>OY728137.1:1786575550-1787175550 GCA_963277665.1 Viscum album
AGCCTCCCCCTAGACCCCTCGAACCCCCTGGATAGCCCCCCACCCCTATGGACTAACCGCCCACCCCTGGACACCCTATACCCCATGGATAGCACCCCACCCCGTGGATAGTCCACCCACCCCCCCTGGACACCCGTACCCCTGGAAATCCCCACCACCCCCTAGATAGCTCGCCCATCCCCTGGACACCTTGTACCCCATAGAGAGCCCCAACCCCTAGAAAGCCCCCACCCCCTGGACACCCCTGACCCCCCTGGATAGCCCCACCACCCCTATGGACAGCCCGCCCACCCCCTGGACACCCCTCTCCCTATGGACATCCCCCCACCCATGTGGAAATCTCACCCACCCCCCCCTGGACACCCAACCACCACCCACTGGACACCCCATCCCCCCCGGACACATCCACCCCCTTAGAAAGACCCCCACCCCCTGTACTCCCCTGACACCACTGGACAACCCCGCTACCCTCATGGACAGCCCGACCACCCCCCCGTAGATAGACCACCCACCCTTCTGGACACCCTATACCCCCCTGGACAGCCCCTCCACCACCGCCACCCCCTGGACAGCCCGCCCACCCACTTGGACGATCGGCCACCCAAACCGTACCCCATGGACAGCCACACCACCCCCTGGACAGCCCGACCACCCCCTGGACCCCCAAACAACCCTGGAAAACCCTGCCACCCCCACCACCCCTTGACAACCCGCCCACCCCCTGGACACCTCGTACCCCTGGATAGCCCCCACCCCTGGAAAGCCCCCCTGGACACCCCAACCCCCCGGGATAGCCTTTCCACCCTCGTGGATAGCCCACCCACCCCCTATACAACCCGTACCCCCTGGACAACCCCCTCCCCCATGGACAGCCAACCCACCCCACTCGATAACCTCCCACCACCCCGGACCCCCATCCCCCTGATGCCCCACCCCTAGAAATCCCCCCACCCACTTGACACCCCGACCCCACTGGTCAGCCCCACCACCCCCGTGGACAGCCTGACCATCCCCTGTGGACAACCCGCCTACCCCCTAGACACCTCATACCCCCTTTGACAGCCCTTCCACCCCCATTGATAGCCCGCCCACACCCTAGACACCCCGTACCCCCTAGAAAGCCCCACCGCCCCCCTGGACACCCCATTCACCCCCCTGGATAGCCCCCACCCCTGGAAATCCCCCCACCCCCTATACACCCCGACCCAACTGGACAACCTCACCACCCACGTGGACAGCCCACCCACCCCCTTGGACACCCCGTACCCCCTTGCATAGCCCCCCACCCCCATGGATAGCCCGCCCACTTAGACACCCTGACCCACCTAGACAACCCCCACCCCATAGACACCTCCAACCCCCCCTGGACAGCCCCGCCGCCCTCTGAAAACCCCGCTCCCCCTAGACACCCCCACCCGCTTGGGAAATGTATGTGATCACTCAAATAATATACTAAAATATAGAATTTCTTTGATCTAAAATTTAGTCGACTCCTGAATAAGTCTCCTCCACAAGTATACATGATCTTGTACACTCATGTATAGTTCTTCAATGATATTTTTTTATAAATATAGTATTTTGTTGTATTTTATATTATGATTCTCATATAGAGTAGTGCGTCAATTATGGTTTCATAAAAAGTGAAAAATTCTCATTTACTTAAATATATTTTCGATGAAACTTCAATCTTATTGAATTTCTTTTGAAAAAAGGACTTATAAATTTTTTTATAGAATGGATAGAAGTTGGATGTATGAAAATGATCAGATCTCATGTGATTTTCTAAACAAATTAGAGAGATTTTTAGATTTTTCATTTCACAATGCTTCAGATAGTGGTCACATACACTACCCCTATTACAAGTGTGTTGGAAGACCTTGGTTGAGCCATGAAGAAGTCAGCTACCACATAACCAAATATTGTTTTCAAGAAAACCACTCTGTGTGGTATCATAATTTATAGAAAATGACATCTCAAATTATTGATGATCCAAATGAGAGGACTGGATTAGGGAATTTGTTATATGATCAGTTTCTGTTTATTCATCATCATGAAAAAGAAAGGATTCCGACCCAAGAATATTTCTATATGAGAATACATGATGCGTCTAATGAAAATGATGATGTTGTCAGGGTGAAAAAATTGAATGATGCAGCCATGAATCCAGTATACCGACAATGCTGTAAAATGAAAAAGCTGGAATTTTTAATCTGATTGATTCATGGGAAAAATATGTATGGGATTTCTAATACTGCCATCAATTACATTCTTACCTTCTTGAAGGAATTACTTCCAGATGATGTAGATATTCCCTCAAACCACTATATGACAGGGAAGTTAGTTGAGGAACCTAGATTTTCAAGAAGAAAAATTCATGCTCTCCCAAAAGATTGCAGTTTATTCTGGGAAGAAAATGCTGAACGGAATGATTGCATAAAATGTGGCACATCCCACTAGAATCCAAAAGCTGATGTAACACCATCCCTTGTGCCACAAAATGTAATGTGGAGCATTCCATTGATCCCCAGAGTCCAGAATATTTTTATGTCTAATGAAATATCAATAAAAATGTGATGGCATGATACCGAGAGAAAAAAGACTAATGATGAGTTTGTTCACCCTGCAGATGGATTTTCATGACAGAAATTTGATGCTCTATATCCCGATTTTTTAGCTGACGTGCGTAATGTGAGGTTGGGTCTTTCATGTGATGGTTTTAATCCTTTTGGGAAAATTATTACGTCACACATCACATGGACAATTTTTATACACATTTATAATCTTCCCCCATGGTTGTGTATGAAAAAACCTTTTACTTTCATGCGTATACTCATATATGGACCTTCTGATCCCAGCAATGATATTGACGTATACATGAAACCTTTAATAAAATAGTTGAATATTCTTTGGGATGTGGGTGTGTGCACATACGATACATGTTCGAAAGACTTATTTCCAATGTGTACTGCACTTATGTGGACAATCAATGATTTTCCTACTTATGAAATGATGTATGGATGGAGCACAAAATGAAAATTATCATGTACTTTTTTTATGAAGAATACATGATCTAGAAGACTGAAACATCATTGTAGTTTCAGTTTTACGGGACATCGAAGATTCTTTCCCATGGACCGTCCATATAGAAATAATCGCTGAAGATTTGACAATACCAGGGAGACCCATGATCCACCTTAGTGTATGTCTAGAACTAATGTGATTAATGAATTGAAAGATTTTATTTTTTTTATTTGTGAAGGGTCAAATGAAATCTGAAAAGAGAAATAATTTTTCCACTGAAACCTGTTACAATTGGAAGAAGAGAAGTATCTTCTTTGATTTTACTTATTGGTCAACCAATCTATTACTTCATTGCTTAGACGTAATGCTCATTGAAAAAAATATATGTGAAATGTTTCTTTCAATTATTCTAAATGTTAAGGGAAATAAAAAAGATGATTTACTGTCTCGGTGTGACTTGGTGGATTGGGGAATCAGACCATAATTGCATCCTCTACGTATTAGTGAAAATAAGTGGAAACTTCCATGTTCTTTTTATGTGAAGAAACCTATAGAAAAAAATAAATTTCTAGAAGTACTATAGACTATTAAAGTTCTCGATGACTATTCAAGAAACATATCCAAATGGGTCAACAGAATAGAGTTGAAGTTATAATATTGTAAGACTAATGATTGTCACATTCTTTTGCATGAGTTGATTCCAATAACAATTAATCATATTTTTTCCAATAATGTAAGGGTGGCTGTTATTCGGTTGTGACATTTTTTTAGAGATCTTTGTGATAAGAAGTTGTCCAAGTATTTATTGAAAAAAATGTTGGTAGATGCCCCATTAATTTTGTGTGAGTTAGAGAAAATATTTCCTCCATCATTTTTCACATGCATGCTGCATCTGACTGTCCATATTACAATTGAAATACTTCTTAGAGGACCTATTTATTTTCATTGGATGTATCCAACTAAAAGAAATATGTACACACTAAATTCTTATGTCTGTAACATGAATCATCTCGAAGGTTCTATCATTAACGATTACTTGGCTCAAGAATGTATGGATTTCTTCTCTATGTATTTGTCTGATCTTACTACAAGAATGAATAGAACAATGAGAAATGAAGAAGAATAGTATGAGAAAATTGAACCTAGTTATTCATCACTTCCTGAAATATAAGGAATTCCTGGATATTATAAATTGATGACATTAAGCCTTGAATAATCGGAGATAGAACATCACACAGTTCTGTTCAACTGGGATTTGTTTGATGACTACATATTTTAAGTAAATTGTATATTTATATCTTATATATATATATTTGTTAAAATATTACTATGTCTATCTATAGGGAGCATAAAGAAATGATAAATAGAAAGCATCATTCTTTATCTTTGAGAATAATGGAGACTTTTCATAGGAAAGAGTTTTCTTCTTGGTTAAAATTAAAGGTAATAATATTACTATTTAAAATAATTAAAACAATAATTAATTAAGTTTAATATTGATTTATATTTTAGGTATTGAGTTTGCTTGCTGACTCTATCTCTGTGGAAATAAGAGCTTTGGATTTTGGTCCTAATACCGTGGTTCGTGACTGTAAATAAATTATTATCAATGGGTACAAATTTATTATCATTGAACGAGCAAAGAACATGAGAAAAAAACAAGATGGTGTTATGGTTACTGCAAAAATAGACTGTTATTCTAGTGCATCAGATAGTAGACCGCTATTTTAAAATATAGGTTATTACAGAGTCATTGAAAAAGTAATAATATTGGATTATTATTCTCATGGATGAGTCACGCAGATGAAATGTATGTGGATTGATTCAATGATGAGACATGGAACATTTATTGATGATTGTGGATTTCGAGTAATTTATATGACTCAAACTCTTGATACTGATGAACCATATGTAATGGAATCAATGGAAAAACAATTTTTTTATGTCAAAGACCATCTTCGACCTGAATTTGGTTTCATTATTGAAGTAATTACAAGACATATTTTTGATGATGATGATGATGATGTAATTGACACCATCCCTATTTCCATTGTAAATGATTCATTTATTACTTTTGATGACTCTAATTGCTCAATTGTCAGAGTTGACTTTGAACTTGAAGTTGTGGTGGGAAATATATAAAATAATCCATTCATGTTCTCAATTATTTTGGTTTACCTCGACTTGGGATTTTAAGGTTGGTACTATTCAAATTGATTTAATACTGATTACAAATATGTTGTATCCTACTTGACCGTTATGGGAATTTTCAATGTTTATTGGTATCAATTATATTTGAATTGAATTTTCTAATTTGGAATTGAACTGTATTTAAACCTATGAAACCAACATTTCTAACATAGTGAACATTTCAATGCTTCAACTATGATTTTTATAAAATTAGTATGAATATAAGAACTCTCTTTGGCATTTTACCAGTTAATGAACATGATGGTTTGTATTCTTCTATGAAACATGTATTGAAATCTATATCATCTACCTGAGTTAAAGAAATTAAAATTTTTCTTAATTTTGACAACTGCTTTACCAATTATAAATCTGGTAGATTCAATGTTCCATGATTTTAACAGAATAATGACACTTAGTAAATAACCATCCTAATGAAAATTAAATTTATTTATTACATCTTGTATGATTTATTGACTTTATTATATATTTTTTCAAGCTCATCTAAAACAATGGTTGGTTAAATTATCCATGAATCCCCCTATTCCCTCTAATTTATTTTGTTTTTGGGGTTAAACATTAGTTAGTGTTTTATATTTAATTCCATATTTGTTTTCAAATGAAGAAAATGAAACCATTTGAAGAGAGGTGATGAAAACAGATTATGGAAAACAATCGTCACATGACTGAGTTGGGCATTCCACCACTAGGGCCTGTAGTGAGTATTTTATTTCCAATATATATAATAAAATAATATATAATGTCATGTGATTAATTTTTTTTTAAATTTTTTTCTGGATCCATATATTATAAATATTTATTTGACGAGAAGCCTAGTAGAGGTCCCAATACTCAAGGTGTTTATACGAGGGGGGGGGGGGGTGGTATGAGGGCTAGAGGATCTGGTCGGTGTACCCGATTAGTCCGTGACTCTCCCACTAACATACCATCCATCCAACATGCTGATCCCGGTGTGTCATTAGGGACACACAGGATATGTAGGCCTCCCATTTTTTTACCACTATTTACATTTGAACCTCCTCACCCATCTGTACCATATCCAATGATGATTCCCACTACCCATCCAGCATTTGTCCAGCCATCCCTATAATCTTCATTTAATTCTAATTCCTTCTCTCCAGGATTTTATATTTCATCTTCTTCGACTTCTGATTTGAAAGATTCAATCTCTGTAGTGCATAAATTGGGACCCACTCCATCTGTACAAGGTTTCCCTTTAGTTTCTGTGGATCCAGTGGCACCCATTGATCAAACTACTGCAGGTATACTTATACAACCCTAAAAAAAATTACACCATTATTTGTTTTATTTATAACATGCATTGATAAAATATTTGTTTTTCGTTCATAATAGATACCCTTACTGATAGAAGGTTGGGGCAGGGGCGTACACACATGTGTGATGTGTAGAACCACCGCACACAGTTGATGATGGAAAGCAATGAAGATAGTCCGATGATTGAAAAATCTGGGTAGCAATGTCTGAGTTTTTTGGCAACACTTCCCAAATACTCCGATATCATTCCTATCAACCCAATATCACAGTGATAGCAGCCAAATAAAGTCAAGGATAAAGCCTGGGTAGAGATATAGGTAAAAAAATCTGTTGTATTTAATTCAAAATATTAATTTTTGTATTTATATGAATTAATATTTTGGTGTCAGCTATGGTTCAATTTCCCCGATGGTGAGGGTGCATGACCAGCATGTCTAAAGGATTTAGGTGATATTTGGAGAGCTTATAAGCATGAGTTGTACATTAGATGGAATGATAAAGTGGGATCAGAGTTATATGTGGTCCCTGTCATGGATGAATGTCCATTAGAATAGTACCGACAGGTGATTACTCATTGGATGACTAACCAATTTACGGTATTAATCAAATTAGAGGTATTTAAATGAAAATTTTCATGTTTTTCAATAATACTAATTGTTGAATTTTACCTAGGATTCATCTGGAAGAAATAAATAAAACATTGATGCTAAGAAATATGTCCACACATTGGGATGTACTATGATTCCAGATCATGAGAGGCAGTTGGTATGACAATTTATAATATTTCTTTACGACTAGAACTTTCTATTTCTTCCTCCATAACTTATTCGACTGTAAAAGTTGTTATATAATTTTAGTTATGAAATTAATGTTTTTTGGTATCCTATTTTTAATTATGGTTTCCTACATTTAATGTCATTATAGAGGCATAAATTGAATATTGAAGGACATGTGCCCCAAGAAAAACTGTTTTGCTCGAGTAGAAAGAAGAAAGATAGAATTGCGGTTAATGAACCGACGTAGCATCAGATTTTAAGTTTTACTTTATAGGTTTAAAATTTTAATCTCTATTTTGTAACATAATAATCTATTTATATTTGTAATAGGCTTCTTTATAGGACCTTGATGCCCAGGGACTTGACAATTTTGGGCCAAACGATAACTTACATCAAGTGTTGGGAGATGATCACCCTGGTAGAGTATGCTGCTGACCTTAGAAGAGTATAGTTCCGATGAGGTATTGGACCTCCTCTGGTATGAGTTTTAGTGCCACCGAGTTACAGCAGGTTAAGGAACAAGCAAAACATGCTGAAAAAGGGCCACATAGATGGAAAAACAGTCTACTAGGGAAAACATTGCATTTATGAAACTGATAAATGTTTTACGTCCAACACTTCCACTAGAGGACAACACTGATTGTGATGAATATATGTCATAAATGCATTCTATATATGGTGCTCCAGGTGGTAGTTCTAGTTCTGGTTGAGAAGAGGTCAAGGAGGAGGCCAAGGCAGAGGAGGAGGGCGAGGAGGAGGCCGAGACAGAGGAGGTGGGTGAGGAGGAGGCCGAGGCAAAGGAGGAGGTAGATGAGGAGGCCGAGGATGAGTATGAGGGTGAGAAGAAGGGTGAGAATGATGATGGGGATGATGATGAGGATGAGGGTGAGGGTGATGATGATTGTGATGATAGTGATGGTGATGAGGGATAGATTGATCCGTTACATTTTTGACTAATATTAATGACCTTTGATGTTTATTGATTTGTTGTGCATGAATATATATGTGATTAGGTAGGTCAAATTATCTTTATTTTTTTATCTATATATAATAAAATTTGACTTGATGATTTTTTGTGACAGATTCACCCCTCCCCTAGACAGCCCCCACCCCCTGGACACCCCGTACCCCGCTGGACGGCCCCGCCACCCCCATGGAGAGCCTGCACACCCCCTGGACAGTCCTTCCCCCTATGGAAGTCCCCCCCACCACCTAGACAACCCATAACCCCCTCGACATCTCCACCCACCGCCATGGACAACCCACCCACCCCCCCTGAAAAACCACCTACCCCCCTGAACAGCCCGACCACCCACATGGACAACCCAACACCCTAGACACCCCTCCCCCTGTGGAAAATCCCCTTACACCCTAGATACCCTGTACCCCCTGGACAGCCCCTCCCACCCCCGTGGACATCCCATCCACCACCTGGACATCCCCTCCCCCAATGGACAACCCCCATCCCCTAGACACCCCGTACCACCTGGATAGCCCTAACAACCCCTATGGACAGTCCGCCCACCCCCTGGACACCCCCACCCCCCATGGAAAGCCCGTCCCCCTGGATAGCCTGCCCACCCCCTTGGACACCCCCTACCCCTTGGACAGCCCGACCATCCACGTGGACAGCCCTCCCACCCTCGTGGACAGCCCACCCACCCCCCTGGACCCCCAGTACCCCCGTGGATAGCCTGCCCACCCCCTGGACACCCCTACCCCCTAGACAGCCCAACCACCTTCGTGGATAGCCCACCCACCCCCTGGACACCCCCCAGAAACCCCCTACCCCCTAGACACCCCCATGGACACCCCCAGGAAACCACCCCACCCTTGGACAACCCCATAGACAGCCCCCTGCCACCCTTGATAGCCCCCACCTCCCTGGATAGACCCCCACCCCCTGGACAAACCCATGGATAGCCCCCCCACCCCACTACCATGAACATCCCCCCCACATCCCCCCCCCCACATCCCCCATGGACACCCCGTAACAGCCCCGCCCACCCCCCGGACACCCCATACCACCTAGACAGCCCCACCCAACCCCGTGGACAGCCCCACCCATCCCCTGGACAGCCTCGCCCACCCCCTGGATAGCCCCTCTCCCTGTGGATAGCCCCCACCCCCATGGACAGCCCTCCCACCCCCCTGATCACCCCTACCCCCATGGACAACCCACCCACCCCCTGGACACCCCGTACCCCCTAGATAACCCCACCCATCACAGTGGACACCCCCTACCCCCTGTACAGCCCCACCCCTTGGATAGCCCCACCCCCTGGACAACCCCACCCACCCCCCTGAACACCCCTAAACCCCTAGATATCCCTGCCACCCCCATTGACTACCCCCACCCCCTAGATAGCCGCCAATGCCTGTAGAGCCCCCACACCCCTGGACAACCCCCACCCCTATGGACACCACCCCATCCCCCTTGTACAAGCCTCAACCTCTGGACCACCCCACCCCCTGGACACCCCCATGGAAAACCCCCACCACCACCCTTGATATCCCCACCCTCTGAACATCCCCCCCCCCCCACCATGGACAACCCCCACCCCACCCCCTAAACATCCCCATCCCCCCAGACAGCCCCACCCCTCTGGACACCCCAAAACCCCTTAGACAGCCACCCGAAAACCCTGAACAGCCCCAAACCCCCTGAATTCTGAATTGAATTATTTATGTATTTAATTAACTTATGAATTTTGCGTTAATGGTGTATGGTTATACTTGTTGTATATGCATACTTTCTGCAATTACCTTATGAATTATGTGTTAATTCAGTATGTGTGTAGAGGGTAATTAAATACAGAATTGGATTTATTCAGATTTATGTTTGAATTATGTTTTGGATTAATTCTTTATGAATTCATATAGAATTATCTATGTGTTATGCGGTTATACTTGTTAATGGTGTATTGCGTTACTTGTTGTATGTGTATGTATTATGCAGATTATCAGGCTTGCTGGTGGAATTGATGCAACTACATAGGGGGAGTCCGAAAAGCTGGATTGCTTCTAAAGGTATAAAAAAGATATTCCAATAGTTCACAATTATTGGAATATGTGTAAAACAATAACTTATACCAAGGGTTTTATGTAAACTATTGGTATAAGTATATTCCAACAGTTTGTAAACTGTTGGCATAGAGAATTTTACTGTAGATTTACCAACGGTTTGTCGCAAACCACTGGTAAAACTCTATACCAATGGTTTACACAACCGTCAGTATAAAGATACTTCATGCTATTACTCATGGTTTAAAACCATTGGAAAATATTTATACCAACGGTTCTCATAGAACCATTTGGATATGTCTATCCCTACGGCTCAAGACCCAACGGTTTGGACAACTATTGGTATAGTTTATACCAATGATTGTCTAGACTTTACCAACAATTTTAAACCATTGGTAAAGCTAAAATTTCTATTACTGTCTATAACTTGAATATCTATTTTCTATGTTATGGTTTTCTATAATATCTATTGAAAACTTCTACATAATTACTTTAGATACACAATATGTTTTTCTTGATGCATGATTTTATATTTTCTAAACAAGCACTTTTCATTCAATCATGATGTTTATATGACATAATGGATTTACATCATATTATAAATCATATGACATACTTTTTTCATGATAGTTTGCATATTTTTGTAGGAAAATTCCATTATTTTCAAATCATCTCTCAAAATATAATGTAAGTTTCTACAATGATTATTAATCTCAACATTGCTACTACTTTTAATATCATCATGACTCTGATGTGTATATGGAAACATGCATTTATGAATTGATAAATGATACATTTTATTGATCAATGTCTACATGTAATACTCATCATCGATCCTACTTATTATAATTATATCTTTGATGTGGATAAGTTGATGTGAGTTTAGAATTTACTCCACACAACATTATAATGATCAATGAATACTTGGTCAAGATATTCATTGGCACATAAGACAAAATAAACTCATATCTTATTACCATGTATATATCACACTTCATTTTTACGTTACTTAATAAACACTTAAAGGAATATTCTAATCTATATTTACCACTAGCTTACCCTTGTAATAGTTCAAACTCTCTAGAAGAAATAGTTCACAATGTTTTATGGTTACCTTTATTTATAAAGTTTTTTATCCAAAACTAAGTACATAAGTATGTAAATAATATCTACGATCATGAACTCCAAAAATTCTTAAATTATACTAGATATTCCTTGAAAACTATTTAGGTTTTCTTGAAAAAGTAATATCATTCCAAAAACTAGGCATATAAATCTTACATTTCATATTCATAAGGTATTTCCAATGATTCGAGCATTACTGGACTATTAGTTAAGTATTAAACACACCAAAAAACATTCATTCAAAAAATGGAAAAATGTATCATTTTGTCCAATGGACATGAGGGGTTAATTTTTTGGTGATACTCTAAATGTTTAACTAGAATAAATAAACTTGGTAATATAGAAGCTTTGTGCTTCTCACTGCTAACTTAGGAACCAACTTTTCTAATCTATGTGGATAACACACCTTAATTCTTGTAAAATTTCTATTACATGGTTGTTTTATTTCATTACACATATGTGATAGAAATATTTTATCTAATACCTAAGAAGTATGATCAGAACATTACATATAATTGATGAATATACCTGAAGAAGAAGTGACGAATTGGTTTTGTAATTCAGTTCATTGCACTTAAAGTTTTAATGATTTATGACATGAAAAGAAAATAACCACATGTTTAATACCACTCTTATTTAAAATAAATTATGAAGGGGCCTTTAGCATCACTCTTTACATTGTCCTTTTATCATTTTATTTCAACTTGTTTTCCATAAGAACTATAGATTAATATTTATTTAATGTTTTTATTACTTGGAAAACCTTACCTAGAAGGTAACAAATCATTTTATCCATACTATTAATTTGATAATAATTAATGAAACAAGAGAAAGTGGGTCAAAATGATATAATAATGGTGTTTATTGAAATACTATTATCCATATTTCAATTTACATATATCTAATGAAAAGGCTACTCATTCATATCTCACTTCACTTTCTCCACACAAGATTCTAAAAGATATGACAACATGTGCAATTATCTATGTCCAAATGTAGGATCCAAAACTCTCATCATATGATGAAGATTACATTATGAAATAACCATCATATTCATCATACATGAGTCCACCATAATCATTTTTTTCACCATAACTTCATACAATTTCTCAATGGGCTTTGGGGAGTCCAACACCTAGAATTTCCTACATCGTAGTACTTTGTGAAAGCACCTATACTACTCTTTGGAAAATCATGCTAGTTTGGACATTTTATTTTTCCAATATTATCACTGTTTACTTGTGGTATTAATTTTTAATTTTAATAAATACAAAATCTAGAATATTAGAAGTTTTATCTTGATTACCCTTTAGATAGTACCATTTATTTAAATCATTAACTTTCTCCCTCTATTTTATCAAAATCTAGAAACCATCTAAACTAGAATTGGGAAACTTTGTCACTTATAAATTCTAGTGGAAATTATCCTTGAAACCACTCCTCATAGTATTCAATATTTGGATGTTCCACTACATAAAGAGTTACATATGGGAATTTGATTTGATAACCACATTAAATCGCAACTCCATGATCTATTGAGTGAAGTCCTATCTTTTGAAATCATAAAAATAGTTACTCAATAGTAGTCCCTAATATTGAAACAAGATACCATTAGACACTTAATTGCTACAAAATTCAGTTAATTTAACCAATCACTTTGATAAGAACTCCCTAGTAGTATGAGACACACTCAACTTTGGATGACTTGAACCTCAAACAACTAATTTTGTTCAAATTCAAACGCTGGAAGGAATTTGTGAATTAATATTTCTATATTAGTTTTTAATATTTTTCAATGAATGTAGTACACTTCTATTAATATGTTTATTATATGTTGTCACACTCAAAATTTAACACTAATAGAAAAAATTTCATTTCATATTTATGCATTTTACTATGAATTATTTTATGTGTTTACTGCAAACGAGAAAATCCATAAAATAATAAAAAAATACATAATGGAAATAAAATCACCTGAGTGGCCTTGAGAATATAATAATGATTGATCTATGTAAACATAATGGATAAATTAATATCTAGGAAATCATAACCAAGTTGGTTCTTAAATCATGATGTAGCTTATCATTAGTATAGTGTGTCCTCATCTCATCTGTGGTTGTGCCTCATCTTAGCATGGTCCACATCTTACTTCATCATTGTTGAAGTACATATATACTCGCATGTATGAAAGGGAGTCTTGGAAAGAACAATGTACATATAGAAACACGGATCGATAGACATTCCCTTATACATATTTAAATGAATAAGGTTATATGCATACCATCAGAAAAATTAATTACTTATTACAAACATCACATGCATGTAATAAATAATTAAATGAAATTAACTATACATACACAAGTTTAGTCAATCGATCAAGAATATTTGGTAAAAAAATTAAATGTGTGATAAAAGTAAAATAAAATAAATTTAATTTTGAGCACTTAAATATAAATTAAATGAACTTTATAAATCAAATAATTTACTTTCTTCAGTTCAGAGATTAATTTAATTTCTATTCCAAAATTTAAATTAATCAGTTAATTTAATTTAGTACCCAAAATTAAATTAGTTATCCTAAATAATACAATAATTATTATTTTAAATCAATAAATTAATAAATTAATTTTGGGTTTAATTAAAATTATGCAGGACTCAAAACACAGTACATGGCAAATACTGGTTAGGCTGACTCTTTGCAGGCCCAATCTGGACCGAGCAGACCTCGTGCAAGGGTGTTCTAGTCCTATCTTACCTTCCCTGACCTATAAAGGCTTGAAATAGGTGTGAATAACTTATGGGAAGCTTTAATGAGAAAATGTAAATTGGGGAAGGGAGTTAGCGTACTGAACTGCATGCGACAATGGAAGTCGCGACTGCTGATGGCGGTGGTTGACTGGATCTGGCTCTGAAGGGGCCTGACTAGAATTGTTGGTCTTGTAGGTTCCCAGATGGGAAAAAGGAGGATAACAAAAATTATAGTAACTTGGGCTACAGGCATAGCAGGATGAACCAAGGCAGATGATGGATCAACAATCTCGACTGTAATAGGGGCAGAGGAAATCAGCTAACGAGATCGGGAATCTCAAACGCAGATGGACTAAGCGACATGGATACCAGAGTAGAAAACCTATGGTGGTTCAAACTTGAATGAGGCGGTGATATGGACCCACATTGAAGGTAGGTGGATCATTTGAGGGAGATGGAATGGTAGAAGACTAGTTTCAGGTGAGGGGTACGTGGTCAGGACCTCATGGAAAAAGGGAGGGGAAATGTGGATTTGGTTCGACCATACAATGGAAGAGTTGGAGCTTAGGGAAGGCTGGAATGTTAGTCTCAACTGGGAAGTATAAGGGGGTGATGGGGCTCATACAGTGGAGGGTGAGATGGTCAGCTGGTGGTCATTCGGCCAGAGTGGTTGGGATTAGAATGGGTTCCATGATAATCCATTAATATTTACTCCATCTTTATTTAGTAATAGTTATTAAATGGGTTTTTATGTTTCCTACCCTCTTTTGTTGGTTTGTTCATGTTTGCATCTACCCCTCACTAACCAAGTGGGATTTTGTCAAAATCCTACTAATAGTATTTTTTTATTATTTAATTCATTAGAAGAAATGAAAAGAAATGAGGGGTTGTTGGAAAAGCTTCCACATGAAGAAAAAACTCATCAGTAAAAAAATGATCCAAAAGGCCGAGTTAAGATGACAAGATACCTATTAGAATTAGGTTGGAAATAGTTTTCTTGAAATAACTCACTTCAAAAATTAAAACACGAACACATATATATTTATACAATTCTTAATCTTTTAAACTTAAACAACCTTATTTTTTATCCATATTAAAATATTCATATGTCCATAACTTAGAAAACTAGAATCAGATCAACATTCATTCTAATCTATTGGAACATATTAAAATACCTCTACTTAACTTAATACAAATTAATCTTTCCTTAGCTAAAAAAATTCACATGATCCCTCTAACACCAATCGAAGGTACCCGAGCATGCAACAGAAGCTAGCAGGTTTGGGATTTTAAAATTTTCATGATTGGAGTGAAATAACTTTATCATCTACAGTGACCTGATCCCTAAAATAGGTATGAGGATCACGTTTGAATATTTCAAAGAAAAAAAATCAAATAAATGGTTACTTATTTTGATTCGATGTGTGTTCAACTGTATCTCATTGTATGTGACCATTTCATGAAGGATCCGATGTCAAACCCCTCTAGATATTTCATACATTATTCAATAATACATGTGTATGACGCTCATCGAATTTTGGGTGACAGTACAAAGCTCCGACGATCTCTTTGATTTTGGGACAATCACCTCGATCTCATGTCTTCGATCCACGAAGACATTCTTGGACCACTCACTTGGATATATCCTTTCTCTCTCTAAAATGATGGAGGAGATACGACCTCTCATCTGTTGGAATGAATTTCCCACAAGAAAATTTCTCCCCATTGTCATGTATATTGGATGTCTAAAAATACCAAATTATGGTTCCCAGACCCCCATAAATTTAACATCCAGTAAATATATAATAAATAATTAATTATGATGAACTGACTTCATCATGGATATTATTTATATTTTATCTCATACTTATAATGTATATTAAATACAATACATGATAAACCTAAGTCATTTACTCGTATCAAAATTCTCTGTAATATTAAATGAAACACTAATATTAAAATAATATTTATTCATATAATATTATTCTATGTATTTACTTAAACAATTATAAATAATTTTAATAAATAAATTCAAATTAATTATTTTATACTCCAATAATAATGAATTTATTCATTTTTCAATGATTGATAATACTTGTAAAACTTTCAAACCCCATGGTGGTGCCCACCATGTACTATATTCCTATGCACCAGAATAGGGCAGAATCTTGAATGGGTTGGTGTGTGTGACCCTCTAAGACCATATATCAATTGTAGTAAATAATATTCACATACCAGGAGTATAGTATAGAATCCCATTAAAGCCTCTAAATAGATAAGTAATATTCGTAGTAATGATAACCAAGTGAAAACTTAATGAGAATAAGTATCAATTCTTTTCATCCCATAGAACCTGATAGTCAAATATAAACTTTATCTAGTTCGTATGATATATATAAACCATAGGACATAAATTTTTGATTAATGTAATAGCATCTTAAGGTTCTCATTATAGCATGGGAAAAACTATAAACTTTTTATATGATAATTAATATTTAGATATTAACATTTAAATAGTGGGTGTAGAAATATCAACACAATAATGGTATGTGTACATAATTTTTCACTCACTGTATCCATGACATGCTAATAAAAAATATTTATGAAGTTGGGTCTAGGGAACACACTCTTACATCAACAAATTTATCACTTTTCCCACAATTATCTCTAATTAAAAGGATTTATTTTAATATTTTCTCATGATAACCCACTTACATTGATTTTTTTTATAAAAAAAATAATGAAATCAACCAATTTAAAATACATTCATAAGAAAAAAGGAAAATATATTTCAGAAAAAACTCACTAAAACCAGTTTTGAGATCATAATTTCATAAAAATTCTTTTCTATCACCCAAAACAAGCACAAAATAACTTAACATAAAAAATTAGCATAAAGTATAACACCAACTTTACTCTAGCTAAAAAAACTTCTCAAATATTCAATCATAGGCCTGAAACAATACAAAAAATAAAACCATATCAATTACAAAAACCTAAAAAAACCAATAAATACCTCTTTATTCACTCTTTCCAACAAGTGGAAACCACTTGAAGATCCATCTATAAACCAAGAAATGATCAAAAAATATTTCTGATATAAGTAAAAAATATCTTTCATTTTCATTCGAGTCACCAGAGCCGTTCATATGATCCCCACATAGTTGATCATACCATGTGATCTAGTTAGAAGAATTTGGTCCTTCCCCCACTCTCACTCCAAGCCCATGATAATCCCAAAATCACTAAAATATCTCATTAGGATCCCAAATATTATTCATTTCATAAAAACACATCAAATAAATATATATAAATATTAATATCCAAGAATTAATCTCGTATTAGTAATGAAAAATCATGTCTCCTAATGGAAAATTGCTTGATAGACTCTTCCTCCAAACATACCACCCAAGTCATGTTATCTCTAACTCTTCACTACCTTGACATAACCAAAGTAACCAAAGGTCTATATTTGATAATATTTTATAATGAACCGATTAATATCACTCTTGAACCAGGAATCTGACTCGATCTTCTATAAGGTCCAAGGTGCATTCAAAATTACTTTATGAATAGAGAAAAGTTCCAGGGTATCAACAAAGCAGAAATCTAAAATTATTTCACTCTTAATAAATATATAACAAATTAAAACCACAAAGAAAATCACAAAATATAAATAAATAAACTTATCAAAATAGAAAAATAAAAAAATAAATATCACTATATAATGTCCCTCATCCAAATTTACAAAACACACAACATTAGAGAGAGATAGAGACCAAAGACACAACACCTAAAAAGAAATCATAGAAAATTCATACACCAAATGGAATTTGAAGTGTGTGAGTTAAACCATGTCCAATAGGATCTGACCAAGGAGTTTTTAAAATTTCTTACAAATTAAATTTTTTCTATGCTAGTTTGAAAATATTTTTTTTAAAATGAACTTAATAATGTATAAGTATATAAAACAAATAACATGTCAAGAACATTTTAAAACTTCCATTTTCATCTTTTCTATAAATTAATTAAATCACTTAAAAAAAATTTTATTTTCCTAATCCCACCATTACCAAAATAAATATTTTAAATCTACCATTAAAAACACATTAGAAATACCCCTTCTTAAAACTACTTAAAAATCCATTTATCAAAAAACCACAGGAATGAATTGAAATTCTAGAATAGACACTAAAATACAATGAAGTAAAAAAAGAGTAAATAAAAAAACATGTCATTTTTCCTTGAGATAATCTAAATAGAATAAATAATGGTGCTATTTGATCAATGAAAAACTAGGTTAAAATAATCGATTGATAAAAAAATTCCATAAACAACCAAAAAATTACCTAGGCATCATGGGATACACCTTAGGACTTCTGTAAAATGAATCAAACTAGTGACACGATCCCTATTATAGAACTAATGAACCTATAACATCCCCAGTAGTCTCGTATAAATATCTAGAGATAAAACTCATGGGAGAATGCCTCTACATTGGGCCTCAATGAATTCTACAAGCTAACTAATTCTAACATGCTAAAATCCATTCTTCTAGATCCCTCAATCTAGTGGGCCACCCTCCCAAGTAAAAACACTCTATATAATATGAATTTACCTTATAAAAATATATTTCTATTATTCTAATAATCCCATGACATAAATTAATGAGGTGGGTAATTAAATAAATAATAAAAAATAAGTTTAAATCAATTTTAAATAATCCGTCATCTCGCAACCAATATCCTCTTAATAAATTTCCCCTTTTTTCCATCCATAACCTAGTAACCTCATACATCAAGAACCACCCATCATAATGAAAATATGAAAAAGGTATCAAGGGGGTTTATCATAGTCACACTACATGAAAACCATTTAAAATTTCCAAATGATCCTTGTTGAAAAATAACTCAGGATGTTGATTCGTTTATCACTCTTTAGAATCCCATTCAAAAATCACTTTCATATAAATCCATCAAAACCCATAATTGAAACCATTTCAAAACCAAAACCTCATATATTTAAAATAATGAAAAATAAAAACACGTATTTCTATCTAAAAAAATTATCAAGCCATGTATTTAAACTTTTTCCAAACATAAATGGGGTGAAACTCCATTTTTAATTCCTAGTACATTTAAGAAAAATTATAATATTTTCAAGACTTATTTTCACTCATAACATCTCATTAAAACTATTAATAAATTGAAAAAAGCTTTAGCCCATGTGATACTACATGTTCAAACCTCAATAAGTACTAAAAAACTATCATATATATATATATATATATATTTAATTTGATGATATAGTTTATAAAATTCTCCATCACACTATAATAATCAAATTTAAGAAAAATAAAAAACAAAACCTACATCAGTTAAATGAAAACAAATATAAAAGTCGTCGCCATTGAGGGAGAGGGCTCCACCAAGATAGAAGATTTCCTAAGGGACCCTAAACACCCAAACCCCATAGTTAGATATAAAATAACCCCTAAGGTCACTACAAAAATCCCTAGGGTTCATGACATGAATAATAAGTGATGAAAAATTGATATTAGAGTGGAGGATAGAAGTTAAACAAGAAGTTTAAGAGACTTACTAATTTTTTCACTTGAAAATTGAAATCTAGGAATATTGAAATCAAAAAAATAATAGGAGAACTCATTGGTGAATTGGATTCACATGAATGATATAACAAGAGGGCATTGAGGGGAAGAAATACCCAAAAAACAAAAATTTTGTTTCTAAATTGTTGGGAATATTTCATGTTTAGGCTATATGGTTAGATAAAATTTGTACCAAACTTGCTACACACAATGGAAAATTATTGTACATCACATGGTTTGGCCACATGGTTTGGTGAACCTTGCGACAAACATGAAGAAAAACTCTATTAAAAAATACAACACAATCATAGGGTTACTGCATGGTTCCTATTAACTCTGCGTTGCTATGTGACACCCAGAAAATTATTTAATTTTTTAAAAAATCAAGATAAAAACCTCTATAGTTAAATTACCAAAAATTAATATTAAATAAATAAACTACAACAATATGGTTTGTTACAATATGTATATGTTGGAGGATATTTTTAGAAGATAGATCACCTCATGCATAATGTTGTGGTTTCAAGGTTCAGGATAATAACTAAACTCTTGGGTTAATGATAATTACATTACTTGTTGTAATGCTTATGAGAATATTAAAAATCAATTTATTTGGAAAATAACTAAATATAGTAAGGTCTAGGTTTCCAACACTGGGCATGAACCTTATAAAAATTTCATTATGTTGTTTTTATTTACATTATTTATATTACATATGGGAGTATGTATTGAGGGTTCACATTAAATATCTATACATCCGAACTAATGATATAGTTTCAATTAGCATAATGAAATAATTAATTTGAGGTGACCATAATCAATAAAAAGTTTGTCACCCCTAAATCATCCCCCAAAGAGACTGCACTATCCTTTAGGATTAACAGAGTAGAAATAATATGCATGAAATTTAAATGAAAAGAAGAAAATAAAATGGACAAAAGTATTTTACATGATTTTACCCACGTTGTATCTACATTAATAGAAGGAAAGAATTCCTATATATTTTTTAATATTCATTAAAATAATCAAATATAATGTAAAAGATAAATAAAAATATTTTGGGGGATAAAGAAAATATTTTAATGAAAGTCCTCACTAAACAACATGGAATCAATTAAATATTCTATGAAGAGCTAGTGTTCATTAACATATAATATATACTCACAAAAAATTACCAAAATAATAAGATACATTATCTCTCAGATAATTTTTTTTATAAATCTTGGTTCACCAAACAAGAACCTAGATTTACCTTGATGATGAATAGACCATTTATAACGATCATTATCTCAGTGTTCTATATTTTTATCCTCCTGAATATCACTAGGTAAAAACATTCCTCTTTAATTTATAATGGGGCTTAGAGATCAACAAAAACCATAGATTCGGTAGACAAATTCCATAAAAGGTTCTCCCTATAAACTATATTAAATTCTATGTTAAAATACTCGATGAAGTAAAACAACTAAATGAATTGATGAATCTCACCCGAAGTAAAAAAAGGAAATATTGTGATGGAACATCTAAAAAATATAGAGTAATGGAATGTTAGGCAGTGTGTCATCATAATGACAAACTAAGAAATGTGGATGGAAATTACTGCATGGAATGATCTAGAGATTCTAATATATTTAAACTCATAAAATCGTTTATTTTAGGGACACAATGATGTCCAAGGTGGAGAAGAATGTTGGTTTCATATGAGAGATTTTCAAATGGTCAAAAAAGGGGGGACTAAAATTTCAAAATAATTTTATAGATTATGTTATAGTTTAAATATTTATATAATACAAATAAAAAGTGGATGATGCATAAGATATTTTTCTAGTAGTTCCGATTATATTAATCATATGTCTACACTTTACTTATCTCAACCACAGATAGAAATAGTACCCAAAAAATGGAATATTTTACTTTTTTTGGAGAGTTCAAAATATTTATAGATCACCATTTTTATCCCTAGAGGCACAACCCATAACTTTCCCTTTTTAACACCTGTAATCAATACTTAGAACCTTCCTTTTAAAGTTATGGAAGAACCAACCATGAGTTTTTCTTAACAAGGGAACAACTGAAATCCCCTTTCTTTTATCAACTAAGGAATAACCAGGCATACCTTTTTTAGGTTAGGTATAACCAGATATTCTCACATTTCAAATGGTAGTATAACCAAGACAATTATATACACAAATATAAAATTAGAAAATACAGCACCACAGAAACCAGTTTATCCAATGAATACATTGAATGTCAAGGAATTAATATTCAATTTAGTAGAAAGACCCAAAAAATGTATTTTTTTTCAAGGGATAGTGATGTAGGATCATAGAAACATATTTCACATTACATTTTTGGTGTCTTTGATTTCATTTCAATAGTTTCTTCATAATACTTTAGTCCACTTTCACTGGTTTTTTCAAACAATATTTATAGATATTCTTCAATCATGGATTCAAAAAATATTTTTGAAACTGAAAAGAATTATAGAAGATTTTATCCTATATATTAAAAATCTTGATTCCAAAAAATAGAAAAAATAATGTTCATAACATTTAAGAAGTAAATTTTGAAACATTTTTATTTACAATAAAGTAGCTATCAATTCAATATTCACTAGTTTAGTCATTTGAAATTATTATTTAATCCCCTTAGAAATGAATATTTATTTACTATAAAAGAATAAACAAGATTGAAACACAAATTAGAAAAGGATTAATATAATTACATTAAATAAATAATCTGAAATATAAATCAATGCATAAAGGTAATATTTTTCCTTTTTAAATTTTGAGTTACTTTTATAGAGAAATTATGTAAAGGTAACATGAGTAGGTTGTGTAAAGGTAGTTAGATAAAAGAAGAAGTTTTTAAATATAATTATTGAATTCTAAAGGATATATAAATGAAACTCTCAAATTCTATATACCTTTTAATGCTTACTAGTGTTGGGCTACGAAAAGGTAATTTGCATGAGATAAACATGGATAATTTTCTATATAAGGTTAAATTGTGTATTATACATGATATATAAAGTTATGAAATAAGATTATTAATTATGTGAATGTAAGATGTGGTTTCACTCATTGCATAATGGTAAGATGCAGGTTTACTAATTATGTACAGTTAATATGCTAATCCTATACAGGTAACATGTAATTTCTATATATTCTATAAATGTAAAACTATTTTCCAAATATAGATTTTTCTTTCATAAAGGTATGGTGAGGAGCATTTATGTTCCGTAAAGGTATATGTTACATAAGGGTAAAATTGTTTTCCAACTACAAATTTTTTTATAATGTTCATGCATATAAGGGAGAGAATAAAATGTGTGTGGGTAAAATACTTGGATTTTTTTGAGATTATAGACCATATAAGAGTATAAAATTTAGAAAAATTTTGTGATGCCCTAACTATTTAAGTCTAAATTAGATTTACAAAACATTAGAAAATATTTATAGAACAGATTTTAACAAGAATAAATAAAGTAAAACAATATTAATAATTGAAATGAACTAAACATTTAATAATAAATAATTTTAATATCATTATTTTCTTCTACAGGTTGTATAATCATAAATAACAACTATAAAATTTTACAATGTTTTGAGAAATTATAATTATCTAATTATAAAATAAAAATCATGTGAGATATTTATAATTATCAAAATGAAAAAGTAGGCTTTCATAATACTAATATAAGAGGGAATAAATTAAATTCATTTTTTTAAATATCAAAAAATAAAATAGATTATGTTTAAGGATCCACTTGAACAATCTCACACTATTTTATAATTACAAAACCAAACATTAATTATAAAAAATATCCCCCTTTTGGAAATAATCAAAAAGGGTAATAAATAATTTTTTCCTTTTTCAAAAAAGAGCTACATCTCTATTTTATACTCATCCTAAAAGAATTAACTCATAATATATAAAATATAAAATGTTTCATAATATTTCATAAATTATAAATAGATTTTATAAATATAAAATTGTTTATAAATTTAAAAATATTTCAGAATTCTAAATTCTAATATTGAAAGGTGAGGAGATATATAATAAAGTTATAAATTCTACCCCTTAATTCTATGAATTTTTTTTATCTAAATAAGTGAATATTTTAAATAATAAGAGAATATTTAATTTTTTTTTAAATATTTCAAAAACTACCTATATAAAACTATGATAATTAATCTTTAAGATGATTTGAAAAGATGAGTAGGAGCTTCAAAATAATTTATTGAAAACAACAAGGACTTATTTTAAAACTTAATAATTCAGAATATTGAGCATATTTATACAGAAAGTCATAATCATTCAGCTACAATCAAATTCTAGTTCTAAATATATTTTGTGATAATTTAAAAAATTTATTTTGGAAACACAATAAAACTCCCCTTAAACATACGTTACAAAATTCATATTTCCATTATACCAAGTTCAAATTTTATTTTATCAATCTTTTTAAAATCTATGGGAATAGTAAAAAATATTGAAAATTTGATACCCTATAGAAATAAATTCTAGATTAAAATTTACTTTTTAATTAATATCATTAATAAAGTAAAATCTAACATCAAAGAATTTTGGCCAAGAATGTTGTAATGGAATTTTAGAAATAAAAATAAAAAATTATCAATAAAGAATATAAGAATATTTTGAAAATAAAAAAAATTAAAAAATGGTTTGTTAATCTATAATGATTGTGAATAATAAAAAAAAATATGTACTCAGATTCAATAGTAGAAAGAGAAGAATTTTTTTGTTTTTATAAACCCCAAGAAACTAAACATTTTACAAGTAAATGAATCATACCTGATATGATTTTAATATCTATCTTGCATCCACAAAAATTAGACTTAGAATAGATAATTAAATGAAAACAATTTTAAATAGGGTAAAAAAAATCTCCATTTAAATATCCATTAACATATTATGTAATCGTTTTAATGGACCTTAAGTGACTTTATTTAGGATCACTTTGAAATAAAGTAGACATGAGAACTAAAAAAATCAACTAGGCTGAGAAATAGTAAGATAAAGTAAACAACCAATCATACATCTAAAAGTTTTAACATAAATAGATTTTACAGATTTATCTAAATATAATTGAATAGAATTACTAAGGTAAATATTTATAATTTTACTTGAGTCATCTCTAAACCAATCAACCAATTTGATATTATATTTATGTTTTTTGAGAAATATACCATCATTTATTTGAAATATTTTAAGTCCAAGAAAGAATATTAATTCTCTTATCATAATTAATAAAATTCATATGTCATTAAATCAAAAAATTCATTACAATTATTTTCACATGAAGATCTAGAAATAATATCATTATACAAATCCAGATAGTCAAAATATCATTAGAACACTTCAGAAAAAAAAGTAGGATCAAAGTTTCCTTTCTCAAATTTTTTAAAAAAGAAAATATCATAATATCCAATTCCAAGATCAATGATATTTTTTAAACCATATAAATATTTTGATAACTTGAGAATTTGATAAGGATTTTTTTTATGTTCAAATTCTAGTGGTCATGTATGATATACTTCCTAAAAAATAAATCCATTCAAAAATAACCTTTTGCAACCATTTAAAATATTTTTTAACCATAAAATTTATCATAATATAATAGTATTATAATTGAGTTAACCTAGTTAAATATGAAAAAAATTCTCTAAATTAATAACATATTTTTGATAATATCCTTGAGAAACAAATCAGGATCTATTTTTAATGATTTTACCATATTAATCAAGCATATTTATAAAAATCTAGTTACTTAAAATAACCTGAGAATCATTATTTTGGGTAATTAAAGTCTATATATTAATTCTATTAAATTTATTTAACTCATATTTTATAGATAAGATCCAATTAGAATCACTCGGAGCCTCAAAAACATCACTAAGAACAAAATCAGAAATAAAATAACTATAAGAACCAATGTTCATAGTGGATCTCTTATTTTGATAATTTTATTCATCATATCCAATTATATTCCCTAAAGGATAATGTTTTTGAGTTTTTTAACTCTTATAATTAGGTTGGGAGGGTAATAATTCATGCTATCCCTTAATAGGTGCAATAGTTTCACTAGGTTTATCTTCTTGAATATTAATGTCTCTAAAATCATCAAAAATATATTCCAAATAAGTATTCCTCTATTTTTAATAATATAATTCCAAATTACCATGTTTATTTTCTTCAAAATAGATGGTTTTAAATTATAAAACCTATCAATAATGCTTATATTTGAATATCTGAAAAATATACCAATATATAATTTTATATAAAATTTATCTACAACATAATTATTATAAATAATTAAAAGATTACAATGAAAGACTGTAAAATTTACAATTTTAAGTTTTCTTCCCTTCCATGGTTCCTAAGGAGAATTTTTTAATAATATTTTCAAAATAATTACATTTAAAATAAACAAGAATAATTTACGTCTTTTAAAAATAATAATTTATCTATATTATATTTATTTTACATGATTTTATCCATCTCTTTATTTTTTTTATTTTTCCATCAACAACACCATTATTTTCCATTATCCGAGGTGTTAAAAAGATATAAAAATAACAATATTCTTCAAAAAATAGGGTAAAATTTATATTTAATAACTCTCCACCCTAATCAATTAAACATATTGAATTAATCACCCCTTTTTATTTTGAACCAATTGATAAAAAGTAACAAAAAATAAACAATTTTTTTGATTTATGTGCAAGAAAATAAACTCATGTAAATAGACTAAAGTCATCTATAATAACTATGACATTACACTAAGTCTAATATGTTTTATAAGTTAAAATAAATCAAATTTAATGAGTTAAAATGGTTTTTAGTTTAAATATACTGGATGGATATAAAACATTTCTTATGTCATTTTTAATTTACAAAATAATCACAAGTGTTATTGTTGTCCACTTTAAGATCATATATTTGAAAAATTTTGTTAGTGCTTAGATAACATATGTAATCATATAAAATGAATATTATTGAGCTTCCCATTCCAAAAAATTCCATCTATTTTTATAATATTTAAACACATGTAATTTTGTTATGTTAGTTAAGAAAAATTAATTAAATAAATAATATCTTTTTCATTAGTATAAAATTTGATATATTCATCTTTAAAAAAAATTATATTTTTTAAAATTTATGAACATTAAATCATCACATAATTTTTAAATTATTATTAAATTATTTTTCAAACCATTAAAACTTTTTTTTTTGAAATAATTACATTTTTAGAAATTCCATGTTCTACAAAACATTTTACATTTCCTTTCAAATTATCACAAAATGTAAAATTACTAGAATCAGACATAATAATAGATATAAATTTAGAGGTATAATTAGTTATATATCATGAAAATCCACTATCCATGTACAATGTGTCCTTTTTGAGACCTTCAAGTCACATTTCTTAGAAAAACATTTTTAAGATAATTTTGGTACTCTTGAAAATTTTGGTCCAATTTGTTTTGAAAAACAATTCATAGGAAACAAAAATGATTTCAATCATTTATTAACATGTAATAATTAAAATAAGGTATTATAAAATATGTTTTTAGTATAACCAAAATATTGAGGAAATATTAGGGAACACTCATTTTCATAACAAAATTTCATTTTACATCTAAAACATGTGGTAGTGGATAAAATTAAATTAAAAAATTTAATAATTAATGGTTTTTTAAATTTTAAGAAGTTGATTTTCATATCCAAGTCTAAAGTTTTTCTTTTTCATTTTATTTAATACAACATTTTTTCATAGATTTATATTCTATGGACAAATGTGGAAAAAACATTCATTAAATTTTCAATTTCATTTTTCACATTTTCATTTTAATCTTGGATAAATATAAAATTTCTTTCATTTTCTTCATCATATTTGTAAGTGAAAATTTTTAACATATCATTTTTTGTTTATGTTTTTTAATTTTATATTTTTAAACATCTAGTTTTACAGAGGTTGATTCATTAATGCTTGAAATATATTCCATTACTCATTTTATTTTACTTAAAAAATACTTATGATTATTTTTAATAATTTTATGAAAACTATTTTTTTCTTCAATTTATTCAAACACATCACCAACTATTTAGTTTTAATTATCATATTTAGAAGAAGAATAATAATTTGGTTCACTTAATTGGTTGGATAAATACATTAATCAAATATTTTATAACTCATTTTTAGAATTAAATTATTAACATGAATTAGAATCCTCAATAAAAATCCATCTAGTGTCAAAAGATCTATTTTACTTCTTATAAATCTTCTTCATGTTCTTATAATTATTGAGTTACAATCTTTAAGGCTTCATATGTCGCTTTTTTCTATACTCATAGCCAATAATATCAAAAAAATCCCTCAAAATTACATTACCTTTCCTATATCCTTTCTTTTCCACCCAAAGTTAATCCTTTATGAATATTCAATAATATATTTTCTTCCTCCTTCCTTTTAAAAAAAATGAGAAACATCATCCTTTATATGGGTTTATAGCATAGATTCAGATGAATATGTTATACAGTTAATTTGAATTTTTTTTCTTTTTCGAAATCTATTATTCTAAAATATTATTAAGTTCTAAATCATATTGTGACAAATATCCAATAATCTAATTATGTTTATATTTAAAAAAAATCAATTTTATCAGTTGAAACCTTTTAGAATTCAATTTTTTGGTTTTTCTCTATGTAATCTGTAAACAAGAACTAGATTATATACGACTTCTCCTAAATCACTCATAGAATTTAAAATACTTGTAAATATATAAAGAATTTGATTTATAGTTTTATATTCACACATTTTAAAATTTTGATATTAATCCCTTAATACATGAAGTTTAATTCTCTTTAACTTATCATTATTATAATGTGTGTCTTGTAAAATTATACATATATCATGTAAATTTGGGTAGTATTATATTTGTTAAAATATATTCTTATAAATAGAACAATATATAATATTCATAACCTTATAATTGAAAAAATATTTCACCACATCACACCAAGTAGATTCTCATATTCTACCTCTGGTGAATTGTATGGTATTATCATGATAGTCTAGTGATGAACACCGATTTTTCTAAGGTAAGTCTTAATTTGGGATTTCTAATATCCATAATTAGTTCTATTAAAATGAGGTGGTCTTGGAGGTATCCAAACATCATTTTAACTTTTAATTGTTCTTTACATATTAAAAATATCATTTCCCCTTAATGATTAAATCTGAAAATTGTTTACATAAAAAAATAAATATCTACTAGAGCTAGGGCTCAAGCTCTGATACTAATTATTGGGTCCATATGAGATATGGTTTAATGAACAACATGAGGTGAATTAAAATTTTAAAATATTTTTATAGAATATATCAAGGATAAAATATTAGTGTAGGGGAAAAGAAGTAAATGATGAACACGATATTTTTATAGTAGTTTAAATTAAATTGAACATATATATACTCTTAACTTCAATCAAGGATAGAGAGAAATAACACCTATTAAACAGTATATATTTATTTTTATGTAGCATAAAAAATCTTTAAAAATTTCAATTTTAACCCTTAGTGGCATAACCCCCAAATTTTCTTTTGCATACCTGGATGCACTAACCAGAACCTTCCTTTTTAAAGTGGAGGGAGAAACAAACTTAACACTTTGTGGAATATGGCAGAATTGAATTCCAAAACATTTTATTGGTCCAATGAACAACTATAAATTCCTTTTTAAGTGGAGGAATAACCCAATAGTCCTTCCTTTTAAAGAATGGCACATAGAGAAATAAAACAAGAAAATACAACACCATAGAAACAAGTTTAGAGAGTGAAAAATCTTAATGTCAGGGTATTCATATTCAATTCAGAAATAAGGATCAAATGATGTAGTTAATCATGAAAATTTTCAATAGTATAATATCATAAAAATTTATTTCACAGTGTTATTATCATATCCATGATTTCACATTAACATTTTTAACATGATATATTAATATTCCTACACACTTTCTATTATACTATATTTATAGAGTTTCATTACTCACATATTGATAAAAACTTTTTGAAACTCATATACATTATAGAATATTTTGTCGAAAAAATAAAAAATCATGAATCCCTAAATTCAGAATAATAAATTTCATACCTTTCAAGAATTTAATGTTGAAGCATTTTGATTTCTAATACAGTATCATTAAATTCAATATTCATATGTTTAGTTATTTTAAATTATTATTTAATCTATTTTTAAATTATCCTTTATTTTTTATAAAATTATATAAATATTTGAATCACACCAAAAAAAGAATTATCATTATTACAGTAAATTAATATTCTGAAATATAAATTGATTTATAAACATCGTATTCCATTTTTACAAAAACAATCTGTTACGTTTAAATATAAATAACCTAAAGTTATGTTGATTAGGTTTCATAAAGTTAATTAGCCTAAATAATATCTGTGTAAATATCATTATCCTATTCTATAGGATAAACATAGATAACAAAAAAAATTATACAATATAATGGTAACCTTGGTTTGGATGTGTAAAGGTAATTCACATGAGAAACATATGTGTAATTCACTACCAAAGGGTAACTAGTGTTTTATATATGATGCGTAAAGTTAATACATGAGTTTATTGACTGTGTAAAAGTATTATGCAGGTTTAGTCAGTGTGTAAAGGTAATATTAGAGTTTATGCACTTTGTAAAGGTAAGATGTCAATTTTATGCAAAATGTAAAGGAAATACAGAATTTTTACATGTTTCATAAAGGTAAAAAAATTTACCAAATATATATTTTCCTTGTATATATGTATGATGAAGATCCTATATGCTATGTGGAAGTGTTTGATGTGTTTGGGTAATGCATTTTTCCTTTAATAAAGGCCATTCACATAAGGGTAATGATAAACAATGTAATGGTACTTAAAAAATTGATATTATTGAACACATAACAATATAAATATTTGAAAAAAATTATATTACTGAACTACATAAAAGTAGAGAGGATTTATAAAAAAAATCATTAAAAAAATATAGACTGGAATAAAAAAAATTAACATGAAATAAACATTAAATAGTAAATAAGTTTAACATCATTATTTTCTTTAATGAGCAATGTAATCATAAATAACAATTACAAAAGTGAATAGTTATATGATAAATTATTATTATCCATTTATAAAATACAATTCATGTTATATATTTTTAATTATAAAAGACAAATATTTTTTTTAGAATATTTCTATTATAGGGAATATTGTGTGTGGATTTCAAAAACTATTTATACAAAACACTGAGAAATATTTCTTAAGAGGACTTCAAAATATTAGTATTAATATCAAAATAGTGAGTATACATCAACCACGAGAAACATAAAAGCTTAATACAAGACAATAGTGATATGACTTATACATAAAATATTAACATTTTGATTATATGTTGAAATAAATTCTAAATAAATATTTCCTTTTTTAACAGGATATTTAAGAAAGTGAAATCTAACATCATTATACTTTGTTAGAGATCTTTGTAAAGGTTTTTTACTAATTAAAATAGCATAATTAGTATAATAGAATATAGAAATATTTTGAAAATTAATACCAAATTCATAAAGTTTTTGTTTAATCCATAATGACTATGAAAAATAGATGTAACAACCATGTACTTTGATTCTGTGGAAGAAAGTGTTTATTTTTTTATTTTTTTGAACCTTATTGAACTAAAAATTTACCAAGTAAATGATATGTACCTAAAATGACTTTTTTATCTACATTCCATTCACAAAAATCAAAATCAGTATACCAAATTCTATAAAAATAATTTTTTTCCTATGAAAACAAATGAAGATTTAAATATACTTCAACATATTTTATAATCCTTTTAATACCCTAATAAATTTGAAATATAAGACACATGAAACCTAATAAAATTTAATTAGACCTTATTATATAAAATACCAATCATACCTCTTAATGTTTTAACATAAAACAATTTCCAGTTTTATCTAAATTTAATTTATAGGAAGTACACATATTAGGTATTCGTTATTTTACATGATTCTGATCTAAATAATCTTACCAATTACTTAGAATATTTATATTTATTGAAAAATATAAAACCATTTATTTTGTATATTTTATGTCCAAGAAATAAGTTTAATTCTCTCATCAAACTCATATCAAATTCATAAGTCGTCAAATCTGAAAATTCATTTACAATTATTTTCATATGAATTCCAAAACTAATATCATTAATATATATATAAAAAATAAAAATCTAATTAGAAAAGTTCATAAAAAAATATAGTTTAATCAACCATTCATTTCTAATATCTATTCTTTAAAAGAAAAATTTAATAACCTATCATGCCAAGCTCTAAGAGCTTGTTTTTAACCATATAACTATTTAGATAAATTTAAATCATGATAAGGATATTTTTCACATTAAACACCTAGTAGATTCCTAAAATATACTACTTTATAAATATATCCATTAAAAAAGTCAATTTTTATTTGCATTAGAATGAATTGAATACCCTGAAATGAATCAAAAAAATGAAAATATTCTAATTGTATATATCTTTAATGCTGATGAAAAAGAGTCTTCAAAATAAGTAACTTCTTATTTAGAATTTCATTGATAAATAAATCCTTATTTATTTTTAATGATTTGACCATATTACTCAATCTTTTATCTAAAAATCCATTTAGTTCCAATAATATGGGAATCATTTTCTGGAATAACTAACCTCCATACACTATTTTTTATTAAATTGATTTAACTCATCTTTTATAGCCAAGATTCAATTAGAATCCTTTAAATCCTCAAAGGCATCACTCTGAATAAAATTAAAAATAACAACCTTTTAAGAACAAAATTTCATAACATATGTTCAAGTGTGAACATTTGATTCAATATTTCAAATGATGTTATCTATAATATAATATTTATGACTTTTCTAACTTGTATAATTAGGTTTATAGGGAAAGTGTTCATAATCCCCTTCAATTGGTTCATTAGTTAAACTATGTTTATCTTCTCCAAGATTAAAGTATCTAAAATACTTAATAATATGATCCAAATCAATATTCTTATCTTTTAAATAACCTTCATCAAACATAGAATGAATAGTTTATTCAATAACCAATGTTCTTTTCTTATAAACATTATTTTTTGTACTTAAATTTGATCATCCTAAAAATCTAAATTCATTATATTTTTATCAAATATATCCAAGTAATCCTTACTATTAAGAATGAAAACTTTAAAACCAAATAATATAAAATGGAAAAGTTTCAGTTTTCTTACATTATCAAAATTTATAAGGGGTATTTTTCAATATTAGACTAAAAATAATTCATCTTGAAATATAAAAATATAAATTTACAACTTCAAACGTAAATAATTTAGGAAAATTATATTCCATTAACATGGTTCCGTCCATTTCTTAATGTGTCATATTTTTCTTTTCTACAACACTGGTTTGTTATGGTGTCTTGGGTGATTGAATTTTTTGAAAATAAAAATTATCATCAGAAAATTAGGTAAATTAAATATTTAAGAACTCTCGACCATAATCACTTATAACCGATAGAGTTAAGTATCCCTTTTCATTTTGAACCAATTTTTAATAAGTAATAAACTTAGACAAAGTTACTAATTTGTGTGTAAGTAAATAAACCCATGTAAAACTACTAAAATCATGTATCCTAACTAAATCATATTTCTCACCACCAAGACTAGAAGGTTTAATATGTGGGAATGAATCTAAATGAAGGAGTTAATGTGGTCTTATAGTTTAGATATCTTTTATAGATCTTAAACTTTATCTATATTTTTTTTAACTTTTATATAAGTTTAAAAAATGTGATTATTGTCCACTTTAAGCTTAGGTGTTAACAGGAATTATTGGTTCTTGGGTAACATGTTCACTAGTATGAAATTAAAATAACTATTAATTTTATTCTATAGAATGTCATCTATTTTTACAATATTAAAATAGTTAAATTTTTAGGTCTGTTATTTCAAAACAATTAATTGAATGAATATTATCTTTTACATTATCTTAAAACATGATAGATTCATATTTATAAATAGATTTATAATTTTAAAATTTTAAAAACATTCCATCATCACATAGTTTAGAATTAATTATTAAATTATGTTTTAAACATTCAATATATAAATCTTTAGAAATAATGATAGAGTTATAAATCCTATATTCTATAATGGCTTTTACATTACCATTAAAATTATCAAAAAATGCAACCTTAACACCATAAAAAATATTAAAAAGATATAAATTAAAAGATATAACTTGTCATATATTATGAGAATCCACTATATGTGTTCCACATTTACATTTTTACAGTTCTAAGGAACATTTCTAATCAAAATCAAGATAATTTTGGTATCCATGAAAATTTGGTTCCAATTAGGATTGAAATATAATTATTGGTAACCAAATATGGTTTTAAACTTTTATTAATAGGTAATATAGAATAAAAGGATTTAATAATAAAAATTTATGTTTGAATAAGTAACTGTAGAAATATAAAAGAACTCTCATTTTTATAATGGTCTTTCATTTTAAGTCTAACGTATATGGTAGTAGATACTCTTCCATTAAAACTTTTAACAAAGAAAGTTTTGTACATTTTAGAAAGTTAATTATCCTATACAAGTCTAGTGTTTTTATAGTTCATTTTTAAAGGAATCCTATTATCATAATTTTATTTCCTTTAAAAATACGGGCAAATATTTCTTTAATATTTCAATTTTTTCATATTTTACTTTTCATCATGAACAAAAATGAATTTCCTTTAACTTTATTCATTATTTTTAGAGTAAAATATTTGAATATATTATTTTCATATTTATGTTGATTATTTCAACTTGATAAACTTTTAATTTTTTATATTTTGATTAATTAGTAACAGGAATGGATTTCTTTCATCATTAATTTTTCTTAAGAACTTACTAATGTTTACTTTTATGGTTTTTTAAAATATTTTTTTTAAATTTCATTATTAATAATTTTAGTTTCTTAAAGAAAATAGACTATCTATTTTTCATTATCAAATAATAATCAGGTTTTCATATATGGATTGTTGGATCCTTTAACATAGATTTTCCAACTCCTTTTCAATACCAGATTCTTCACTTGAATTAGAATCTTTAAAAATACTCCATCCAACTGCATAATCTCTCTTTAACTTATAATAAATATTTTTCTTGTTCATATCATTATTGATCTATGAAAATCCAGGATTTATACCTTAAATTTTTCCACCCTCATAGATAATAATATCATAAGTATCATTATACATTACATTAACTTTCCTATATCCTTTATTATCTAATCTGAGGTACTCCTATCTGAATATTTTAGGGTATCCTTTATTACCTCTTGCTTTTAAAACATGGGAAAATTCATCTATTACACTGGTCTATAGCTAAATGTCGTAAGAGTAAGTAGTAACATTTGATATAGAATAAATTCCATTATAATTTTGAAATTTCCTTTTCACTAGTATTTTTATGATCAAACTCACAATGTAAAAAAGATATAATAATCTCATTAAGTGCATATTATTCAAAAAATTTACTTTGATCCATTGAATTTTTTTTACCATTCCATTTATTTTGAAGTGATTTAATTAATCTATCAATAGGAACTAGATTATACAAGACTTCTCCTAAATATATCATAGAATTTAGAATATTAGTAATTATATGAAACATTTGATATAAAGTTTAATATTCACTCATTTTAAAATATTTATATCCATCCCTTAACATAAATTTTTTAATTCTCCTTAAATTTTCCATTCCATGATTTGTGATTTTTAAAATTCTCTAAATATTGTGGGCAATTTTTCACAAAAATATTTTACTAAATACATTCTTATTAATATAAAAATTCAAAATATTCATTACCTTATAAAATGAAATATCTTTTACAATATCATTAACAACCATATTTTCACGTTCCACTTTAGTTAATTTGTCTGGTTTTAGTAGGATAATCCAGTAATTAATACTCATTTTATTTAGGAAATTATTCCTTCTAAATTTATACTATTTATAACCAATTCCCTCAAAATGGGGAGGTATTTGAGGGGTAATAGAATTATTTGATCATTGAATTTCTCATTATAACATAAAAATATCCTTTCCCATTGATAGTAATATAATAAAATAGTTATCATAATAAAGTTATACTCGATCTACGGGTCATTATTTAATACTGATTTTTGGGCCCAGAGGAAGGATGATCAAATGACCAAGAGGGGGAGGGGATGAATTAACCTTTTAAAATATTTTTATCAATTATATTATAGCTAAAAATTTAGTGAAAAAAGTAAATATTTTTCATGATATTTTTATAGTGGTTTGGATAAAATTGATCCTACATCTTCTCTTAACTTCTCTCAAATAGATAGATAAATCTCACATACTAAATGGAATCTATTAATTTTGATGAATATTAAAAAGTACTTAATTTTTTTACCACTTGAGTAATAACCCACAACTTTTCGTTTTCACACCTGTAGTAACTACCCATAAACTACATTTTTTAGTGGTAGAAGAACCAAACATTTCTTTATCAAAAAAAAGGAAAAACCAAAAAACAATGAGATATACATGTACAAGGCAAAAACAGATGTACATTTTGAAGGAGAGGGGTAAAATAATATTATTACATTTTAAATTATTGTAAAACACACATAATTATGTATACATAAATAAAATATGAAAATTCAACACCACATAAAAGCAAATCAATTTTTTCAGTGAAAACTGTGAGTGTTGAGGTAAGGATATTATATAAATAGAAATGATTAAATAATATAGTCAACCATGCAGACATCTAATAGAATAATATCATAGAAATATGTTTTATAGTATAATTTTTGTATCCTTGATTTCAATTCATCAGTTTTTACATGATACTTTAATACTCATGCATTGGTTCTATCTAACTCCATTATTAGAGTTTCTTTAGTCTCATCTTGATCCCAAATTTTTAAAACTCATATCTATTAAATTAGATTTTTTATTGAAAATAAAAAATTTTGACTACTTAAAATCACAATAACAAATTTCATACCTTTAAACAAGTGAACATTGAAGAATTCTTATTTCAAATAAACCAGATTTTAATACAATAATCAAGTTATCTTTCAGTTTAAATTCTCAATTATTCTCATAATAAATGATTCTCTCTATTATGTAAAAGTATAAAAAGTTTTGAAATACACATAAAAATCATTAATATAATCTTAATAAATAAATAATTTTAAATATAAATTATTTATAAAGGTAATATTCTATGTTTTAAAATAGTATGTTTTTTAATGTAAAATGTACATAAATGAAACTTGAGAAGGTTATATAATGGAAATTATAATAAAGAAGAACTGGGTAAATATATTTATCGCATTAAATAAAATACATAAAGTTAACTCATGAGTTATATATTCTACATAATGGTAAGGTGGGACGTGTTGTGTAAAGTTAATTAACATGAGCTACTTAAGGGAAATTCTCTATATAAGGGAAACTTGTATTTTATACATGTTTTGTGACGGTAATATGCATGTTTATTGGATGTGTAATGGTAATATGTGGGTTTACACACTATATAATGGTTTAATGCAGTTTTACTCATTGTGAAAAATAAATATATCAATCATATACACTATGGTAACATGGAATTTAAATATATTGTGTAATGGTAAAATGGTTTTACAAATGTATATTTTTTTGTGTAATGGTAAGACATAGACCATATATGTTTAATTGATATATTTGTTTCCTAATGGTTAATAATTTTCCAAATATATATTTTCCTTAAAAAATGCCATTCAGATAAGGGTATTAATAAAATACATAAGGTATAAATGCATATATATTTTTATAATCCTTAAAAAATAATAGTATAATAATTATAAAAAATTTGAGATACCTGAACTAAAAAACAGTATAATGGATTTCCAAAATCCTAAAAAAATATTCATAGAAATTTTTTTAGCGGAATAAAAAATGAAAAAATATAGTTTACATGAAATAAACATTGATGAATAAATAAATTCAAAACTATTTATCTATTTTACATGAAGTTTAATCATAAAGAATATCTATAAAATTTAACAATGCAATGGGAAATTATAATTATCTAATTATAAATGAAAATTCATGTGATATATTAATAATTATCAAAATACAAAATATGACATTTATAATACTCAAGTAAGTAGGAATAACTTAAAGGATAATTTTTTAAATATCAAAACCTAAAATAAATCTGGTTCATGGATCCACTCTAATAGGGAGAGAATTGTTAGTATCCTTATACTGGGCATAAATGGATATTGTGTTGTGGGACAAACTAAAATACCCTTAACTATTGTAGTTTAAATGGTGGGTGATATATCAGATATTTGAAACTATATTTGATACTAGGGAGTGTGAAATTATTATTGGGATTGTGGATTCATACTTTTTTCAAATTCTGCTTCAAATGACTATATATAGGAACTTAAAAAAGATAGATTTAGTATGATGGTGTATACATGTGGAAGTTGAAAATACAATGATGGTAGGTTGTTAAAAAGATGTGGAATCATCTGATATTCGGGTGTGTAGGAGATTTTTTCATCAGGAGACAATTATCATGAGTTGGTAAGTAATAGTTATAGAGATATGATAGGGTATTCTAATGAATTTGATAAAAGTTTCATCACTCATGGTTTTTCGGAAAAGGGGTTTCCTTAAGAGACATACATGATTTTTTATGAGTAACATTCTCTTCTATCAAGAGTTGGATTTCATGGTTAATTATGACATAGAAAATAAGATGTCACCAAGGAAAATGACCGATCCCTTGTGAATCTTCGAAGGTTGAGGAACTGGCTTACTAGATATGAACCACTATAAATAATGGATGAGACCACTTGTACACATGCATTTGTACTTGGATGATAAGGATGTCTCATATCAATAATTATATATGGTGATTGTAAAATGTTGTAATTGGTTAAATTAATAAATTCTCAATGGTGTTCACCTATGGTAGTAGAAATCACATCTAAACTATATGATCTAAATATATCTATTTCCTTTTTTTAAAAAAATTTATGTTTTGAGTGTCATAAGTTTTGTTGAACATGTCTGAGGCTCAACTTATTTTTTTAATATACGGTGAACGATTTTCATATGTTTTTGGTAGATCAAGTTCCCAACATCCATGCAATCTATGAATTTACCAGAACATGTTTTGATACATTTAAGATATGGTGGTTTAACATTTAGTGGATCCGAATCCTACATTCCCAACAAGTAGAATTTATGGGTTCACCTTCTAAAACAAAATTCCAAGGTACTTTTTGTGTTTCTTCATTGGAGGGACAAAGTGTAAATTTAATTATAAAAAAATATAAAATACTCAAGATCTGAAAAATATAAGTGAATGTAATGAAATAAAAATTAAAAACATATTTTGGAAGAAGGGGATCAGGGTGGAGAGGATTGTTCCTAGTAAACCATATAAGAATAGTTTTTTAGAATGTAAGAACTAGAAATTAACATAAAAGGTGAAATGAATGTTGTTATACTTATGAATAAGAATGGTAATTTAGGTAGAATCAATGAACTATGGGTCGTACATAGTTAAAAGTACTATATAAATACCAATGGGATATGAAATTATGGAATAACTTTGGGCTAGGAAAATAATAGAGTTTAACCACATTAATGTTTTTTATAACAATATTTTTTTTTTCAATTCCACAGATATAAAAAAACTCAAACCTAAGTCCAAGACATGTTTCTTTATGGGATATGGTGCAAAATATTTTGGATTTAGACTATAAAATGATGACTCTATAAAAGTCATTAGAGCAAGAAATGTTTTATTCAATAAGAATGACTTACAAAATGAATAGATCATTGTAGAAGTATAGATAAAAATAAATAATCAAATGGAAAAATCCAAGTTTATATGAGATGTATTTCCAGAAGGAAAAGTGTTTTGGAGATTTTAGATGGTGACACTACAAGTCTATAAGTTATAGAATATAAGGATATACCTAAACGATCAAGGACCACTAAGGCTAAGAGTAGAGTTTTAGAAGATGGGACTCTAAAGTATAGATCACCAAAAGTTATAATAATTTGAAGGGTTGGACTAATAGTTCAATTGAAAATATCTAAAAGATTCAAGAAACTAATCCAAATGTTTTAAGTTGGGATGAACTTCTTACTTATAACAGATAGTGGGGATCCTAAAATCTCATAAGAAGCAGTTACTCTTAGTGAATCTAAAAAGTGGAATTATGTCATGAAAATATAAATATATTTATTTTAATATAATAGAACATGAAAGATAACAATTTTTCAGAATGGTGAAATAACTGGAGAACAAATGGGTGTTATATTTTAATGAATAATTAGATGGTAGAATGAGTTACAAGGCATGACTAGTGGTTATGGTATTTCATTGAAAGGAATTTATTTAATTATTTTAAATATTTTCACTATTATTTAAATAAAATAACATTTTTATAGTATTGATCATGGTTTATTCTAATGATTTTCACTTGAATAAAATAGATGTAGAGAAGAAAAAACTTAATTATAGTCTAGATGAAGAAATTTACTTGAAGAAATTATATAGTTTAAGAAAATAAAAACACATACATTGTGTGCATTAAAAATACGATTATTTATGGATTAAAGTGGGTATAAAGGTATTAGAATTATAAATTTAGTTCTTTAATGGATAAGGAAGGTTTGAAATAGAGAAATGTATATCAGTAGTATACTGTAATGAATTATAGTATTGGAGTTTAATCATCCATTCTCATGTATGTTGATGACATGTTCCAGGATGGTATATATATATTATAAGGATTTATAAGATGAAGGATGAACTATCATAGAAATTTTATAATAATATTATTAGTGTGATTAAAAAAATAATGTGAACAAGGATTGAGAGAGATAGTGAAACTAAGAGTTTTGTTCTATTTTAAAGGGCTACATCCAGATAGTGGTTGAGAGATTCATAATGTTAAAATATAATATGGTCTCAACATCTTTGGTGAGACACTGAAAATTTACCATGTTAAAAGTTCCCAAAATGGAAGATGAGTTTATTTACTTAAAAAAAGTTTCATTTTTACTAGTTATTGGGAGCTTAATGTACGCTATGATATGTACTCATATAGACATTGAAATTTTTGTGACAGTAAACCTTCAAATCATATAGAATTTGGGGAGAGTACACAAGGAATCCATATATTGGATTCTTCAACACCTCAAAGGATTGAAAGATATTTCTCTTTGTTTTGGAACATATGATATATTGTTGGTTTGTGTGGGTACTGACTTTAAAGGGTATAAAGAACATGAAGAAGCTCTATAGGAAATGTGTTTACCTTCATAGGAATGACAGTTAACTATATGTTAAGGGTTCTTACATAATTCATAATGGAAGTTGAGTACAAAGCAGTAATGAAAGTTTGTAATGTACTGATATTGATAAATTGTTTCCTAATTAAACTCATAAGAATACACAAAAATGAGGTTTTGTTCTAAGATAGTAATAATATGATCCATTTGACTTGGAATCCGGTGTTTTACTCATCGATATAACACATTAACCTGAAATATCACTCATTTAGAACTTATTGGATGATAAGGTAGTTGAATTATAAAATATAACTAGATAATAAAATCCAGTTTAAATGTTCACTAAGCGATTAAACCAAGAAATTATGTGGAAACATTGTGGATGAGTCAGACTTGGTGATCGGAAGTTGGTTGAGACACGACATACTATTATAATTTTCAAAGTGTTTTCCATAGTGTTGGAGGATGTCGTGGATTCCTTGATATCAATATTCAAGTGGGAGATTTTTTGGAATGTGAATTCATCATTTTTTTCAAATTATAATTCAAAATACTAGATGGAGGAACTTTGAAAGTTAGATTCATTCTAATGGTGAATATTTGCAGTAGCCGAAACACCAACAATAGTAGGTTATTTGGATGATATAGTATCTTTCAATGTTAGGATGAGCATGTGGTTAGTCCGTTAATAAATAGTTTACTAGAATTTGGTAGGAATAATATATGGGCATACAAAAAAGCCTTATTATGGGTTTTATAAATTGTTTATCACTTTTAGTTTTATGGTGAATGGTGGTTATTAAGAGTTATCAGTTTTTTTCTATGGGTAACTTTCTCCTGTACCCAAAGATGAGATTCATGGATGGTGCTTCTATAGGTGATCAAAGGTCATCATGGAAAATGGTGGGTCCCCTATGAATATTTAAAGGTAGTAGAAATAGTTGACTTATTAGGTACCACTATAATGGTGGGCTGAGAATAAACGTACACATTTGTTTTGATTCATATGATAAGGTTATATAACATCAATAATTATTGATTTTTATTGAACAAACTTGTAACTTATGATATTATGAAAAGTAAATTAGTGTTCTATAGTTGATGTATGACTCATGTTTGAACCATGTAATACTTGTGTGTCAATTTCCTTTATTTTTTCACTTATATGTTCTAACAATTTTAAGTTTGATTGAGTATTTTTGAGGCATGAAATATCATAGTGATTTAGGGTGCATAGTCTTCCTAAATTATTAAAATTACTCATACCCTAATCTACCAATAATTACATGATTTATTAAATGGTCTCAACTTTCATAAATTTTTAAGATATTTACAGTCTATAGTGTTAGATAATTAGGAATAATATTACATAACAAAGTGGACATTCCCACAATGTATCCATTTTTCCACTAATTGTTTTTTATAAATTCACATTTTATTTATTAAAGGATAAAATTCCACATTAAAATCTATAAATCATAATATTTTATACTCTTCCTTAATCTTTATGATTTATTTTTGAAAATTTCATATGAGAAAATCAAATATTAGTAGTGGATATAAAAATAAATGAATAATTTTTGTCCAGTGAAAAAAATGAATGCTCATGAGGATGTTTACCTTTTTCACAATAAAACCATGAAATCATAAACAAAACATTTCCATAAGAGATAATAAAAATGTTCTCAAATAAAACCTTTCAATCCCATTAGTAAAGGAAAAAATATTTAGGCATACCAAGGAACATCAGAACACATGAAAAAATTCCATTGAAAACAAAACATTCACCTTTAAATGATATTTACCTTATGAAATAAAATTGATTACATAAAAGACATGTTTATAAGAATAATATAGGTATCATTGAGAAACATGTTCAAAAAATACATTCCATCATTTTCAAATAGTTTCAAAATAACTGAATAGTATCAAATTTTATTAGAGCAACTATCCTGGTTATCTCCCTCATTTTGTTTCCTTCGAGGACCATTAATTGCCCAATGAAATAGAGAGCTAGATTAGTCTCACCTATAATCATGAGCTATATCTAGATCACATATAATCATCAACTATATCAGACTCACCAATCATCATATATAATTCTCATGTACTATATTATGAGCAAAAAATTTATAATATTAAACTTTTTTATCCCAAAACTTTATTTAAACCTATTTGAAAAACACTTTTCAATTTCACATAATCATATTGAGAAATATAAACACTTTCTATAAGATCTAAAGTATGATATTCTTTGAAACACCATGTTAAATTTTAGAGGAATATTGATGATTAATAATGGTTATAATGATGGGAAAAGGTGTTTGATCCATATATCTTAAAAAAAAATTCTTTTTTACTATTGTGCATAAATAAAAAATAAACCATATGGAAAAAATTGGTAAGATTATGTTTTTAATAGTTGTAAATAAAGTCATATATAGTCTAAAATAACCTATAAAAAAATTATAAATAATAAAATTCTTGAACCATTTAAAATAACATGGATATTGAAGCAAAATAGTTTAAAAAAATACTATAATAAATGGTTTTAATGGGAAATCCCTTACCTCAAATCTTTCTAGACATATATATTCTTTAACAACTATATAATAAATTTTTATTAATTAATTACTTTATTAAGATCCTTTTTCAGTTTTATTTCTTTATATTATCCCTTTTATTTAATTTCTTACCATTTATTTTATTGTTACTAAATTGATTAAGTTTGTGATGTTCAATTTGAATTCAATCTGATCACAATGTCCAAAAATACTAGCATATTATTGTAACATATAAAATTACATATTAAATAATTCAATAAGCCCTAGAATTTTTAAGGTACTGTATCTTTCTTATTCTAGGAACATATGATTATAATAAGTCATAACATATATACTTCTACACTAATATTCATTAATAATATTGTTTTTATGGTTAAAAAATAACAACGTTTATTATAATGTTCATTATTTAATATGGGAAATCCATTATTAAAACACAATAATCCTGAAATAATTTGATTATGAATGTTATATTCATTAATAAAAGCATTTTTGATAAATAAATTTGAAAGTTGTGAGTTAATGAAAATGTGATCTTTAACTTTGGTTGTATAAAATCACAATAGTGAGTGATGTTTTTAAAAAGTGCTCAAAATTAGAGAAAACTCAATAATTTTTTGAGTTTTATAAAAACATTTATTATAAATTAAATACTAATTAAGTTTAAATTTTTTATATTTCCGGAATCACTAACAGAGTAATGGAAGAATTTAATTGGAGACACAATATTGAAAAACCCATATTTTGACATAGTAATGACATATAAAAAAAGTTAGGTTAGAGGTAATGAGTTATTATTAATTATAAGTGGATAAAATAGAATTTAATACCATGTAAATAGAATCATTTAAGAAGAATAATAAATTTTAAAGATAGTTTTTTGATAATAAATCATAAATAACGATACAGAAAAAGGTTTGGAAACCATTTCCTTGCACTTTGATTCGCCTCCTTTCAATTGTGCTTAAGGCCTTAAAAAGATAGGTTTTTCGTCACACCAATGTCTTGGGGATGGAAAAATTAAATTTTAGAGGTTTACTTAGACATTAGTTTTAGAAAAAACTAAACATGGGTTGTGTTAGAAATGGTTGAACACATTCACTTTTAATAGGAAAAAATCAATGGAGTTTTTGAAAATATTTAGTTTTTAAGGGTCAATAATATAATTATAAAATATTAAATGGATAAAATAGTCAATAGATGAACTTTTAGACTATTTGGTATTCAAATTTTTGAGTTATACAATTTTTATGGTTTTTAAATAAATTAATAAAGTATTTTTTATCAGTAAATAAACTCAAAATCCTTTTTAATGTTATTATATTAATTTGATATTAAAAAATATCAAGATAACTACAAATTTTAAATATTATATCATAAACCATCATTTATCATTACTAAATATCTTTAAAATTCTAAGAGCACCCATGGTTTTTTTAATATTATTTTTAAAAAAGATTTTAATATCATTTACATAATTTTTGTTTTGTATTCATAAACATTGTGCCATTACGACATAAATGTTTTAAGAAATTATACTAATTTTAACGACTAAAACAAAATTCTAACAAAATTTGTTTATTCTATAAATTTACTATATATAATCATTAATAAGGTATGTATAAACTCATAAATATCTTGATAACTTATTTATTATGTCATTTTGATTCCTCTATCTTTCCACACACATTGCACAAGCATATGGATAAGTTTCTTTTTATATTACTAAAAATTTAATATATATCCATCAATATCATCAATAATTATAATGCAGAAAAAATTTGTTTCTCATGTAATGGTAATATAGAGGTTTTATTTTGTTATCAGAACAAAGTAAAAACTCCAAATTAAATATTATCACACATTGATTGAAGAATAAAAATAAATATTATTGTTAAACATAATTTATTCTTATCGAATAATTATTTAATTGAATATTATAATTAATAACAATAATAATATAACTAATTGGGTTGTTTTACAAAATGTGGAATATATATATATATATATGTGTATATAGGATTTGAATGAAAAATATTATAAAATTATAATTTTATATGTGGTTATACATGATATCAAAAATTGTTATTTTAAAATATTTTAATGACATTATTTTTGCGCGATTTTAATTATGCAGACAATTATTTAATCAATTATATGAGTTTGAAAATATTTTATATACACATGTATATATATATAATGTAATAATTGTTATATTATAAATTAACATTTTGAATTTTTCTTAATAAAATTATATATATTAATAGAATGATTAAAATGGTACATATGAACTTTCAATAAAATTACTGCTAATTTGAATCATAACATATTAACATTTGCTTTAAAAGTTTCAAATTACAAATATATGGTAAAAATTAGGATAATTATTATTGTAATATAATTCTGATTATCAATTTAATTTATAACATTTTTTTAAGTATATATAATTTTACAATAAAAAACAGTTTAAATTTATATGCTAAAAAAATGGATAAATGATATTAAGTAATAACGTGTTATAATATAAAAATGAAATGAGATTTATATAATAAAATGAGAAAAGCGTGATGTGTAAAACAAACAAACAGAAAACATGATTGAAAAAAGTAAACATAAAAGCAATCTTAAAGAAGAAAAAAATGGTGATTGATTAAATAATTTTAATAGATTATTAGATGATTTTAATGGGTTATTAGTTGAGTATATATAACTTTTTGACTTCTTTATGAGTTAAGGTAATAATTGAGATACAATAATAATAATAAAGTATTAAAATAACAAAATATAATAATAATAGGGGGAATCCCATAAGGGAAAAGGGGAGGTCTGTGAATAGGAGAGAGTCCCAATTTCTGGAACCCCGGTACAAGGTTTCAGTAGGTGCTGAATAGGGCTTCAGTAGGGTCCAATGTCGGGTGGAAAAGGGGTCTTCACCTTGGGTTGGGGTGCGTCATGCTTCGAGTGTTGTGTAGTTGTGCTAGGTATCTCGAGCAGGTTGGGAAAGCACGAGCCAATGCTGATGGAGACCATGCGTGATTCTTGAGCAAGCCCGGCAAGGTACACCTCAACCTGGTCTTCAAGGGTCTTCTGTGTTGGGGATGAGTTGCGGTTTAGGATTCAGTACGTCACGAGGGAGTCATGCTGGCTGACACCGAGGGATCTTTGTGTTGTGGTTGTGATCGCGGCTGCAGGTCGAGCAGTGATAGAAGAGCTTGACTGTCATGCGTTGGAGGACCAGGAGTTGAGCAGCAATTAAGTTTCGCCATGTGGGATGAAGAAAAGTCCAATCGGGTTAGGGTTTCAGTCTTAGTCCATGTTTTGTTTTGACTTGATCCCATGGGAGATAGGTTTTTTTTTCAGATATACTTTATTGGTTGTGTCCTTTTATTTAATTTTTTCGATCATTGTTTCATTCTATTCGTAGTTGTCCTGCTGTCTTTTTATCTTCATCCTTTTTCAAAACTATTGTTACTTTTGGACTATAAAAAGAATTGTTTTTGTCCACAATACAAGTCTACCCTATTCTGTTTTGATTCGAGATAATTGAAATCTTTGTATTTCATTGAATCTAAGACAATATTGTTCTCATGTTGTTATTGTGGTCCAAAAATGTCTATTCAGCTACAATTCTATAGTATTTATGTCTATTTGTTTTCTCTATTCGGTACTGTTTTCTACCTTGAACAACAAGCACATTGTTGCTATGGCTATAAAGGCCTTGCTCATTGCAAAATTGAAATAAGGGGGAGGCCTTGATCTAAGGGTGTGTTCAGAATAATAGATCAACATTCCTGCAAATCAAGAAAGGGTTAAATATTTATCTCTAACATTTATTTATTTTTATGGTCTTATGTTTTGTAAGGAAAATTTATTTATTTCTTTATACCCACTATTTTTTGGTACTGTAAGGAGAAAATTATTATTTTTAAAAGAGTTATATTTATTTTGAATTCAAACAGTATTTTGTTTCAAAAAGATAATTATTTTCAAGTTGTCAGTTATTTGGGTAAGGGTTTATTGTACTTTATCTAGAATATTTATTTATTTTATGATCTTATTTTATGTAAGGGGAAATACAATTTATTTTCAAATTTTTATTTATCAAAAATTTATTCATGCAATAAAAATGGTTTTCTTCACCTTTTTCTATTGCAAATCATATAAGGGATTAAATATTTTATTAAATGTTAATTTTTTAATTTAAGTTTGTGTAAGGGTTATGTTTTAACATTTTTCATTAAATTTATATTCTGTGAGGGTTTAATTAATTTGATCATTTTTTGTCTATTATTTTTACAAAGGTATACACATATATACTTGTATATAAATGTTTATATGAATCTAAATATTTCATTATAACATATTATTTTTGGAATTGGGTTATTATTTTAAAATCTATGTGTTGAAAGGATTTTAATTGTTTTTCTTAAACCATGTTGTTTTAAAATGATATACATGTATATATATATATATATAAGAAACCATATTTATCTATATAAACTAGAATTTTTAAAATGATAATGGATTTAAATTTTAAGTATTTATCTCTAAAGATTATGGTTTGTGAGGGTGTAATTTTATCAAATTATGGTTGTAATATGTGTGTAAATATATATAAATACACATATATATCTTATTATTTTCTTTTTTACATGAGTTAAAGGGTTATTTTAATTTATAATTATTTTTTTTGTACACTTATGATCCTCAAAATTGGTGTTTTAAACCTTATATAGAGTTGGAAAACCCATTGGCGTGAGGGAATATTTCTTTGTAAGGTGTTAATACACACACAAACAGACACACACACACACACAGATATATATATATATATATATATATATTAGTATTCAGAATATATAAAGGGTGCGACATATATATATTTTATGTATATATATGGTTATATATATGCGCCTATAAGTTTGAACCATAATTCAAAATAGGTTGGCCTAAAATAGACTTTGGTAGTTAAAGTATTTTGGTGATATGTTTAATTAATTCCTCATTAATGTATGCATTACATTGAACAAATGTTTCACTGTAAATCAGTTGAACATATATGCTATGCAATATACGGTATGACCATTTATTAAAATATGATCATTTATCTATGAGTTCTTATGTACAAATGAAATCTGTCTTAATTTAAAGTTAGTTATTTTGAACTATACATATTCATTTCCATAAATCAAGGACTTTGAAAATTATGAAACTATCATTTTATATGGTAATCCCATCCATTCATTACTTGTGTGTCTTAAATTAATATCACAGGAACAAAATGACTAACTTTAAAGAATAAAGAATAAATCATTTTCATATTTATTAATATTTACGAATTAAATATTAATTTTACTTTTAAGGGGTTTTTATGTTCGATAGCGTACCCGATACGCAAAAAAGAGTTTCATTGAAATCTTACGTTGCACACTAGTAATAAAATAATATTATTTTAAATGGTAGTTAACACATAGCCGTTGTATTGGCGGGAATGGATAGAAATAACTAAAATATGATTATATATGTTTTTTTAAATGTTTTTACATTTATCCAATAAAATATAAAGGCTTAAAATACGAAAATAATTCAATTTTAGGCATTTATACCCCAATTTTCACTAAAGGTTCATTTATCACCTTTTGATAGAAAACCGTCATTAAATATAGTTTTGGTCACTCTTATACTTTCTATTAGACCAAATAAAATTCTTCTTTAGAATAGGGACATCAAAATTTACTTTGTGTGAATTTTTGGTATTTTTTCGATAAAGTTCATTTTTTAATGAATAGTGAAAATGTTGTATTTTAATTCAAAACCTCTTTTAATATAATTTATTTATTTGATTATATTATCTTTTTAATTTGTTTCAAAGTGAAATTATAATATATTTTTACCATTTAATCCAATAGTGGTCGTTGGAATTAATTTCTCTTTGAAATCAGACTTAAACCAGTGTCAATCTTTTGATACTTATTGTTTCATAAAAACACGCTATTTGCTCTGGCAGTGGGAATTAATTATTAAATTAATTAATTTAGCTTATATGTTTTTAATTTTTTAAAATAGATATCATTTTTGAATTCGGAATATCAAATATAGCTTAGGGTGAAGTTTTGGTATTTGTCTGAAAAACTTCAATTTTTGATGAATAGTGAAACCACTAAGTGGTACTTAAAAAACTGATTTTTCATTTAAATGAAACTTTACCACTTCTGTGTTTTGAATTTCAAAAATCCAAAATACATGGTTGTCATTAAGAAGTAAAATGTGGTTCAATGGTATTAAAATAATTTTTTTGGTGAATAGCAACTTTTAAGTTTATTAATCGTGATTAGAGGTAATTAGTGTAATTTAAGGTAAAAATAATGTTTTAATAATATTAAATGACCTTTAAACATGTCCTAACCTTATTTAATGTGTCATGTTCGACCAATAAAGTCCATGGGTCAACTTGAGGACCCCATTGAGACACTTTGGTAGAAAAATGACATTAATATCTTTTTATTTAAAGTTAAAATTAAAATGTCACAAACAAGAGCTGTTTTACTAAAACAATTTTTAAATGGGGTTATACAAGTCATATTTTTTACTATAAATATTAATTAGAAATATAACAAGATTTCCTACATCATAGTACTTTTTTATAATTTTTTGAAATTAAATAAAATAAATTATTTATGACATCATGATGATGCGGCGATTACCTCATTATTTAACGATTTAAATAAATTGAAAAGATAATGTAACATCTAAGACCTACACTTGTCAAAAACCTATTTTATGGGTATATTTCAAACCTTTATCACCTTATCCTCTAATTATATCAATGTGGGACCTTTTAAATCCGAAAATAATTTTAAAATAAAGTAACATTTCTTTACTTTCCAAGAGTGCCCCTCCTCTCCTCTTATAAAAGGCCCCCACCTCTACTACATTACCCACACTTCCAAAGCCTTTGTCTCGGCCAACCCCTTCCCATGTTGTCTATAAACATCCCTCTATTACTCCTTGAAGCCTCACTTTGGGTAGAAGGATTCCCAAGGAAGCCTTTGAGTTCAAATCAAAAAGAGTTACCCGATTTAAAGGTAGTGTTTTCTCTTGTGTTCTTTTGTTTTATTTTGCTTCTCCAACCCCCTAAACTCTTTTTATTAATTTCTTTTGTAAAAACACCAGTATCTTCCATATACTAGGATTTTTTTATAAGAATAATTCGAGATACACTTACACACACCTACATCTAATGGTTAAAGAACATACTGTTTCTGTGGATGGTGAATTTCTGCCTCACGAAATGATGATTGTTCAATATTCTTCCAACACCATCAAAGGTGGCAATTAAGATGTCACTATATTTATATATGATATATAATATGTTTATGTCTTCCTTAATCTCCTGTATTTTTCATTTATGGCACACCTTTATTTCTTCCATTATGGGTATTTGCGATATCTTCATTTTTGGAAGTGCGGACTACCACCCCCTCAAAGTGATTTGATTCGTTAATGCCATATGTGGGACGTATAAAGGATGGATTTAAAGTTATTATATATGATGTATGTTACATCTATATGATGAATATAATTCTAGAATTAAAATATAAATACCACTCATTTAGTTTTAATTCCATTAATATGACATAGAAATGAAAGTAGCGTTCATGCGTACGTACGGCTTACCGTCTCCATGAACGGTGCATTTCATTTCTTACCTCTAAATGATTATCTAATATTATAAATACATGTATGCTCTGTATATATATGATATATATGATATCCAAATCATGAATATCATTCTGCATATAATGAACCTTTGACCACACGAACAACATGTAATTTTAAGGAGTCCACTTTCGACTTAAGAACCAAATATCAACAAAACAAACATTATTAACTTAAATGATTACATAATGTTTATAACATGGTAATAAGTGATATAAAAGTAATAATGAACTTTAAGAAGGTTCTTAATCAAGTATAAATTAACTCAAGTTTATTATTCAGGACGTTAAAGAATGATCGAGTCAAGTCAGACCCGAGGTAAGGGACTTCGTCTCAATCTCCTTTCATTGAGGCATATTTCGTTTTATACACAACTTTCACTTATATGGTGTATAAACCCCTTTGACTTTTACTTTTATACAAAAGGAGTCTTTTTCTATGAAGCATTTTACTAAACGACAAAAAGGAATGTTTCTTTTAATGTACGCGGTGACAATGACCTTTTCCGCCGCCGCGAGTATTATTTAGTCTTTGGCTTCCTCAACAAGCCATAATGTTTTTTTAAAAATTAAATAAATACCATATACTGTTTTATGTATTTTGTTATTGAAAAGTTTGTTTTATAATGGATTTGTTATGTCAATATATTTAAATGATATATTTTGATCAAAGTGTGGAAATGTTTTCTTTCCATTATATTTGTTTTAAGTATTGTGATTTTATAATGGTACTTGGACATTTGACGGGTGGTTACATGATAAACCATATGAAGGGTGGTGCCATGAATACCAGGATGGGTGGTTACGTTATAACCTCCAATGCATTGGGTATGGAAGTCGGCCATATGGCTATTCCATTAAGTGATATGTGTGGAAGTTGACCGTATGGTTATTCCTTTTAAGTATGTTTATGTCCCAAGTTACCTTTATATGTTATGTGATCTTTATATGGGTTTTATGGTAATCATTTGGTTACAAAAGAGTAAGTAATGATCTTTTATTCAGTGAAGAGTTTTTACTACATCATAAAGGTGAAAAGTATTACTTTGATAAAGTATCCATGGTTTACTTGTTATGTTGATAAACTAACAGTTTTCATTTTTTGTATATACCTTACTGATATTTTTATGCTCACCCCAAGTTTTTTTGAAATGTTTTTCATAGGACTTACTGTGTAATAGGGTCAAGGATGGGATCAAGGGAAAGTCATGCTATATAAAACATGGAACTAGACATGTTTATTTTTAAGAGTTTTTATTCTATGGAAACTTATTAGAAGTGTCTACTTTGTAATATTTTGAGATGTAATAGTTATTTCCTAATTATCTAAAACTCTAAAACTGAAAAGATCCTCAATGTGAATTATTCATTTAATTCAATATTAAGTAAGGTTTAAGGCTGGGGCCTTATAGTTGGTATCAGAGGTCGGTTTAGATAACTTTAGGAGTTAGAATTCTATTAAATGATTATCAAAATTTTTTCTTATGGTAAGATTGAAATGAGATAGAATCTAAAGATTACCATGTTGCTTCGTCCGAGATACATCTATGTTAAGAATGATTTTTCATAAAAGAAATAGAGAAACTTTTCTGGGATGTCATATAAAGGAGAATGACTTTCCGAATCAGCAACCAGAGATGGTCAGAATCAGAATTGAGCAGCTTACTACAGTGATGACTCAATTGAATCAGGTGATAAATGTTGGTTGTTTTTATTGATGATATTTTGGTGTTTTCTGAAAGTAAAGATGAGAATGAAAGAAATTTAAGGGTTATTTTGAAAACCTTAAATAAAAGAAATTCTATGTGAAATTCAGAAACTCTGAGTTTTGGTTGCAAAAAATTTCTTTCCTTGGTCATATTGTTTTTAAAGATGGAATAACTGTTGATCCTGCAAAAAACAAGAGTTGTTGAAGAATGGCCAAGACCCACAAATATAACTGAGATCTGTAGTTTTCTTGGTTTGGATGGTTACTACCTAAGGTTTTTTGGAAATGTTTCACGGTTATCTAGTCCAATGACTAAGCTAACTAGGAAGGGTGATAAGTTTATCTGGACAAAAGAATGTGATGACTGTTTTTAGGAGTTGAAAAGAAGATTGGTGAATGCTCCAGTTTTGGCACTTCCTTCCAGGTATGGTGAGTTTGTTATCTATAGTGATGGTTCATTGAAAGGACTTGGTTGTGTCTTTATGCATAATGATCAGGTAATTTCTTATGATTCACGCCAATTGAAAATTCATGAGGTAAATTACCCTACACAGGATTTGGAATTAGCTTCTGTTTATTTTTTTCTTTAAAAATTTGGAGGCATCATTTGTATGGAGTAAAGTGTGAAATATATACTGATCACAAAAGTTTAAAGTATATATTCACTCAGAAATAATTGAACATGAGAAAGAGGAGATGGCTAAAATTAATCAAGGATTATTATTGTACAATTCATTACCATCCGGGAAAAGAAAATAAAGTCGCTGATGCTTTGAGTCAAAAAATCAATGCTTCATTAACAATGTTGCATTTGGAATGTGATCCTTTGGTTAAGGATTTGATGAACTTTGGCATATAAGTTTTTGGTGAGGGATGTCCTTCTGTTTTGTTTCAGGTATCAATGAAATCGTCTCTATCAGACAGAATCAATCAAGCACAGAATCAAGACAGTGAGTTTCAGAAAAAGGTAGAGCTCGTTTAGAAGGGTAAGTTGCCTGAATTAATCATTGATAATGATTGTGTTTTGAGATTTGGGAAGAGATTGTGTATTCCATGTGATTCACAGTTGAAGAGAGAGTTTTTATCTGAAGCTCATTGTTCCCCATTTTCAGTTCATCCTGGCAGTACTAAGATGTAAAGAGATCTGTGGGAGTATTGCTGGAGGGATGGAATGAAAAGAGATATTGAATATTTTACTATGAAGTGTTTGACTTGTCAATAGGTTAAAGCAGAGCGGAAGTTACCAAAAGGGATGCTTCAGCATTTACCAGTACCAGAATGGAAATGGGAAAATATATCCATGGACTTTGTTGTGGGATTGCCGAAGACACCTCGAGGTAATAATGAAATCTGGGTTATTGTTGATCGATTAACTAAATCTGCTCATTTCCTTGCCATATGATATACTTTTCCCTAGATCAACATTCCCGTTTGTATCATAAAGAGATAGTCAGGTTACATGGATTTACTCTCTCCATTGTGTCCGATCGTGATCCCAGGTTCACTTTTAACTTTTGGAAAGGCCTTCAGAAGTCGTTGGGTACTGAATTAAATTTTAGTACAGCTTTTCATCCTCAATCAGATGGGTAGTCAGAACGATCTATCTAGACATTGGAGGATATGCTACATGATTTTTCGATGGATTATCAGGGAATTTGGGACCAACATCTTTCTTTGGTTGAGTTTTTTATAATAACAGTTTTCATTCTAGTATACAGATGGCACCATTTGAGGCGTTATATGGGAAGAGATGTCGAACTCCAGCTTTCTGGGATGAAGTGGGTGAAAGGAAGCTGATGGGACCATAATTGGTAGAAGATTTGGCAGAAGAAGTTCAGCTGATACAGAAACACATGAGAACAGCTTAGAGCAGGCAGAAGAGTTATGCGGATAACCAGAGGAAGGATCTATCTTTTGAGGTAGGTGATCATGTTTTTCTCAAAGTCTCACCATGGAAAAGTGTGATGCGATTTGGTAAGAAAGGAAAGCTGAGTCCAAGGTTCATTGGAGCATATGAAATTTTGGAGATAGTTGGATCAGTTGCTTACCGAGTGGATTTATCTCTAAGTTTATCTCAGGTACACAATGTTTTTCATGTTTCGATGTTGAGAAAGTATATGCCAGATTCATCTCATGTTTTGAGCCCAAAGGTAGTTCAGTTTGAAGAGAATATCTCTTATGAAGAACAACCAGTCCAGATTCTTGACCGAAGAGATCAAGTGTTGTGAAATAAGGTAATTCAATAGGTAAAGGTTTTGTGGAAAAACCATATGGTTGAAGAGGAAACGTGGGAATCTGAAAATGCTATGATGGATAAATACCCCCACTTATTTTGATAAATGAAAAAAATTGTGAGGACGCAATTCCCAAAATGGGGGAAGGATGTAACATCCCAGGTAAATAAAGAATAAAGAATTTTCATATTTATTAATATTTACGAATTAAATATTAATTCTACTTTAACGGGGTTTCTATGTTCGATAGCGTACCCGATACGCAACAAAGAGTTTCATTGAAATCTTACGTTGCACACTAGTAATAAAATAATATTATTTTAAATGGTAGTTAACACATAGTCATTGTGTTGGCGGGAATGGATAGAAATAACTAAAATATGATTATATATGTTTTTTAAATGTTTTTACATTTATCTAATAAAAGATAAGGGCTTAAAATACGGAAAGAATTCAATTTTAGGCATTTATACCCCAATTTCACTAAAGGTTCACTTATCACCTATTGATGGCGAACCGTCATTAAATATAGTTTTGGTCACTCTTATACTTTCTATTGGAGCAATAAAATTCTTCTTTAGAATAGGGACATCAAAATTTACTTTGTGTGAATTTTTGGTATTTTTCCGATAAAGTTCATTTTTTAATGAATAGTGAAAAATGTTGTATTTTAATTCAAAACCTCCTTTAATATAATTTATTTATATTATTAGATTATCTTTTTAATTGGTTTTAAAGTGAATTTAGAATATATTTTTACCATTTAATCCAATAGTGGTTGTTGGAATTAATTTCTCGTTGAAATCGGACTTAAACTAGTGTCAATCTTTTGATACTTATTGTTTCATAAAAACACGCTATTTGCTCTGGCAGCGGGAATTAATTATTAAATTAATTAATGTAGCTTATATGTTTTGAATTTTGTAAAATAGACATCATTTTTGAATTCTGAATATGAAATATAGCTTAGGGTGATGTTCTGGTATTTTTCTGAAAAACTTCAATTTTTGATGAATAGTGAAACCACTAAGTGGTACTTAAAAAACTGATTTTTCGTTTAAATGAAGCTTTACCACTTCTGTGTTTTGAATTTCAAAAATTCGACATACATGGTTGTCATTAAGAAGTAAAATTTGGTTCAATGGGATTAAAATAATTTTTTGGTGAATAGTAACTTTTACGTTTATTAATCGCGATTAGAGGTAATTAGTGTAATTTAAGGTAAAAATAATGTTTTAATAATATTAAATGACCTTGAAACATGTGCTACCCTTATTTGATGTGTCATGGAAGACCAATAAAATCCATGGGTAAACTTTAGGACCCATGGAGCCACTTTGGTAGGAAAATGACATTAATATCTTTTTATTGAATGTTAAAATTAAAATATCACAAACATGAGTTATTTTACTAAAACAATTTTTAAATGGGGTTATACAAGTCATATTTTTTACTATTTACATTCATTAGAAAGATAAAAATATTTACTACATCATAGTATTTTTTTTTATAATTTTTAGGCATTAAATAAATTAAATTATTTATGACATCATGATGATGCAGCGATTACCTCATTATTTAACAATTTAAATAAAATGAAAAGATAATGTAAACTCTAAGACCTACACTTGTCAAAAAACTATTGGATGGGTATATTTATAACCCTTACCACCATATCCTAGAATTATATCAATGTGGGACCTTTTAAATCCGACACTCATTTTAAAATAAAGTAACATTTCTTTACTTCCCAAGAGTGCCCCTCCTCTCCTCTTATAAAAGGCCCCCACCTCTACTACCTTACCCACACGTCCAAAGCCTTTGGTTCGGCTAGACCCTGCCCATTTTGTCTCTCCACATCCCTCTCTTACTCCTTTAAGCCTCACTTTGGGCATATGTCTCCCTAAAGAATCCTTTGAGCTCAAATCAAAAAGAGTTACCCCGATTTAAAGGTAGTGTTTTCTCTTGTGTTCTTTTGTTTTATTTTGCTTCTAAATCCCCCTAAACTATTTTTATTCATTTCTTTTGTAACAACACCAGTATCATCCATATACTAGGATGTTTTTATAAGAATAATTCTAGCTACAATTACACAAAACTACATCTAATGGTTAAAGAACATACTGTTTCCATGGATGGCGAATTTCTGCCTCACGAAACGATGATTGTTCAATATTCTTCCAACACCTCCAAAGGTGGCCATTAAGATGTCACTATATTTATATATGATATATAATATGTTTTTTTATTCCTTAAGATTCTGTATTTTTCATTAATGGAACACCTTTATGGATTCCATTATGGGTATACGCGATATCTTCATTTTAGGAAGTGCGGACTACCGCCCCCTCAAAGTGATTTGATTCATTAATGCCATATGTGGTACGTATAATGGATGGATTTAAAGTTATTATATATTATTTATGTTACATAAAAATGATGAATATAATTCTGGAATTAAAATATACATACCTCTCATTTAGTTTTAATTCCATTAATATGACATAGAAATGAAAGTAGCGTTCATGCGTACATACGACTTACCGTCTCCATGAACGGTGCATTTCATTTCTTACCTCTAAATGATTATATAATATTATAAATACATGTATTTTCTGGATATATATGATATATATTATATCCAAATCATGAATATCATTCTGGATATAATGAACCTTTGACCACACGAACAACATGTAATTGTAAGGAGTCCACTTTCGACTTAAGAACCAAATATCAACAAAATAAACATTATTAACTTAAATGATTAAATGATGTTTATAAAATGGTAATAAGTGATATAAAAGTAATAATGAACTTGAAGAAGGTTCTAAATCAAGTATAAATTAACTAAAGTTTATTATTCTGGACGTTAAAGAATGATCGAGTCAAGTTGGACCCGAGGTAAGGGACTTCGTCCCAATCTCCTTTCATTGAGGCATATTTCATTTTATTCACAACTTTCTTTTATACGGTGTATAAACCCTTTTGACTTTTACATTTATACAAAAGGAATATTTTTCTACGAAGCTTTTTACTAAATGACAAAAATGAATTTTTCTTTTAACGTACGCGGTGACAACGACCTTTTCCGTCGCCGTGAGTATTATTTGGTCTTTGGATTCCTCAACAAGCCGAAATGTTTTTTTTAAATTAAATAAATACCATATACTGTTTTGTGTATTTTGGTATTTAAAATGGTTTTTTTATAATGGATTTGTTATGTCAATATATTTAAGTGATATATTGTGATCAAAGTGTGGAACTGTTTTCTTTCCATTATATTTGTTTTATATATTATGATTTTATAATGGTACTTGGACATTTGACAGGTCGTTATGTGAAAAACCATATGACGGGTGGTGCCGTGAATACCAGGATGGGTGGTTATGTTATAACTTCCAATGCATTGGGTATGGAAGTCGGCCGTATGAATATTCCATTAAGTGATATGGGTAGAAGTCGACCGTATGGTTATTCCATTTAAGTATGTTTATGTCCCAAGATACCTTTATATGTTATGTGATATTTATATGGGTTTTATGGTAATAATTTGGTTACAAAAGGGTAAGTAATGATCTTTTATTCAGTGAAGAGTTTTTACTACTTCATAAAGGTGAAAAGTATTACTTCGATAATGTTTACATGGTTTACTTGTTGTTTTGATAAAATAACAGTTTTCATTCTTTGTGTATCCCTTACTGAGCTTTTAATGCTGACCCCACGTTTTTTTGAAATGTTTTTCATAGGACTTACTGTGGAATATGGTCAAGGATGAGATCAAGGGAAAGTCATGCTATATAAAACATGGAACTAGACATGTTTCTTTTTAAGAGTTTTTACTCTATGGAAACTTAGTAGAAGTGTCTACTTTGTAATATTTTGAGATGTAATAGTTATGTCCTAATTCTATAAAACTCTAAACCTGAAAATATCCTCAATGTGAATTATTCATTTAATTCAATATTGAGTAATGTTTAAGGCTGGGGCCTTATAGAGGATCCCTTAACTTACGCTCTAAGGTGTTCTTGTTTGTCTTAACGACCTGAATAATCAAATTTATGTTCATTAATTAATAATTATAGAACCCTATAAACATTTAATTGATATTTTATAACCTTATTAAGTTCATTAATAGCATTTTGATGTGTTTAATAGATTTAATTTTATGGTTTTGGAAGCATTTTCTTACTTGGTTTCATGATCTTTTTACTTATATTCATGAATGGAAGTTCATTTGAAACATAGTTAAACATAAAGAATTGTTAATATAAATTAATAGTGACATAAAATAGGTATAAATGAACATATAATGATTCTGGTTATATACCATGATGATGACTCATTCAATGAGTTAACAATAAATTCTCGGATTGCCTTGGCGGTTTTGTGCACAATAAACTAGTTTTGTATTTTTATTCAATATTATCAATGTGTAAAGATTAAATAACATTAATAAAGATAATATAAATATATTATGACCTGGTTCAAACATTGAAAAGGTTTAATGACCATTATCAAAGATAGTAATGCAAATTGAAAACTTTTCTTCCTTGAGTGTGATAAATTTACACATCTCGAACGGTGTTTGCATTTATTATATAAAAGGAGGGGAAAAAGAGAGATTACGATGAAATATTCCATTAGCACAATGAAAATACATTACATGTAAGGTACCAGAATTATCATGTATGTTTGATGAGGGTTTGGGATAAGGAAGAATGAAAGAATGGAACTTTGTGAAAGAAATTGAAAGAAAAGATAAAGATGGTTCACCTCTTGAGTACTCCTCCTTGATAACTCTTTAAGGCCTTTGTTTTTGGCCTTTTGGTGAGACCATCAGGTCTTTGACGTGTGGAGAGGGCCTAGGGAGAGTATTTTGTAGAATTTAGTCAATTATTAAAGATTTAGTGGTGTGGGAGGAAGAGGGGGTGAGGGTGGTTTATATAGTGGAGGGGAGAAGAGTTTTATTAATATTATAATCATTAATTTATTATTTCCTCTAATGAAAACCAATGGTGAGTATTCCATGACCAAGAACAGTAATATATGCTTGTGACTTAGAACCAATTGGGCTTATATAAGCATATCATCATCAATGACTCAATAAATTCCTTATTTAGAAATTTTCGTAAATTATCGCATTTTACTATTCATAAAAAATTTCAGTATTTCAAAAAAATCTCAAAAATTCACCCTAACCATTTTTCGATGTGTAGAGTCCAAAAGTGAAGTCCATTTTTCAAAAATAATTATTTAAATATGATTAATTAAATATTTAATTAAAATAATTATTTAATCAAAAAATATAAACACTTAAAATATTCATCATCATTCTTAATTATGTGGACAATAATTTGATCTATTATATGAGTTCAAAAATATGTTATATACACATATATATATATAATGTAATAATTGTTATATTATAAATATCATTTTGAATTTTTATTAATAAAATTATATATATTAATAGAATGATTAAAATGGTACATATGAACTTTCAATAAAATTATGGTTAATTTGAATCATAAAATATTAATATTTGTTTTAAAAGTTTCAAATTACAAATATATGGTACAAATTAGGATAATTTTTATTGTAATATAATTCCAATTATCAATATAATTTATAAATTTTTTTTATTTAAGTATATATAATTTTACCATAAAATGGTTTAAATTTATATGCTAAAAAATGTATAAATGATATTAAGTAATAACATATTATAATATAAAAATGCAATGATAATTTATATAATAAAATGAGAAAAGAGTGATGTGTAAAACAAACTAAGGGAAAACATGATTGACAAAAGTAAACATAATAGAAATCTTAAATAAGAAAAAATGAGATTGATTAAATAATTTTAATAGATTATTAGATAATTTTAATAGGTTATTAGTTTAGTATATATAACTTTTTGAATTCTTTAGGAGTTAATGTAATAATTGAGATACAATAATAATAATAAGGTATTAAAATAAAAAAAGATAATAATAATAGGGGGAATCCCATAAGGGGAAAGGGGAGGTCCGTGAAGGGGGAAGAGTCCCAATTTCTGGAGACTCGATATAGGTTTTCAGTATGTGCTAAATAGGGTTTAAGTAGGGTCCGACATTGGGAGGAAAAGGGGGACCGCACCTCGGGATGGGGTGCTTCATGCTTTGGTTGTTGCGTCACCATGCCAGGGATCTTGATAAAAATGGGCAAGTGTGAGCCTAATCCGATGGAGACTAGGTGTGATGCTCGAGTAGGGTCAGTGAGGTACGCCTCAACCTGCTCTTTAAGGGTCTTCTGCATTGGGGATGATTTGCAGTTTAGGATTCAATAAGTTGTGAGGGAGTTGCGCTAGCTGACACCGAGGGATCTTCATGTTGTGGTTGTGAACACAGATGCGGGTCGAGCAGCGACAGAGGAGTTTGAATGTCGTGCGGTCGAGGACCAGGGGTCGAGCATCGATTTAGTTTTTCCCATTGGATAAAGACAAGTCCAATCAGTTTAGGGTTTCAGTCTTAGTCGACATTTTAGGTTTCCTTGATCCAACGCGAGGTAGCGTTTTTTTATGGATATAATTTATTTGTTGTGTCCTTTTATTTAATTTTTCTAATCATAGTTGCATTCTATTCATAGTTTACCTCCTATCTTTTTATCTTAATCCTTGTTCGAAACTGCTGTTACTTTTGGACTATAAACAGAATTGTTTTTGTCTGCAATACAAGTATAGCCTATTTTGTTTTGTTTTGATCTAATTGAAATATTTTTATTTTGTTGAATCTATGACTATAATGTTCCCATGTTGTTTTTATGGTCCACAAATGTCTATTCGTCTACAATTCTATAGTATTTATGTCTATTTGTTTTCTTTATCTGGTACTGTTTTCCACCTTGTACAACAAGCACTTTGTTGCTATGGCTATAAAGCCCTTGTTCCTTGCATAATTGAAATGAGGGGGAGGCCTTGCTCTAAGGGTGTGTTCATAACAATAGATCAACACTCCTATAAATCAAGTAAGGGTTAAATATTCATCTCGAACATTTATTTATTTTTACGATCTGATATTTTGTAAAGAAAATTTATTTATCTCTTTATACCTTCTATTTTCTAGTTGTGTAAGTGGAAAATTAGTATTTTTAAAATAGTTCTATTTATTTTTAATTCAAGAAGTGTTTTGTTTCAATCAGTTAATTATTTTCAAGTAGTTGGTTATTTGGGTAAGGGTTCATTATACTTTGTCTCGAATATTTATTTATTTTGAGATCTTATGTTATGTAAGGGGAAATACAATTTATTTTCAAATGACTATTTATAAAAAATGTATTTATGTAATGGAAATGGTTTTCTTCACCTTTTTCTATTTCAAATCATAAAAGAGATTAAATATTTTATTTAATGTTATGTTTTTAATTTAAGTTTGTGTAAGGGTTATGTTTTAAAATTTTGCATTAAATGTATATTTTGTAAGGGTTTAATTAATTTGATCAATTTTGTTGTCTATTATTTTTACAAAGGTATAAACATATATACTTTTGTATTAATGTTTATATGAATCTATATATTTCATTATAACATATTATTTTATATATAGGGTTATGATTTTAAAATCTATGTGTTGAAAGGGTTTTAATTTTTTTCTTAAACCATGTTGTTATAAAATGCTATACGCGTCTATATATATATATATAAGAAACCATATCTATCTATATAACCTGGAATTTTTAAAATGATAATGCTCTTAAATTTTAAGTATTTATCTCTAAATCTTATGTTTTTTGAGGGTGTAATTTAATCAAATTACGGTTGATATATGTTTGTAAATATATATACATACACATATATATCTTATTATTTTATGTATACATGAGTTAAGGGTTGTTTTAATTTATAATTAATTTCTATTGTACACTTTTGGTACTCAAAATTGGTGTTTTAAAACTTATATAGAGTTGAAAAACCCATCGGCATGGGGGTATATTTCCTTATAAGGTGTTAACACACACACACATATGTAATTTTAGTTTTCATAATATATAAAGTAAGGGTGCGACATATACATATTATAAATATATGTTTATATGTATGCACCTATAAGTTTGAACCATAATCCGAAATAGGTTGGCCAAAAAAAGACATCGGTAGTTAAAGTATGTTGTTGATATGTTTAATTAATTCGTCATGAATTTTTGCATTACATAGAAGATATGTTGCACTACAAATCATTTGACCATATATTCTATGCAATATATGGTATTACCATTTATTAAAACATGATCATTTTTCTGTTCATGCTTGTGTACAAATGACAGCTTTCTTAATTCAAAGTTAGACATTTTAAACTATAAATATTCATTTCCATAAATAAAGGACTTTGAGAATAAGGGAACTATAATTTTATGTGGTAACCCCATATATTCATTACTTGCGTTTTTAAAATTAACATCTCATGAGAGAAGAATGTTTACTATTTTATGCATGTCGTTGGGAAAATTATCATTTAAATAACAACTGACATATTACGATTTAGTCCATTTCCAATTCCTTTTATCAGTGCTTGGATTGAACATGAATAATGAACATGTATTTTAATGCATTAAAAGTTTATTACTATGGAAGAGTTGTAAAGTTATTATTTTATGTGATAATCAAACAATTTATTATTCATGATAATTTATGAAATATGAATTTAATTATTAAATGTGGTATGGGACACTTTGAATAATGTAAAATAAAAAACCAAGTAATATGTGTACTTGAAATGATAAGTGATTTAATAAATCAAAGTTTTATGTGCACTTTAATTTAGAGATATGAGGAATAAATTAGACCTAGTATGTTCCAGGTTAGGGACTGGTAAAAGTAAGCCCTCTGGGTTGGGTTCTGGTTACATCAGACCCTCTGGGATGGAGTCCAGTTACACAGGCCCTCCACGATGGAGTCTAGTTACAGAGGCTCTTCGGGTTTGGGTCTGGTTATATTTATCCCCTAGGTCTTGGCACGAGGCCTTGACACAATCTGACAAATGCACTTTCCTCATTATGTGTATGATAATTAATTAACCAAATAGATATTCTTATTGTATAATGTCCATGGTTAAGAGCCAGTACTTATGAGTATCAGAAAAGTAAAGGCTTATGGCATGATATATGTTTAGAACTCAGTGATTTAGTATTTGATGTATGAAATTTAAGTTATTACCTTTACGTGAAACTATAATTATTCATTACTCTTCACTGTTTAATTTGTGCTTACATATTCATATGTCATACATGTTTAGAATGTATTTTATTTGTTACTCCAAATGAGCATGCCTAGAATTGAATCATGCATCCTTGTAATTCTGTTAGCATGCTTTAATTGTGACCTTTTATTATTATGAAGTGTTGTACGTGTTAAAAATTATCATAAGAAAAATATTTTGTGGAAAGTTTTAAAGTATCTTTTCAAAAGTTATATTAGTTTATTTTAAAATGCATTTCTGGGATTTCGTATGCTCACCCTACATTTTTTATTAAAAATTTTCAGGTAACATCTTTTAGCAGATGAAACCATTAAGAAGTAGCTGGTTTCTTAGAGCCTAAACCGAATTCGATCCCCTGTATGGCACTAGATCTGGGTATTCGGGAGTCGGGGCATGAAAATAATAATTCATATTAATTAACCAAGTATACCAATGATTTTTTACTCTTTAATTATTATATTAAGTTGTCAAATTTTAGTTTTTCAGTGTTGTGCATGCACTGCATTAGAATTTATAATGATTTTTCAATTTACCTTGAAAAAATTATTATCTATATTAATTGAATAATTTTTGTATGATATTTATATTATTTTATCATATATGCATCATTGAAAAAGTATCATAATTTTTGATATCCTATTTATGTCATAAAAATTTCATAAAAGATACCATTTTTATAAAAATTTTATTTTTTACTATTAAAAAAACAATTTTAGAAAAATATATAAAATTCACACAAAGATAAATTTGAGATGATGAATGAAAAAATTAAGTCAATTTTATCAAACTTAATTTTTAATATCAAGAAATTTATCTTCTAAATAAAACAATGTAATCATGGAAAAATAATTTAGTTAAATAAAACTATTCTTTTTTTGACTGAAAATTTTTATAAAATTATTTATAAATCTATGATGAATATAAATTCATACATTGAATACTTATAAATCATAATACCAATTTATTTCAAGGATTTATTGAGTTTTAATATTGTACCCATTAAGAAATTGAATCCTCAAAATATTATTCATTATTTAGAAAAGTAACGGTATTTTCACTTTTAACATTTTCCGATTCTATAAAAACTGGGCTCTGCTGATAACACAAACACCCTGCCTTAACACAACCATCAGATGTTGGCCCTCTAGGTACCACTTGTTTCTACAAAAAAAATTGGTCCCCTCCCAGGGGCTTACCCACCTTCTTGAATGTGTCATTAGACTAATGATTGTCCCAAAATGCCAACACATGTTCTTTACAGTGTGCTCTCTCCTAACTCACACACACTCTGGGAAACTTCCCAGGACAAGCATGCTTAACTCTGGAGTTCTATATAGGTAGGCTCCTTAAAAGAAAGATGCACCTTGTTGAAATGAGTAATATTATTTATTTATTTAACCCTTTATCATTTTGGGTTATTACATTTAACCCCCATTTAGAGTACATGACCTCGTTGTGGACCCTATAAATCAACCCTAGCAGTGGTACCACACATAAATATGGGTTCTTACTTGGATACTAATTTAAAAACTGGTGCATCTTCTTGACACGAGTCACATAATTTAGTTATTTAACCCTTTAACATTTCAGAGTGTTACATTCACCCCCTTTTAGAGACCAACATCCTCATTGTGGACCCTAAAACTCAACCTTACCAGTTCTACCACACTTAAGGTTGGGTTCATACTTTAATACCAATTTAACAACTAGGAACTACTGATATCACAAACACCACACCTTAGTAGATTTTTAGGTCCTGTCCAATCAGGAACCATATGTTATCCCAAGAACATGTGTCCCCCTACAAGGGGCCCACCCAAATGCTTGAATAGATGATCATACTTTTGATTGTCCCCACAAGATAACACATGTTCTTTCTAGTGTGATTTTTCATCACTTTCTCACACCCTGTGAAACTTTCTAGAAGGTCACCCATCCCGATCACCAAGCCAATCCATGAATTATTAAATATAGATTTCTAACCATGTAATATCCCAAAAAGAAAGGTTAACCATGTTTACATGAGTCATATCATTTAGTCATTTTACCCATTATAATTTGGGGGTGTTATAGATTATTATATTGCACCCACAATCATGTGATTCCTCTATAAAACCTTTACCTAGTGAATATTATTTATTTCATAGTAACTCTTATGCATGATCTGAAATCTAAACCATATTTTCATTATAAGAGAGATAATATTCTAATTTTAACACTTTAGGGTTGAAAACAAGAGATGAATTTGATGTACACTTTCTTAGCCAAGAAACATGAAACACATGATTTACCTGAGATAAAATTAGAGGTAAATATACCTTATAAACAACTGATCTAACCATTTTTATAATTTTTTAAGGACTGATAAACCTAGAACATAGATTTCCCTTCATTCCAAAATGTATATAACTTTTCCATTGAGATACTTTTATAAATGCATGATATCCCACCTAAAATGAGAGATATTTCCTCACATAAAAATCATAAATCTTCCACCTACTCTGAGTAATGACCATGTGATAATGAATCAACTTTAGTTTCTCTACCATTTCTTCTACTAGTTCTAGTTCCAACAACTTCATTTTATTGAGTTTATCCCAACATGATGGAGTTCAATACGGTCTTCCATATAATTTCTAAAATTTTTCTATATGTTCAATGGAATAAAAACCATTCTGAAATGAAAATTAAACTAATGAAGGTTCATTCTCTTAACATCCCTGATAATATATAGAGAATGATTTAAGAATATCATTCAAATTCTGAATTATTCACTTTTAATATCAATCAAATTGAGGGTGGAAGGTTTTACTGAAATTTTATTCATTACTAAGAGACTTTAAAATTCCTTTTAAAAAATTTGAGGTAAATATTGGATCATGATCATATATAATAGTAAGAGGGACTCCATGTAATCTGAATATCAATTTATAATAAAGTCAAGAAAGTTGACTGATAGATATAATATATCCAATGGGAATAAAATAAAATGATATATTTGGTCAATCAACAATAACACAAATCAGATTATTAACTCATTATGTATTTGGTAATCCCACCAAAAAATTAATTTATATATTCCCTCATTTCTTTTCAGACATCGATGAAGGAAAAATCTTCCCCTTCAGTAGTTTTCAATCATCCTTAACCTCTTAAAATTGAATCATTTCATGGTGATTTTAAAAATAATTTTCTTCAGACCTTCCCACCCAAAATATTCTCTTGGTATCTCTACATATTAGTAATTCTGGGAAGAAAATAAAATAGAGTGCTATGATATTTTCTCAACAATTAATTATTCAACTCGAAAACACTAAAACAAATTAACCTTTTCCAATCTCATAAAACCTTCTTTATCAACATTAAACTTTAGAAAATTACCCTTCTTTAACAATTCTAATAATTCATAAAAACCATGATCTTTTATCGAAGCCTCATTAATTCTTTTTGAAAAATATGATTGCACTAATACCTGATCCAAAATAGAAGATGTTTTTTCATTCACAATTTCCAAACCAATTTTGATTAAATAGTTTTCCAAAGGACCGTTTTTCAAACACATCATTTTTAATGATGAATTATCTTTCCGAATCAAGGCATCATCTATCATATTTGTTTTACTTGGGTTGTAGTGAATCATGTAATAATATTACCTTATAAGTTCCAAATATCTTTTATGCCTCATGCTAAAATATATTTGAGTGAATTTATACTTTATACTTTTATGTTCACTATATATTTCATATTATACCCCATATAAAAGTTGCCACTAAATTTCTAAAAAACCATCATTTAAATCTCAAGATCACGTGAAAGGTAATTATTCTCATGGAGTTTCCATTAATATGATGGATATAAATTTACGTGATCATCTTTCATTAATACACAACCAAGTAGTTTCAAAGAATAACAATTTAAAATAAAAAAGTCACCATTTATTTTTGGAATGGATAACACCAGAGTATTAAATTTTTTTTTTGAATTCTTGTAAACAATAATCACATTCCTTTCTCCAATAGAATTTAACTCCTTTTCTAGACAACTCAGATAGTGAGATAGATAACTGAGAAACTTTTTGAAAAAACTACAGGTAGTAAATTTATAAATCACAAAAACATCAACTCTTAGTCACATTTATTGGTATTTAACATTATTACATTACTTTGGTTTTTGAAGTATATCCGGTTATTTCTTCTTTAGAAACAATATGCTAATGGAAAGAAATATGTTGTAAAAAAATTTGACATTTACTAAATTTTCCATATAATTTATTTTCTTTTAATGTAAATAAATAAATCCTTACGTGTTTTTCAAGTTCCTCATAACATTTAGAATAAAAAAGAATGTCTTCAATGAAAACCTTAATGAATTTATCTAAATACTCATGGAAAACTCTATTTATTAGATCCATAAATGCACCAGGTGCATTATTTAACCCAAATAGAATAAGAAAAAACTCATAATGACCATACCTAGTATTATAAGATGTATTTAGAATGTACTACAACTTTATATTTATATTTTGATAACTAGATCTAAGATAAAGCTTTGAAAAATACTGAGCTACCTCAAACTGAACAAAAAAAATCATCAATGTGAGGAAAAAAATTCTTATTCTTAAATGTTAGGTTATTGAGTACTATATAATCCATGAAAATTCTCTTGGAATAATCCTTATTTTTACTAAACAAAATAAAATAACCCCAAGGTGAAGTTATAGGGTGTAAGAAACCTTTATCAAGAAATTAATGTATGTTCTTTTTCAATTTCAAAAAATAAACTGAATCTATTTGATAAGGAGGGTTTGAAATTATAATAGCATTATAAGAAAAGTAAATAATAAAATCCAACTCTTGTTTATGAATAAGACAATGAAAATCATCAAGAAATAAATCCATATATTCATTTACTACTGGTACATAACTAATTTGAATAGTTTCTTTCATTTTAATAGTACGTTCAATATAACTATCACTCCAATATTTAATCAGTTTCTCAACTTTTTTTATATTAATAAAGGTTTAAACATATTTTAATATATGAATTAAAACACACTCTAAAAATTTGATAATACTTCTTTATATTTGAAATCTATCATAGCATGATAAAATGAAAATAAATCCATACAAAGAATCAGATAAATCTCTTCAATGGGAATGAAAAAATGGTTTGTAGGAATAATCATTCCACACATGACAATGATAGGATTTATATAAATTCATATTACCTTTATAATATCCCATAAGTTTTTATCAAAAGTTATAACTTCATTTCTCGAGATGGTTACTCCATTTAATAAGAGAATATCCAAGAAATTAAAGAATTTTTGGATCCTGAATCATAAAAAACATTGACATAATTTGAATAAACAAGTAATATATCTGAAACCACTTCATTTAATGATCCACTATCTACCTTAGTAGAAATAAAATACTTTTACACACATTTATGGTTATAGTCTTGATAGTTCACACCTTGAATAACTAAATTTTTGAATCTATTAGCTTAGTATCCCAAATCATTGAAACTAAAACATATCAAAGACTACTGACTAAATTTTTCCCCATTAATAGTCTGATCAGAATTATTTTACTTATATTCATGATCCAAATTACCAAGCTTATCAAATTGGTAACATTATATTGATACTACCAAAAATTATTTCAAATTCATTTTACCAAATTTAGAAAATTTTGTGGGCTTACTTCTATATTTATTAGTTGACTACTTTTATATTTCTATCCACCTAGATTAATTTTTTATTTTTTCATCATAAATTATATATGTGCTAGAAAACAAAAAATCAATATTCTCAACATAAAAAATAACATTCTTATAACTTTTAAATTCATGGGAGGCCAACACTCCCTATAAAATTGGTTTTAGACCTGTGAAAAATGTAACAACCCAAAATTTTGAATAAATTTTGTATCCTAAATTTGTGTGTTATTTTATTTTATACTCCACAAAACTATTTCATTTAATAAAATGAGTATAATTAAAATAAGACCATTGGGTTTGGATTGTTATATGACCATTGGTAAATATATCTGTGAGAAACTAAATGTTGTGATTATTGTCTATAATACAACTGATCTTGATTAATTAATATAGAAAAAAGATTCGATGGCCCCATCTAGTAGTCTCGGGACCATCGAAGCCCATCTGACAGAACTGGGGAAGGAGGTTGCACCATTGGGCTTTGCTCTAGACCAAACCCAATCCAAACTTCATCATGTGAAGATGGAACAGAATCACCTTAGCGAGAAGTTCAAGTAGATAGAAATCACTACTCGGACAATGTTGGCCGAGCCACCCCTGGATCCTATGACCCTAGAACACCTTACTCTTAGGTCATATGCTGACGTTATAAGGGGCTATGTAACGAGACTGTAAATACCTTGTGTAATACTTTGATTTAAATAAAAATTGTGATTTCTTCTTATGGTGAAGTTTGTGATTTTTAAAATGTCGGGATAAATATAGTATGTATATTATTGATGAATTTTAGAAAAAGATTATTTTAAAAATATTTATGTAAACCTTAAATAATTAAAAATGTGTGATGATTTTCCAAAAATGGTCTTCTACAGTTGTGTTCAGTATGAAATTTAGAGTCTAATAAGATCAACTTAATTTTAGATTAATAGTAAATTATGAATAGTGATTTTACGCTTAAGGTTAGTAAGGTGAACAAATGGATTAGTAATCTCACTTAATGAAAATATTAATATAATCTATGCACCTTTATCAAGTAATGTGATTCAATAAAATAGGTAAATAACTATTTCAATAATTATTAGTCAAATATTAGTTTTTTAGGGTGAATAGAGTTTTTTAATTAAAAATATTTAGAAAATTATATTTACGAAATGGAGTTCATTTTTGTATCCAGAGCATTGATATTAGGTTATGGTGATTTTTCTGAAAAAAATGAATTTTCAGTGAATAGAGTTTATTAATTGAAAATTAAATTAAAAATATTTAGAATTTTTTTTTCATAAAATGGAGTTAATTTTTGATATCATAGCATAAATATTTTGTTAAGGTGAATTTTTGGTTTTTTCTGAGAAAGTTGAATTTTCTGTGAATTGTGAAAATACAGTTTTTGAGTTTTGGGTGTTTAATGACATCATTAAGGATATAATGATTATGCGATAATTCTGGTCGACTTATGAATAGTAAGATAAATTATGAGGTGTCCCAAGTGGCCAATACCGTGGGAAAATACCATGGGCGAGCCCGTGGTTTTTCCAATACCACCAATGAGGTGTCCCTTGGCCTTTAATGCCTTGTCCCCTCACTTCCCCTATAAATACATAGTCATTCTCTCATCTTTTCCATTAAAAAATCCACTTCAACGAAGTTATGGTCTCCTTAACTCTAAAGGAGTCCTCCCAAGGTGCCCTCAAGCCTCCCAAGGTCCAAAACTTCAATATTTCGAAGTTACTCTTCAAGGTAAGGGATCCTACCTCTCTCTTTCTTTTCAAGTTCTCTCGTTTATGTCATTTATTTTAAGCCCCATGTTCTTATGTTGGAGGTGTTCTTTTATATTCATATTGCTGTCCTTTTCATTTTCATATGCTGATAGACCCCCTCTTTCTCTCATAAATTCTATTTATGAATTTTTAAGTGGCGCCGTTAGGCTGCCGAATTTTTGTAAGGGATTCTTTCACTCTTCCCATTTTCAGAATTATACTTTCATGTCAAGTCTATCAAGTTCCTTTTTTAAATGTTGGGGTATTACCTCTATATCCATCATACTGTTCTTTTATGTTACAATGATGGGAGACCCTATTTGATCCCATCAATTCATTTTTTTTATGTTTTATGTGACGTCGTTGGCTGCCGAATTTTTCATAAGAGAAATCTTATTTTTTTCTTCCTTCCATGTTTTTCATTTCATATGGTATGTATTTAAAATTAGATTACCATGTTCTTATATCATTTATATTCTGTACCTCTACTATTTTATGGATCATTTATGAGTGGGTGACCCATGTCCCCTCTCTTTTCAATGTTTTCTAAAACCCCACAAGATAGCCGTTATGCTGCCGAATTTTCGTCTCAAAATGTCTCTATGGTTTTCTCAAATTCTATTATTTTATTAAGTGAATAATTAAAACACTTTATTCTATAGTGGTATTCACATATATATCAAAAAATTTCTATTTTAAATTCTTGGAGTTTTATACATGAAACCCACTTTATTTTTTTCATGGGTTTAAAATGACATAAAGATCATGTCTTAAAAGCAGTTTTTAAAATGTTATGATTATGAAATTAAACCCATTTCTTTTATGATATATGGGTTATTTATTAAATTTTTGATGATTATATATGTGGATAACATGATGATAATGAAAAATTTAAGGGTTCTCTCTGATATCACTCCAATGCATTGGCTAATGATGAAATCTCTAGGGATTACAATTTTAACGATACCTTGGTGAATAACCTTGGTAATTGTTTTGAAGACACCTTGGGGATGGACCTTGGTGAAACAGAAATGATTGTATAAGTTAAATGTTGTAGCCACATCTTCAAGTTATGAAACATGTTATTTTTATTATGATATTATTCATGATTTCTTTCTCATGCCTTAAAGTTATTTATCATGGCTTTATTGACGTATCTCAAGTTCACATGTAAAATGTTTCTCTTGTTTCCCTTACTGGGCCTTCTGCTCACCCTTTCCTTTTATGTATGCTCATAGGTTATGAGATGATATAATGAAATTAGGATGAACAATGAAAAATCCTTTCAAGTGTTTAAGAAGAATGTTTTATGTCGTCATGTATTATGTTCCTGGTTTCGAAGACACTAAAACATAAAGATCCTCGGTTTTGTAAAATGTACTGAAAAGTTATTTTATAAAAAGGCGGGATGCTATAGTTGGTATCAAAGGATAGTTTAGTTATTTATTGAAATTAGGATATGAAATATTTAGGAAGAACTATATATAAAAGTTTAAATATGGGAAATATTCCTAGTATTTTGGTGAGTATTGAGAAAGTGGTTTATCAAAAAAATACCTCCCTCTCTGGATACGAGCAGGTAGAGGTGGCTCTGGCACATATGTACATAGGGGTAAAACCTGAAAACACCGCTTTGAGCTAGACTCAAATGGGAACTGGTACACGACAATGGGCCTTGCTGCACTTTTGGTTACGATAGTCCCGTGGGATATGTTAAGTGAATCACATGCTTTTTATGAATCATTATGAAGGAATTATAGAAAAATGTAATTGTCTAAGCCAGAAGTAATAAGACATAAATTTATTTTTAGTTAAATTATTTTTAAATGAAATAAGTTTCTCAAAAAGGATTTATTCTTTTAGAAAATGTCCCCATCATTTAGGAATATGTTGACGTACTTCTTGAGGAGTTACCCGGACCTCCCCCAGAAAGAGAGGTAGAGTTCTCCATTGAACTCGTACCTGGATCTCATTTGATGTCAAAGAACCCTATAGGATAGAAAATGTGGAGCAAGAAGAATTAAAGAAACAAATCTGAGATCTTTTGGAGAATGGGTTTATCCAACCAAGTGTTTCTCCTTGGGGAACACCATTTCTCTTTGTGAATAAGAAGGATGGATCGATGCAGCTATGAATTGATTATAGAGAACTGAATAGGATCATAGTAAAGAACAAATACTCTCTTCCATGAATCGATGAATTATTTGACCAACTTTGTGGGACTCAATTCTTATCTAATATTGGTCTTCGTTCTGGTTATCATCAATTGAGGGTGAATAATGATGATATTCCAAAAATTTCCTTCCAATCAAGATATGGGAATTATGAGTTTGTTGTTACGCCCTTCAGACTAATGCACCTTATTTTGTTATGGATCAAGAATAAGTTGATTTTAGAAACTTATGTTTTATCAAATGGATATCCTTTGTATAGGAAAATGATTTGGTGATTAAATGATAAAGGTTATTTTGTACGATGTTTTCTCTTTTAGAGTACTATATGCCTAAGAGAAATAAAATACTACAAGATTTAAATTGAGGAGGAATGGTTGATTTGTTTTTGTATTTATTGGGGACATATGGTGATTTGTGTTATTTCTAGAAAATGATGAACCTAGCATAGATAATATATGAATAGGTTAATTACACTTTAATATGAAACTTTAATAGTAGTCGATGTTATTTGGAGATAAGTGTTAAGATTTATTGTCCAGACTATATGATTAAACCCTTTTGAGTTTTGGGTTCCAATCTTAGTTTGGATTATTCTGAGGAATTTTAAGGATGATTGTGTATTGAATGGTCTTTCTGGAACATTGGCTACTTTTGTTGAATCTTTTTGATTAATAGTCATTTTTCTTTTTATAAAGGATTATAATTTTTGCGGAGTATATGATCTCGTACAAACCTTTTTAGTTTTAGTTGATAACTAAAGACAAGGGAAAAATATATTTATTCTTTTTTGGATTATGTGATTATCTAGAAGATGATTCTTGTGATTTTGATGAGACCAAGTTTTTTTGAATGCTCATTGTTTGGAGAAAAGATTAGTCTTGGTGGAAACTTATTAAAGGATGAAACATTACTTAAAGTTAAGTATAATTCCTTATGTTCTTATTCTATGTAGTAAATTAATTCCTCAAAATTATGAAAAAGAACGTAAAACAAAAATGTTGTTGGTTTACGTTTCCTACTGGGTAATCAAAGACCATTTAACACATCATAAGTTTTTGATCTTCTTGTGGTTAATTTTCTCCTAATCATGTTTTCTATCACTCTACATCAGAACTTGAACCTTTTTTTCTCATCCATATCCATGGTTTCTTACATGGAATCCAAGTATGGGTCTACTCAGGTGACCTTTTTACTTCCCTTTCTTTCTTTTAAAGTAATAGTTTTACTGACTCTCTTCTGATGTGGGACTTTCAACAGAATTTCCAAGCCCAATTTTAAAATTGCGAGGATGTAATTTCATAAGGGGGAAGATTGTAAGACCATAAAATTTTGAATATATATTGTTTCCTAACTTTGTGTGATATTTTATTTTATACTCAACAAAACTATTTCATTTAATAAAATGAGTATAATTAAAATAAGACCATTGGGTTTCGACTGTTATATGACTATTGGTCAATATGACTGTGAGAAACTAAATGTTGCGATTATTGTCTATAATACAACCGATCTTGATTAATTAATATAAAAAGAAGATTCGATGGCCCCATCCAGTAGTCTCGGGCCCATCGAAGCCCATCTGACAGAACTGGGGAAGGAGGATGCACCTTTGGGCTTTTCTCTATACCAAACCCAAGCCGAACTTCATCGTGTGAAGCTGGAACAGAATCGCCTTCGCGAGAAGTTAAAGATGATAGAAATCACTACTAGGGTAATATTGGCCAAGCCGCCCTAGGATTCTATAATCCTAGCACACCTTACTCTTATGTCCTATGCTGGTGTTATAAGGGGCTATGTAACGAGATCGTAAATGCCTTGTGTAATCTTTTGATTTAAATAAAAACTGTGATTTCTTCTTATTGTGAAGTTTTTGATTTTTCAAATTTTCGGATAAATATAGTATGCATATTATTGATGAATTTTAGAAAAAGGATATTTTAACATTATTTATGTAGACCTTAAATAATTAAAAATGTGTAATGATTTTCATAAAATGTTCTTCTATAATTGTGTTCAGTATGAAATTTAGAGTCTAATAAGATCAAATTAATTTTTTGATGAATAGTAAATTACGAATAGTGATTTTACACTTAGGATTAGTAATGAGACCAAATGGATTAGTAATATCACTTAAGGAAAGTATTAATATAATTTAGGCACCTTTATTAAGTAATGTGATTCAATAAAATATGTAAATAACTGTTTCAAAAATTATTAGTCAAGTACTAGTTTTTTTTGGGTAAATAGTTTTTTTTAATTAAAAAATAAATTAAAATTATTTAGAAAATTATTTTCACATAATGGACTTCATTTTTGAATTCAGAGCATTGATATTAGGTTATGGTGATTTTTGGGGATTTTTTTGAAAAAATGAATTTTCGGTGAATAGTATTTTTTAATTAAAAATTAAATTAAAAATAATTAGAAAATTATTATTATAAATTGGAGTTATTTTTTGAAATCATGGAATCAATATTTGGTTAAGGTGAATTTTTGGGATTTTTCTGAGAAAGTTGAATTTTCGGTGAATAGTGAAAATACTGGTTTTGAGTTTCGGGTGTTTAATGAAATCATTAAGGATGTAATAATTTTGAAATAATTCTAGTCAAATTATGAATAGTAATATAATGTTTGAGGTGTCCCAAGTGGCCAATACCATGGGAAAATACCATGTGTAAGCCCATGGTTTTTCCAATACCACCAATGGGGTGTCCCTTGGCTATTAATGCCTTGTCCCCTCACTTCTCCTATAAATACCAAGACATTCTCTCATCCTTTCCATTCCAAAATCTTCCTCAACAAAGTTCTGGTTTCCTTACCTCTCAAGTAGTCCTCCCAGGGTTCCCTCAAGCCTCCTCAGGTCCCAAACTTCACGATTTTGAAGTTACTCTTCAAGGCAAGGGATCCTACCTCTCTCTTTCTTTTCAAGTACTCTTGTTTATGTCATTTATTTTAAGCCTCATGTTATTATGTTGGGGTGTTATTTTATATTAATAATACTTTACTTTTTATGTTAATATGATGAGATACCACCTCTTACTCTCATCAATTCATTTTATGATTTTTTAAGTGGTGTCGTTAGGCTGCCAAATTTTTGTGTGGGATTCTTTCACTCTTCCCATTTTCAAAGTTCTACTTTCATGTAAAGTCTTTAAAGCTCTTTTTTTCCATGTTAGGGTATGGTCTCTGTATCAATATTACTTTCCTTTTATGTTAATATGATGATAGACCCTATTTGATCTCATCAATTCATTTTTTGAAGTTTTATGTGACGCCGTTAGGCTGCCGAATTTTTCATAAGAGAAATCTTATTTTTGTCTTCCTTCCATGTTTTTCATTTCATATGGTATGTATTTAAAATTTCATTACCTTGTTCTTATATCCTTTATATTATGTCCCTATACTATTTTATGGATCATTTATGAGTGGGTAACCTATGTAACCTCTCTTTTCAATGTTTTCTAAAACCCTGCAACATAGCCGTTATGATGCCGAATTTTCGTCTCAAAATGTATCTCTCTTTTTCTCAAATTATTTTATTTTATTAAGTTAATACTTAATACACTTTATTCTACATGGGTATTCACATATATATCAAAATTTTATATTTTAAATTCTGGGATTGACATACATGAAACCCACTTTTTTGTGGTTTTAAAATGACATAAAGATCATGTCTTAAAAGTAGTTTTTAAAATGTTATGATTATGAAATGAAACCCATTTCTTTTATGATATATGGGTTATTTATGAAACTTTTTATGATGATATATGTGGTTAACATGATGATAAATAAAAATTTAAGGGTGCTCCCTGATAGCGCTCCAATGCATTGGGTAATGATGTAATCTCTATGGATTATAATTTTAACGATACCTTGGTGAATAACCTTGGTAATTTTTTTTAATGACACCTTTGGGATGGACCTTGGTGGTACAGAAATGATTGTCTAAGTTAAATGTGGTATCCACATCTTCAAGTTATGAAAAAAATTATTTTTATTATGATATTACTCATGATATCTTTCTCATGGATTAATGTTATTTATCATGACTTTATTGATGTATCGCAAGTTCACTTGTAAAATGTATATCTTTTTTCCCTTACTGGGCATTTTTCTCACCCTTTCCTTTGATGTATGCTCCCAGGTTATGAGATGATGTAATGAACATAGAATAAAAAAAATGAAAAATCCTTTCAAGTGTTTAAGAAGAATGTTTTATGTCGTCATGTATTATGTTCCTGGTTTCCAAGACACTAAACCTTAAAGATCCTCAGTTCTGTAAAATGTAATGAAAAGTTATGTTATAAAAATGCGGGATGGTATAAAAAATCTATTAATTTACCCTCCTCGTCCAGAATGAAATTCAGTGAATACCTAGCCAACAATAACCTGAGATTTTGTAGTATATTTATTTAAAATAAATTCAATCTCTTTTAAATCTTTCAGTACATGAAGCCCTATGAATTTAAAAGAATAAAATTATGTATGATAGAGTATAAGAAACACAACACCGAGATATTTTATTTAAATGTGACTATTATAACCTAAATTTTGAATTGGAGGGTATCAATAGGATTAAATGAATTATTAATTATATACATAGGTATTAATAAATACAAATTTATTGGTAAATTTATAGTAAATAATAACTCAAACATTAAGTAAATTCATTTTATGCTTCAAAATACATTTTCGTCAAAAATTGTTTTATTTTTCATTTTATGTTTGAGAGTTATAATTAATTTATACCAATTTTAGAAATTTTATCTTATAAAAATAATATAATTTTTTAATGAGTATATCAAAATTATCTTAGGTTTAATTTTTTTTATTTTTCTAAAATGAGTGACATTTTAATGAATAGTTCAAATACTGATATTTAAAATATTATCATTTATTTTCATTAGATTAAGTAATTTAAATGTCCAATTATTATTTGAATTTAATTTTGAAATAATTTTTTTATTTTGTTATATTTAAAATAATTAATTAAATTATAATAATCTTTAGAAAATATTTTTATATAAGTTTATTTTCATGCTTTAAACCACAATTTTTGGAACACTATTTTTAAATACATAATGTTCCTAAATTTAAATTAATTAAAATAATATTTACTAATGAATTATTTATATAAAATGTATAAATTGTACATCTATATATATGAATTTATATCAATCACATGAAGAATATTATTCTTATAGTTAATATGAGAAAATCTTATGCTTGAAAAATATATTTCTAAAACACATTTTTTGACACATTTTGTGGGATTATCAATAAATAAAAATTTTCCACTTATATGAATTTAATTTGTAAAAGATATTTTATATTTTATTCAGAATAATTAATATTATATAATAATATCATCTTAATGTTTTCCTAATTAATAGTAAAAATAGATAAAATTAATTTCCTTGGTTAAGGTTAAAATAGGTTTACAGAGGGTTAAACTTAGAATATAACAGTTAAAATGACATATTTTTTTTACAAATCATATTTTATGACTATATTTTGACCTTATAACATATAAGGTTAGATAATGGGTCATTTTGAAGCATTTTTCTTGTAAAAAATATGTGTATGATTTGTTCTTTTCAAAAATTCCATGAGGGTCCTCATCCTCAACTATAAAAGGGAACTCTATCCACTCACTTATTCACACATCAAAATCTATTTAGAAAGACCAAAAACATAAAAAATATATCCCCAACATCCTTATACACATTATATAGGTTCTGTTCTTCCCAAAACGCCAACCCTAAGGTCCTTAATAAGAGACCCAAAGGAGGTTCTTCTAAGCGAAGGTAATTGAATTCACCAAGAGATTTATTTTAAATTTTTCTTTTTTATACCTAAAATTATGTATTAATAATTTAAAAATAATAACAATATTATATACAATATACTATATTCTATGATTTTGATATCATTATATATATCCACCTCATCCTCTATAAAATAGAAACCAATTCCATCGTTTGTGTGTATAGTAGACGACCACCTCACAAACCAATGTAATTTAATTTCCATCACCGAATCACATGGGAAGTCATAATTATGGAAATAATAAAAATATATAAATGATATTAATTTTTTAAAAATTAATATACCATCCACTTCATTACCCTTTCACCCATTAAGGTAATTTTATCGTTTCTCATGTGTGCGCACAACCTACGGTCTCCACGAAGCGATGTAACTCATTTTCCCTGTTTAGATTTCAAGAATGATTTTAAAAATGAATCCAATAAGTAAAATTGATATTTATAACATTAATATAATTCTAGAGATGATGTAACATATACTATACACAAGAACCAAGATCTTTATGAAAAAATATGCATGAGAAAACATGACAATTAACACCCAAAATAATAATAATAATTAACTATTGTTAAAGAATGAGTGATAATATGTCATAAGAGGTTAATGAATGTTATTATAAATAGGAATATTGTTATATTAAAAATTAATAACATGATTAAAATGATTATACATGAGGTTAAAGCATGTCCAATGAAAAGGAAGAGTGATATAAGAGATTTTTTCTAAATTTTGTTTCACTGAGGCATATTGTAATGTTATGAACCTAATTTATTTTATATAGTTTATATATTGACACTTTTACATGTAATATAATGAATCCTTAATTATTAATTTTATTTTATGTTTTAATTTTAATTATTTCATCCAAGGGGATTTGAATATAAAATTTCTAAGTGGTAATGAATTTCATAATTCAGTTTCTTTTCATTGGGTTATATTACTTCTTCATTATATTTGATATTTAAGATTATTTATATATTATTTTTAAAATTATGATTTATTTACATTTATTTCATGTGGATTCACATTAGATACACACAATTTATTCATTGATTAATTCACATTTCAAAGTTATGATCATCGTAAGGGTTTCTTATCTCAAATTGTCTTCTTTGGGAAATATGTTATGTTTTACACCTATATTATATTATGAGGTGTATATATTTTAATTTTTATATGTTATATCATTAATCTAGTTATATTCATGGTATTTAAGGTTTCATTTGATGGTACTCCTCTCATAGGGATTACGAATCAAAAGTTACAAAAGTGTTAAGAGATTCAATATCATTTTAATCGGGATTATTTAAAATTCAATTTTCATATAAGTAAATTATTTGATCAATGTATAATAAACCCATTTTATTTCATTATCCTCGGGTAATTCAAAATAATTTCAGGTAATAGTACCATTTTCCTCTCTTAGGTACTTAATATTACTGATAAGTTTTTTAATAAAATATGACATGATTTCTCTGTTCGGTTGAAAATCAAACTTCTTCCAAATCCATGATTTCTAAAAATAAAATAAATCAAGTTTTAGTATGATTGTTAAATTAATTTTTACCCATTATATGAATATGAAAAAATGTATTAAAATTAATCTTATTGTCATTTTCCAAACAAGTTACTATTTATTTATCTTACAGAAATGTGAAAGGAATTTTTTTTAACATACTAATCATGAACGAACCCTTTTTTCTATCATGACCACTCATTTTTTAAATATTAAATTGAATTTTTATAATGTTATTTTAAAATAATATGTTTTTATAATTTTTTGGAATTTATTATTTTTAAAAGTGATTTTCAAATTAAAATAATATATTTTTCTTCAAAAAACATTTAATCATCTTTCAAAGTATTCATATTCATTAATGACAAAAACATATTATTATACTTATACTCCACATAGGATATATTTTAATGATATCATCTATATCCTTTCTAAATATGGTTTATGAAAAATTTTACTAGGTAAAGTATTGACATTAACTTTCTTGATTAATTTTGTATTTATTAACATTCCCTTAATATATCCAATTTGTTGTGATCATTAGAAATTATATTTCCCCTAAATATACACATTGATTATAATGGATATTCTTATTGTCTAAGATTTATTTTAATTATACATATGGTGTTTTACATGGAATATTTTTTATTGAATGGGTAAATATTGATATTATGTATTCTTTAGTCAATACATACATTTATTAATAAGGTATATTTTTCATGAATTAAATCTAAAATTAAATATATTAGAAATTTATTAGAAATGTAGTGATGGGTGGGGCCAAAAATTATATATCCCCTCAATGCATCGATAGTCTCATGAGGTTAATCCATATTCTATTATTAAATGGGGGTTTACCCATAGTTTTTCCATCTTATGAAAGGTATTAATGGTATAGATATCATGATTTCTGAGATCATTAAGTCCAATATTTATCATTTTCCTTATTAATAATTATTTTATTATTTTCCATTAGATTGTTGCATTAATAATATCCACAGATTAATTTTGTGCTCATGTTATTGATTAAATAACATGTTAGTTTAATTATTTAACTTTAAATATTTATTATGCCTTATCTAATCATGATAATCAAGTTATTAACAAAATGGAATATGTGTTTATATATTTACCTTTCCATATTGATTATTCCTTATTTATTAATGATATATTTCACATTACATAAATCTTATTGAGCATTAGAGATCACCCATATTTTGTTTCTTTTCTCCATGATATGAAGAAGAAATATTTTAATGAGTTCTTGGATTCATAGTTTTTTACATTAACTATATTTTATTTCATATATTCAAATGTAATGAAAAATTAAATTATTTAGATAATTTACTAATTTTTTAAACTATTTATTACTTTGGGATACAATTTCTTATATCTAACAATAATGTAATTAATTAACCACCAACTACGGTCTATTTGGGTTGAGGTATTTACAATTAGTATCATAAGAAGTTTAATCTAAACCTTGGGAACTAGATATATAAAATCATATATTAGGGACCATAACAATATGATAGAATTTAATTATAAGCATGGAATAACACCTAAATTTTTTGTTGTTGAAGATATTATGTTGTTTTCTAAGAAATATATCATAGTGTGGATACTAAATGCGTGCATGGTTCTTGGAAAAATTTACCTGTGGGTAATAACTCTGAAATGGTTGCATTGGGATTTGACTTGATCATCACCTAATTCATGACAACACGCCTCACTATATACATGGTTTGACACTATTATGGGATATACTTTGGATAATTCACATTTTCTTTACACCACATTCTTAAGGATTTGAATAGGGGAAGACAATGAATAACCTAGGTTAACCCTAAGGTATCATAGATTGGAGATAAGGTTTCATGATTTAGATATCCTATAAATGATTTTATGGATTTCATAATATGATTATTATTTCCCACACTATGTTTTTTGGTCTTATTTAATTTCTATAACCTACATAAATCGTTTTAACATTCAATATGATGGAAAATATGGTGATTTTGAGCAACCTAATGGGATAATGACTACAGTAAAATATATAATGATTATTACTAATTAGTTATCATTATATATTTTTTTAAAATATATATATTAACCAACTCTAAGACTCAAAAGATAAGAGAAGGATGGATTCCTCTAAGAGCTTGAGTAACAAAGGCTATGGAGGGAAAGGGGCTTGATTTCTTTCTTGTCAAAAATTTAGAAAGTGAAATCTAAAAAAATGTTTCAAATGAATATTAATGTTTTTTATATATGGAGAAAAGAACATAGAGCTATGAATTTATGCAGAAAAGTGAGGATTTTAGTGGAGGGAAATAAATTTTATCATAAGAATCCATTTATAGATCATTGTCTTAAGTATGGGGAACCTATGCATTATCTCAGTCAATGCCCTCTTTTAAAAGTTAACACCAAAACCAAGTAAGGACCTATGTCAAATAAAATGTATTTATGTATTTGGATTAAATAATTATATTTTATAAATTTTTTTATTAATGTTATTTAAGTTATAAGAATCATGAAACATCTAAGGGTTGTGTTAATTTTTGATAGCTTATATGCCTTCATCTAAGATAAACTCCATTGTTCTGCATCCCATCATGGGTTTATGAGTTTATGGTTTATAATAAGTTCAATTTCTTAAAAAACCCTTTTTTAGATTTTATGTGATGGGTGTTTATCATGATTAAGGAAATTTTTAGATACATTTATGGCCATATAACCCATTTATTTAGAATCTGAAAAATTTATTTAAGGAAGGATGACTTTAAATTTTGTGTAATTATGATTAATGGTATAGGTAACCTTTAAGGTTTTTCTTCTCTTTGACTTTATGGTAATTATAGGTAATTATAGTTTGGTAACATTATATGATTTATATTAATATAGTTTTTGAGAGAGGAAAACCTACATGATGAGTGAAAACTCATCACGTCCGGCGAGGCCACAGGTCTTGAACCCACAACCAATGGGAACTAAGGTTGATGTGCCTACCATTGGACTACGTGATTTTTTATTCATAGTTTTTACTTAAATGATTTGGTGGATAAATATTATAGTTTAAACCGTGGTGTAATTGTTGAGGATTAGAGATTAATATATTCTATATAATATAACTTGTCCTAACTATATTTATTTTAGAAAATAGTTATTGACATATAGAAATATTTGTCACTCTTTTTTAGATCTCATGATCCATTAAATGATAATATTAGTACATTAGGAAAAAAATTCTTATAGGATGTTCATTCCATGGAGTATGAGTTGAAATGGAAATTGATCAAAGCACAACCGAAGGATAAAATTGTTCTTATGAAAATAAAATTACATCAAGTATATTTTCATGTGATCTATATCTTGATAGTAAAAGAATACCTCAACTCTTCAAAAAAGAACATGAAACAAAAATGTTTTCTTATTAAATTTAAATCCAATGAATCCATTATCTTTTAAATAATTGTAGATTTATGGTTTTTTAGTCGTTGAAGTTTTATTGGTTATTCAATTTCTGCGGATTAATGATCTCTATCACTCTCTGTAATTATTTACTCTTTTATTCCATGTCTATTTTTTCATTTCACAAAAATATTCAAAAATATGGAAACCTAGTTATGTGTTATTCTAGATGACCATAATATTAATATTTCCCTTTTTAAGAGGATATTTTATCAACCCTTTTCAAAATGTGGGATTTTAAAAAATGTATTTTCAAATATCAAACCCTTTTCTGTCAAGCGCAAGTTCAAATTGTAGGGATGAAATTTATTGATGGCATGAAGAATGTAACGCACTGAGATTTTGTAGTATATCTATTTTAAATAAATTTAATATCTTTTATATCTTGTGATAAACACAACACTAATATTTTAAAATATGAAAATTTTGTTTGATAGTGTATACAACACCCAACACCGATCATAAAAAACCCGTGAAATATATTATTTTAAAATTGTAGTGATCTGATATTTAATGAATAAAAATATCTTTATTTTAAATAACTGATCTTTTATGGATATAGAAAAAAAATGCACTCATTTTTATTATTATTGGTTTTAAATAACCATTAAGTATCATAAACATTGATAATTTATCCATTGGAAAATTTATCACACAACTGATATAAATATAAGTTTTTTTAAAAAAGAATCCTTTCAACATAGAAAATGGAGAGGATGGCCTCATCCAGTAGGCTCGGGCCATAAAAAGTTCATTTGTTAGTGCTCATAATGGAGGTATCATCACTGGGATTCACTCTTGACCAATCCCAATTCTATCTTCAACACTTTAAGCATGAAAGGAATCACCTATGTGAGACGTTCAAGTTAATAGAGATTAACAACCGGGTGGTGTTATCCAAACAACCCCAAAAGTTTGTAACCATCGCACACCTTACCCTCAAGTCTTGTGAGGATTTTATAAGGTATTATGTAATAAGGTTTTAGTTATTTATTGTGTAATCCTTTTTTTATAATTAAAATTCTTATTCCATCAATTCCTTTATGGGAATATTATTTCTTAAAAAATGATGAATTTGAAAAAAACAATTTTGGTAAAAATGGTACTTTTAATAAATATATGAATTAATATGTTTTTATTAATAATATTATAAAAATAATTCTTATAAAAGATGATTATACCAGTTCTTTATCTATAAATGATTAGGAAATTAGTTTGACAAGAGTTATATTTTAATACGATAAAAAAGAAAGTGTATTTCTAAATAATTTATTTTAAGAAAATAATAAATTTTTTAAATAATTAATATTCTAATAACATTTTATTATCAAATTAATTTTATTAATAATAAATGATTATATAATTTTTATGAAGTCAAATGTAATTTTTATTATGGTTTGAAAACTGTTTTTGTCAAAACCCCTGAATTATCAATAAATGTATATTTTAATTTTAAAAGTGAAAATTTAATTATTTAGAAAATTATTTATATAAAATGAATATTATTTTTGGAATCTGGTCTTCAAAATTATCTAATGTTGAATTTTTCACAATTTTCTGGGGCAGTCTAATTTTTGTGTTAAAATTAAATACCGAATAAATAAAATTCGTATTTTATGACATCATAATGAACCCAAAATGATGTAATAAATACTATAATGGGTATTATAGTCCCAATATATGTTTTCAAATTAAAATAATTTTATTTTTGATTTATTTGACTTATTTTATAATTCCTTAGTGAGTCCTCAAATACATATACAATATTTTAAGATTTTAAAATCATTTCCTTGAAAGTGTGACTCACCTCCACATAAGAAAAGGAAATATTTTAATATTTTAGGCCCTTTGACTTATAAAATAATTTTTTTCCACTCCAATTTCTAGAAAACCATGGGAAAAATCATGTGAAGTTTGGTGGTTTTGAATATTTAATTATATAGATTCTAAAACCCGAGTTTGTGAAATATTACATAATTTCACTCTCATTTCCTATATAAACCCACCCAATATCTTACTTATCTTCACTCAAAATCATTGGAGCATGTCCCTAATCTGACTTCCCCTATCTAAAATTTTCCCGAGGTTCCCCAAGCTATCAAGAATCCCCTATTAATGCTTTTTAAGTCACACACTGAAGCCAGGGATCCTAACTTTCCTTCCTTTCTAATATTTATATAAGTTTATTTATATTGTTACACAATTTAGTTTTAAATTAAAATGATGGGGAATGTATTTTAACTTCCCTCATACATAAATTATTTTTTTTTTATGATGGGATACCTCTTTATCTCTCAGTAATCCCTCCCATGTACACCAGTTACCAATCTGAAATTTTGTAAGAGTTAATCCATTTCCCCACTTTCTTCATGTTTTTTTTATTATATTACGCCTTCCATTTCAAAATTACTTGTGTTAAGAAATGTATCTATATGGTCTAAATACTTTTATTTTCATGTATATATTATGGTATATCTAATTCTCTCTCATAAAATATTTATATGAATTTTATGTCACGCCGTTAAGCTACCGAAAGAGCACCGCAATTTTCTCTGCCAAAATCATCATGTAGTGAATACCATGACCATTTCTCTATCAAGAGTATTCACCTGTATAAAAATATAATTATTTATTATAGAATTTTTTGTATTTATTCCATATTTCTTTTTCATGTAATAAATGAAGATGTGAATGAATCTATGTTATATGATCTATGTGGCACACTTAAGTATGAGATTAAAATGTTCATGAATGGTGTGCCCTGATAGTGCTCCAATGCATTGGGTAATGTTTAGTATCATGATTCGACATTTTAAATGAGGGTTTATTCATGCTAATTCATGTGTAATTATGGTTTCCTCATGCTAATCCATGTTTAATGAGCCTTATCTCATGCTAATATCATGTTTTATATTGCTGCCACATTTCAATATTGTAATAATTATGCTATATCATGAATTTATGTTCATGTTTCTCTTAGGATCCATTGATGTGCCTATTTAATAAAATATATTTTATTATTAATGTTATTCCTTGTTTAGTCCCTTATTTGGCTTTATATATCACCCTTTTCTAATGTATGTCCTCAGGTTATCCCCTGAAATGCTATGTATGAAGAAATATTGTGGTCATGTAAAAGAAGTTTTCAATAAAGATGTTGTATTTTATGTCTTAAGTTGTCATGTAATGTTCCTAATCAATAAATACACCATAAATATCAATCTTAAGGTTTGTATTAAGATCAATTTTTTATAATAAATCATGTTTAAATGTTTAATAAAGAGAAGGGTTATTATAGTTGGTATCAAAGGATAGATTTAGTTATTTTTGAGATTAGGGTTATAAAACTCTAGTGAAAGCCTTAGGGATAAGACTGAGTATAAGAAAATAATTCCCAAATTGTTTTGATTATAGAGTAAGTGGTTTATCAAGAAAATAATTCCCTGTCTAGATAAGAACAAGTAGAGGTGGCTCTGGCATAAATGTATCTATGGATAAAAACTAAAAACACCGCTTTAAGATAGACTCAAATAGGAACTGGTGCATGAAAATAAGACTCAATACACTCTTGGTTTGAAACTCCTAGGGGATATGCTTTGTTAAATTCATAAAATTATTATGAACCATTATTAAGGGAGTAATAAAAAATTCCCATAAGTACATAAATTAGGAAATAGATCATGGATAACTTAGATTGAAGCCTATAATTTCATAAGTTAAAAAAATGAATGTAATTTATAAATTATATCTTTTTTAATTGGATTCCCCTTATGTTTTTAAGTGTTTTAAATACTTACTAATAATTTTTATTTTATTATAGACAATGGATAGTAATAGGAGGACTCGTGCTAACAATCAATCCGAAGATCAATGTGATAACTGTTCTAATGAGATGCCCAATCCGATGGGAGAAGGAATCACAAACTTTGTCAAGATACTCTCTATGTTAACTCATGTATTTAATGGAAAAACGGATCAAGAGGAATTTACAACCCCCCCCCCAATAAAGAAAAAACCATAATCATGAGATTAACGATAAAAATGCCTCATACTTTCAATGGATCATTCGATCCATCAATTGTCGAACAATAGATCAACTCTATTGAGAAGATCTTCTCCATACTTCAATGATCCAAACAAGAGAAGGTTATAGAGGATTCTTATTGTATGTAAGGTGAAGTTGATAAATGGTGTACATTGATCAAAAATACCAAGCCTGAGGAAGATATAGAGGTGTTGGAATGAAAGTATTTCCAAAAAATTATTTTTGATAAATATTTTCCTCTCACCCTCTGACTTAAGATGGAATGGGACTTATTTTCCATAAAGAAAAAAAATGATGAATTCATTAGTGCCTACGAGGAAAACGTTATAAGTGTTGTACGATATGCCCCTTTATTTGTCGACACCCCGAAATAAAAGTTTAACCACTTATTTGGTGGGCTTAAATGTAGACTATAGAAATCCCTAGCGGTTTGTGGCTTTTATAACTATGAGGAAATTTTCTGATGTTCCCTTAATGTCAAAATGGAGATCAGAGAATCTTAGGGGTATCATGGGGATAATAATTGAAATGTGGAATTTAATTCTAGAGGACTTATGGTTAAATCCAAAGGTTCTAAAAAATTATAGCACCCTACTTTCCAAATATGTGGAAAAAGCACCTTAAAAAATGCTTGAAGGGGAAGAGGAAATTGTTTAGGTGTAGAAGAGAAGGGAACCTGACCAATAACCATTGACAATAAAAACCCACTACTATGATAAAGGAAAATAATACTCTGTTAGATCCAAAATGCATTGTTCATTTCTACAACTTCAAATACCTACGACTATTTTCAAACCTGTTCCCTAAGCCAAGGGTTTTCGGAGGACACTAAGAACCACCAAGGAAACAGGGGAATGATTTTTCCATCACTACTAATAAAGTGAATCCTGAAAACAATGTGGTGAAATATAATATAGTTATTCATTCAAGGATATAAAACATAATTTTTATTCTAGTTCTACGCATTATTTTATATCCCAAAAGTTTAGTATAATAATCAAAACACCACTACGAATTATGGAAGTAGTGATGTCAGTGAGAATGAAAAATGGGGAAATTATTGCATCCCATGAATATAAAACCTCCCCTGTCACCATTTATGGATTGAAACTCATGGAAAAACCCATCATACTCCCTCCGGTGGAATTTTAAGTAATTCATGGCATGGATTAGCTTTCCATATATAAAGCCAACATAAATTTCTAGGAGAGGAAAATCACTCTCCATATAGAGAATTGACCCCCCGATTTTGTACAAGTGATAGGATAAGGATGAATTGTCATTAGCACTATCATCTCAAGTGTGGATATTAATACCATATGAGCATATGTACCATGACTAGATCATTGATTCTAAGTAAGAAACAATCCTCAAAGACATTCCTATTGTGAGGGAATTCACTGATATGTTTCCTCAATAATTTCATACTCTTCCTCTTAGAAGAGATGTTTAATACTTGATTAATCTCATACATGGGGCATTTCCAATATCCAAGACACCATATATAATGACTATTTTGGAGCATGAAGAGTTAAATAAAAAACTATAAGAGAGTTTGGATAAAGGGTTTATATGCCCAAGTGATTCACCATGGGGTACACCAGTTCTCTTCGTCAAGAAGAAGTGTGGGTAAATGAACCTTTTCATTGATTATCATGAGCTCAACAAAATAATGATAATGAACAAGTATCATTTTCCATGAATTGATAATTTTTTTGATCATCTATGTGGAGTGAAATACTTCTCTGAAGTGGATTTATGATCGGGATATTACTATGTAAAGGTGAAGAAGAAGGATATCCCCAATACTTCTTTTCGTACATGGTAAAGGCACTATGAATTCATAGTAATGACTTTCATACTCACTAATGATCCAAAAATCTTCATGGAATCGATTAATAGAGTCTTTAGAGATTTCCTTGAAAATTTTTGGCAGTTTTTATAGATGATTTTATAATATAATCTAAAACCACAGAGGAGCATGAAAAGCATCTAAGAACTATACTTGAGACCTTGAGAAAGGATAATATCTATGAAAAGTATATCAAGTGTGAGTTCTGGTGGAAGGAAGTCTCATTCATGGGGAATATCTCGGAAGAAATGGGATATCTATGGATCCCTCCAAGAAAAATTCAATTGATAGATGGATTAAGACAATATTTGTGACATATATCTATATCTTCCTTTGGTTATCTGGATATTATCATCAATTTGTGATAAATTTATCATGATTGTCAAACCCTCTTACTTAGATAACTCATAATGGTGTCAAGTTTTCTTGGAATTATGAATAAAAATAGAGCCTCAAGGAGTTCTAAAGGAGGCTTATCACTATGTCCATGCTCACACTACCCCCAAGTGGAAACCTTTTAGTGGTATTCAATGATGATTTGAAGAAGGGATTGATTTGTGCATTGATGAAAAATGATGAATTCATTGCTTATGATTCAAGGAAATTGAATGTTCTTGAGTAGAATTATCCAAAACATGATCTAAAGTTGGTTTTTGTAATCATTTCTTTGAAAATTTGGCGACACTACCTATTTAGGGAGATGTGTGAAATATATATTGATCAAAAAACCATAAAGTATATATTCACACAAAAAGAGTTGAATATGTGCCAAAAAATATGGTTATAGGTAATAAAATACTATGACTACTCAATCTATTACCGCCTTGGGAAAGCAAACAAGGTGGAATATTCTCTAATTATAAAGGACCTAGTGATTATATCATTTATGATAATTGAAAAGGATCTAATATTCTCATATTTGATTAAGATAGAATAGAAATCATAAAGAAGGGAAAATCATCAATCCTTTCACAAATGACTGATTAATTGTCTCTTTTTAAAAAGTTAAAGGATGATCAAAAGGATGATGTGGGAATTAAAAAGAAAGTGGAGACTATCAAAAAAGGGAAATCATCGGAGTTCAATGTTAATGTAGAGGGAATTGAGAGATTCAGGTCAAGACTATGTGTTCCATCAAACCCTGATTTAAAGAAAGAACTTTTAGATGATGCACATTGTTTGAATTTTTCCATTCACCTAGGACACAAAGATGTATCGATATATCTAAGATAATTATTTATGGGATAACATAATGAAGGAGATAACTAAGTATATATAAAAGTTCCTAGTATGTCAGTAAGTGAAGGCTGAGAGGAAGAAGTCTAAGTGGATGATGCAACCATTAACTATGACAACATGAAAATGGGAGAACAACACCACGGAATTTGTCATCAAACTTATGAAGACATATGAATTAAACTATACTATTTGGGTTGTTGTGGATAATATTAGAAAGACTGCACACTTCATTGTGATTCAAGATGATTTCTCATTGGATCAACTAACACAAATATATATCAGAGAAGTGGTAAGGCTGCATGGAGTACCACTACAGATTTTATCTAATTGAGATCCAATATTAATCTCTAAGTTATTAAATAATCTCCAACACACTCTAAATAATGAGATAAACTTCAGTTCAAATTATCATCCTCAAACTAATGGCCAATCTGAACGGACTATCCTAAAAATTGAGGAAATGTTGAGATATTTCTCAATGGACTTCAAAGGCGGATTCGACCAACATATTTCTTTGGTGAATTTATCTTACAATAACAGTTTCCAACCAAGTATCCAAATGGATCCTTATGAAGCCCTTTATGGGAAGAGGTGAAGAACACTGACATGTTGGGATGAAGTTGGTGAGAGACAACTTTTAGGTCCAAAAATGGTAGAAGAAATTGTGGATAAAGTTAAGATTATATAGTAGTATATAAAAGATGCTTAGAGTCGAGAAAAAAGAAATACTAACAACTATTGATGAGACGTAGATTTTGATGCTGGAGATATGGTTTTCCTACGCATATCACCATGGAAGAGAGTGATGAGATTTGGGAATAATGAAAATATTAGTCCGAGGTACATCGGCCATTTTGAGATCCTTGATCACATTCGAGAAGTGACATATCAACTAGCACTCCCACAAAACATGTCTCAAGTACATGATGTATTCCATGAATCACTCTAGAGGAAGTAAATAACTATCCCATCACATATAATCAATCCAAATGTGGTACCATTGGAGAATGACCTCTCCTATGAAGAGAATGTAGTGAAGATATTAGATTGTAGAGAAAAAGTTCTAGGAAATAGGATGATTTCCATCATCAAGGTGTTGTGGAAAAACCAGAAGCATAAAGAAGAATCTTGGGAACCAGAGGAAGTGATAAGGTAGAGTTACCCTCATCTGTTTTAGTATAGAAAAACAAATTTCGAGGGTGAAATTTATTAAGGGGGGAATATTGTAATGACCCGATCTTTTATGAATAAAATTCCCTTTCTTTTAATGATTGATGGATATAGAAAACACATGCACTCTTTTTTTATTATTGGGTTTAAATAACCATTAAGTATCATTACAATTGATAATATAGCCATTAAACAATGATCACATGACTGATATAAATATAATTTTTTTTAAAAAAAATCCTTTCAACACAGATAAATGAGAGAATGGCTTCATCTAGTAGACTCGGGCCATACGAAGCTCATTTTTTGAAGCTTGGAAAAGAGGTAGTGTCACTGGGCTTAGCTCTTGAACAATTATAAGCTGAGCTTCAACACGTTAATCTTGAATGAAATTTCCTATGAAATAAGTTCAATTTAATAGAGATTACTACCAGGGCGATGTTATCTGAGCCACCCCAAGAGTTTGTCACCATCGTACACCTTACCCACAGGTCTTATACGAGTGTTATAAGGGGCTACATAACAAGTTATTTGATATTTATTGTGTAATAATTTTTTTGTAAATAAAAGTCTTATTCCATCAATTATTTTTTGGGAATAGTCTTTATGAAAAAATGTTGTATTTGATAAAATTATTTTTTCAGGTAACAATGGAAATTTTGAGAAATATATGAATTATTATGTTATTATTAATAATATTATAAAAAAATTCTTATAAATGACGATTATATAAGTTCCTTATCTATAAATTATTATGTAATCGGTTTGATAATAGTTATATTTTCATATGATAAAACAGAAAGTGTATTTTTAACGAATTCATTTTAAGAAATTAATTATTTTTTTAATAATTAATATTTTAACAAAATATTATTATCAAATTAATTCTGTGAATAAAAAATAATTATATAATATTTATGAAGTCAAATTTAATTTTTTATAGTTTGAAAACTGCTTTTTTCAAAACCCGTGAATTTTTAATAAATGTCGGCTTTCATTTTAAAAGTGAAAATTAACATATTTAGAAAATTATTTAGATAAAATGAATATTATTTTTCGAATAACTATTCCAAAATTATCCAATAGTGAATTTTTCATAATTTTATGTCACAGTCAAATTTTTTGGTAAAAATTATATACTATATAAATAAAATATACATTTTATGACATCATAATGACCCCAAAATGATGTAATAAATACTATAATAGACATTATTGGCCCAATATAAGTTTTTGGATTAAAATAATGTGATTTTATATTTATTTTAATTACATTATAATTCTTTAGTAAATCCTCTAAGACATATACAATATTTTATGATTTTAAAATTATTTCCTTGAAAGAGTGACTCACCTCCACATTAGCAAAGGAAATATTTTAATACATTAAGACCTTTTACTTATAAAATAATGTTTTACAATCTACTTCTGAAAAAACTATGGGAAAATAAACCATGGGATGTTTTGAGGTTTTGAATATTTAATTATATAGATTCCAAAACCTATGTTTGTGAAATATTAAAGAACACACCTCTCATTTCCTATATAAACCCACCCCAACTCCCACTTCTCTTAACTCAAAATACTTGTATAATGTCCCTACTCTTACCTACCCTCTCTTAAATCATACGAAGTCACCCCAAGCACTCAATAATCCCCTCTTCAAGCTTTTGAAGTCACAAACTCAAGTAATGAATCTTCACTTTCCTTCCTTTCTCATTTTATCCATGTTTATTTATATTTTTAAACACTTTTAACATCAATTAAAAATGGTGGGGTTGTTTTAAAAACTACCCCGTACTGACTTTATTATGTTTGTATGATGGGAGACTTCCCAATTTCTTATTAATATTTCCCATGTACATCCATTACCATGCCAAAAGTTTGTAAGTGTTGATCGATTTCTCCTCTTTATTCAAGTTTCTTTATTATGTTATGGGAAATCCATTTCTCTATCATCAACCATTTTTATGATTTTTTTTTTCATGCTCTTAGGCTGCCAAAATTGCACCGTGATTTTCTATTCCAAAATAATCATGTAGTGAATACCATTCCCATTTCTCTATTAAGGGTATTCATCTTTATGCACATGTACTTATTGATTATAGACTCTCATATATGTATTACACATTCCTTTATCATGGAATAAATTATGATGTTGAATGAATCTATGTTATATGATCTATGTGGATCACTTAAGCATGAGATTAAAATGTTCATGAAGGGCGCACCCTGATAGTGTTCCAATGCATTGAGTATGTTTAGTATCATGATACGCCATGTGAAATGAGAATTCACTCATGGTAATTCATGGGAAATTAGGGTTCCTCATGCCAATTCAATGGAAATAAACCTTGGATCTCGCTAAAATCATGTTTTATGTTGTTTCCACATTTCAATGTTATGATAATTATTCTATATCATGCCTTAATGTTCATGTCTCTCTTATAATCCATTGATGTACCTATTTCCGAACATGTATTGTATTCTTCATGTTGTGCCTTGTTTACTCCCTTACTGAGATTTATAGCTCACCATTTTCTTATATATGTTCTGAGGTTATCCAATGTAATTATAAATATGAAGGAATGTTGTGGTCAAGTAAAGGAATTTTTCAATAAATATTTTGTATTTTATGTCTTACATATTCATTTAATGCTATTAAGCCCAAATTCACTAGACCTATCAATCTTATAGGTTGTATTATGTGCAATTTTATGTAATAAAGCATATTTAAATGTATAATAAAGAGCATAGTTATTATTAATATGACCGTTATAACTTAATTGTTGAATATGAGTGTATGAATAGGATTAAAAAAATTATGAAATATATGTATAAAAGTATTAATAAATAAAAATTTATCGATAAATTATTATTAAAAGATCACTATTTTTTTGGTAATGTCATTTTGTCCTTCAAAATATATTTTCTTCAAAAATGGTTTTGTTTTATATTTTATTTTTGGGAACTATAATAAATTTATAACAATTTTTGAAATTATATTTTATAAAAATAATATCATTTTTAAAATTATAATATCAATAACTTACTGTTTGAAAATTTGTGATTTTTTTGAAAAGTGTAATTTTTCAATGAATAATGAAAAATACTGATTTTTCAAATGTTGTTATTTATTTTCATTAAATTAAGTAATTTTCAAGTAACATTACTATTTGTATTTGACTTCAAATAATTTTTTTTTAATTTAATGTAATTAAAAAAATTTGAATCATATTTACACCCGATTTTGATATAAGTTTATTTTTAGGCTTAAAAACACAATTTTATAAAAACTATTTTTAAATACCTAATGTTCCTAAATTTTAAATAATTAAAATAATATTTTATGATGAATTATTTAAATTAAAGTTATAAATTATATATCTAAATATATGTATTAAATTACATCTCATGATGATTATTATTCATATAGATAGTGTAAGATCATCTAACGCTTAAGAAATAAAATTATTAAAAACCTATTTTATAACATGTTTTGTGCGTTTATCATTAAATGAAAATTTCCAATTAGGTGAATTTTATTTGGTAAAATGGAATCCATATTTGAAATCTTCATAATTATTCTTATATAATATAATAAATAGTAAAATTAGTAAAAATAGTAAAAAATAATTACAGTGGTTAAGGTTACAATTTGTTTATTGAGGGTTAAACTAAAGAGATAAGGGTTAAAATGACCTAAAAACTTATATAAAACTTATTTTATTTCCATATTTAGCCCTTATAAAATCTATGGTTCAATAATGTATGATTTTAGATCCCTATTTCATTTAAAAAACATGGTTATGACTTATTCTTTTCAAAATTCCCTTGTGGGTCCCCCTCCTCAATTATAAAAGGGAACTCCATCCTATCATTTCTTCACACCTTTAAATCCATTTGGATATGAAAATCCCAACAAAAATATATCCCCAATATATGTAGGAACATTCTACGTGATTTGGTATTCCTAAAATACAAACCCTAGGGTATTTAATAAGATATCCAAAGGAGATTCTTCTAAGTGATGATAATTGTCTTCACTAAGATCATTCTTATATTATATTCATATTACACCTTTAATTATGTCTTAAAAATTAAAATATATTAAAAAACGTTTCTCCCACATACTGATATTCCATTATGCTTTTGGAATTGTATATATCCCCATTTTATTCCATCAAATGGGAAATAAATTAATCACTTGTGTGTATGGTGAACTACCACCTTGCTAATAGATATAATTTGTTTTCCACCACCAAATCACATGGGAAGTAATAATGATAAAAATAATGAATAATTATAAAAAATATGACATTATATTTGTTTTTTAATATTAATATACCATCTAATTGCTTACCTTTTCACTCATTAAATGAATAATTTCTTCATCTGTGTGCACGTACATCATACCATCTCCACGAAGTGATGTGACTCATTTTCCCTGTAAAAGTTTCAAGAATTATTTCAAAAATAAATCAAATAATTAAATATTATATTGAAAACATTAATATAATTCTATTTATAATAGAACTATATCCATTATACAGGTACTTGAACTTCCATGACAAAAAATTCATAAGAAAACGAGCCAATTAACACCTGATACAATAATGACTATAAAATATTATTAACTAATGGGTGGTAAAATGTCATAAGTGGATAATATATGATATTATAAATATAAATATAGTTATATTATAAATTAATAACATTCTTAAAACCATTATACAGTATTTTAAATCACATTCAACCAAAAGGACGTGTGAGTTAAGGGATTTGGTCCCAATTTCCTTTCATTAAGGAATACTGTAATGTCATACACCTAATTGATTTTATATGGAATATATACTACCAATTTTACTTATAATATAATTATTAATTCATAATTAATTTTATATTAAGTTTTAATTTTAATTATTTCATCTAAGGGGAATTGACATGAAAATTATCGAGTGGTATATAATTTCATAACTCAAGTTATTTTCATTAGGTTATATTACTTATTAATTATCTAAAATATTATTATATTTTTTGTATAAGGAATTTTAATTACCTAATTTTTTATTTAAGATAGATTCATAGGGGATGTATATATAACTCATAATAGATTAATTGATTAATTTTCACTTTAATGTTATGATCATTATAAGGGTTTCTCATCTCAAGTTGTATTCTTTGGGGAATATGTTATGTTATACAACCATCTTCTTTTATAAGGTGTATATACATCCCCTATGATAATTTATATAATGAATATATTTATATTCATGGTATTAAATCTTTCATTTGATGTTATTATTTTTATTGGTCTTATGATTCAAAAGTTACCAAAGTAGTAAGTGATTTTTGTTTCAATCTCATTTTAATAAATATTTTTTATATTTGAAGTTATATTGAAGGAAATTATTAGATTACATTATAATAAACGCATTAAATTTTATTATCCTTTTGTTATTCATGATTTTTTCTATTATAGGTAATATTTTTATCTCTTTGGTACTTAAAACTATTGAGAATTAATTTTAATAAAATCTAACTTCATTTCTATCTTCTTTCGAAAAATAATTTTTATTCCAAATTGATTTTTTCTAATTTTTTTCTATAATTGTTTAAATTAATTTTTATCCATAATTGGATTTTTTAAAAAAAATTAAAAGGAATCTTTTTTTAATTTTCCAAATAAGGTAATTTTGACTTTTTTTATAAAAATTAAAAAGAAATATTTTTTTAATATATATGGAATGAGTAGAAACTTTTATACATCATGAACAACAATTTTTTTGATGCTTTCCTTAAAATTTTATAAGGTTATTTTTAGAGTAATTTTTTTCTTAATATTTTGGAAATTTCTTGTTTTTAAAAGTAATTATTAAATTAAAAAAGGGTATTATCCACTAAAATGTTTTTAATGATATTTTTATCATATTTATTTTAATTTATGAAAATATACCTTTAATTTTACTTATATTACAATAAGGATATGTTTTAATAATGACATCATTATCAATTCTATAGATGGTTTATGGTCAGTTTGATCTGGGAAAGTATTGACATTCACTTTTTTGATTAATTTTGTTTTCATTAACATTACCTTAAAATATTCACTTTCTTATGATCATTAGACATTACATTTTCAATAAATATCTAAATTATTTATCATATATATTCTTATTTATTAAATTGTATATCATTTATATAAGAATTATTTTACTTTGAAAGTTATTTGACTGTCTAGCGATATTTTTATATCCCATTTTCTTTATTCAATACAAACATTTATTGGTAAGGAATATTGTTCATGAATTAAATAAATAATTAAATATATGTTGAATGCGTTTCAAAAGCAGTTATGGTAGGTACTTGAATTATATAACCCCTTAATTCATCAATAATATCATGTGTAGGATCAGTAACCTAGCATTAAAAGAGTTTTTAACCATAGTTTTTAACCATCTTATTAAATGTATTTATGGTATAGATATCATGATATGTGAGATCATAATGTACAATATTAAGATTTTAATTTATTAATAATTTAGTAATTATTATCCATGAGATTATTACATTGATATTATCCATGGATGAATTTTGTGATCAAGTTATTGATTAAAAGTAATAAATGTTGTGTTATTTATAGTTCTATATTGATTATGAATTATCTAATCATGATATTAAAGTTATTTGATTAAAAGAAATTTGTGTTCAAATATTTACTTTTCCATATTGATTATTCCTTATTTATTCATAATATCATCTTCTTTATGTAACTCTTACTTAGAATATGAGCTCACTATTATTTTGATTTATTTCTATAAGATATGAAGAAGGAATATTTGAATGAGTTTAAGTATTCTAAATTTTTTACTTTAACTATGTTGTATTTCATGTTTTAAAACATTATTTATGAATCAAGTATGTATCTAGTTTACTAAGAATAAAAAACTATTCGGCCCTATGGGATATGATCGCTTGTATATAGAAACCATGTAATAAATTAACCAATGCCATTGGGATACAGGGTTCATGGTCTTACATGGTAGGTCTGGTATAATTTTCCTCATAAGAGAGAATTTACTATTATTAATTTATCTTTAACTCTAGGATTTTTTTTCCATTCTATGATGAAGAAATTTAGTAAAATACTTCTCCTGAAAAATATATTTAAAGTCTATCAACTTCATTGAATCAAGCTCACAGTTTTACTTATAATTTTTAATTAGAAACCAAAATTGATCAAATTTTCTTTTAAAATGATAAACAATAAAATTTACCTTTTTATGTTCCATATATCCCAATTTTTTTAAATATTGTATCTAATTAATTTATCCATCATTCATATTTCACTAGGTCCAAAGATGAACTGAATGTTATAGGGTGTTATTTCATGTAATTATCCACTATAGACATGTTTCATTGGAGAGGATTTGGTTGATCTCTTTATTAGATTCCCCCACTAATATCTTCCATAAAATGAGAAAAAACTGCCAAAAACTACTTTGTTCCAACCATTCTAGGTTGCTGATTCATAATATTATTATCCTCTTGATTCCATTATTCTTCATTTTATCTTATTCCTCTATATAAAACCTTTCTAAATAGGAATGTACTAGATGAAGCAACATGTAAATCATTAAATGCTATCTCATTATAATATAATAATAAATTAGAGTCTCTTTAATGTTCCTTTTAACAATTTTATAACCACTAAAGGTATCTAAACCCTTACTCTCATACCAAATATGACACCTCATTCCCTAATAAACCCATAATTACATGATTTATAACAAGAGTTTAATTTTCATTCATTTTCAAGATGTTACATGTCTAGAGTTTTATAGAATTTGGGAAAACATGACAAACTATGTGCATTCCCATATAGTTTCAATTTTGCCCACAAAATGTTCTCTATAATGTCACACTTGCAACATTAAAGGCTTAAAATTTATAGTCAAATATTGAAATAATATGTGTTATTGATCTTCCTTAATCCCAATTTAAAACATATTTAAAATGTTGTAAGTTAAAATAATATCATTAATGGATATAAATATATTTTAATTTCTTTAGTCTAGTAAAAAATATGAAAACTAATGAGGTCGTTTACCTATTTCACAAAAATACATTGATCACATAAATAAAACATTTCCATGATAGGAAATAAATTTTTTCTAAAATAAAACCTTTGAAAAATAAAATAATGTATAGGAAAAACTATTGTGGAATCGTGAGGAATGAGGTAAAACATGAAAACACTACTCTAAAAAATAGACCTTTCATATTTAAACATTTCATGCCTCATGAAATCAAAAGATTTCTATAATTTTTTTTTGAAAGAATAATAGAGGGATATGGAATAATCATATTCATAACCATTATTCAATTATTTTTAACCCTTATTTGAATAAATAAATCATAGATAAATCCATATGAGTATCATACCCAGTTATATCCCCCATTTTTCAGTTTTGAAGAATATTCATTACCCAATACAAGGAGAGCTATATCAAGCTCCCCCAACCTGATGAGCTATATTAGGATGACTCATCATCATGAGATATATTATCCTCAATATTTAATATATATAATTCTCAAGTACCATGTCATGAATAAAAAAATTATAATCATTCACTCTTTCATCCAAAAAACTCATTTTAACCCATAAGAAAAACTCTTTTCTTTTTCAAATAGTCACTATAAGAAATATTAAAAATTACTAGAAGAATTGTAATTAGATGTTATTTGAAAAACCATGTTAGATTATAAAGGAATCCTGATAATTACTAAAGCCTATAATTTTGGGAAAATGTGGTCAATCTATATACATTAAAAAAAATCATTTTTGCACTTTGGTATAAAAAAATAAAAAAATAACCCATATAGAAATAATTGGTAACATTAAATTTTAAAACATATTAAATAATTTCAAATGTAGTAAAAAAGGGAATTTAGAAATCTTTTATAAATAATAAAATCCTTTTAACATTTAAAATAACAAGGTTATAGAGAGATATTATTTAAAGGAATACTTTAAAAAATCTTTTAATGAAAAATATCTTACCTTGAGTTTGACACACCAAGTGAATTATTCATATCCTATATAATAAACATATATTAATTATTTACAAACCTAAGAAAATTTCATGGGGTTATTAACTTATCATAATCAATTTTATTTCATTTATTATCATGTATTTTCTTGCTACTCAACAGATTCATTTCATGAGGTCTTTTTGAAGTTGTTCGGTTCATGACATCCAAATCTGCTAGGGTATTATTATAACATAAAAAAGTCCTTTTTAAATGATTTATTAAGCTCCATAATTGTCAATTAATTATATACATATAATTACAAGAAATAATTAGTTTAATAATTCATGAAATAGATACTTCTTTATGAATCTTCTTTAATAAGTTTTTATGGTTTAACAATTACCTTGTTTTTATATATATTTAATTTCATTTTTTAAGATGGATATTCCAATATTAAAAAGTAAAAATCATGAAATAATTAAAATATTAATGTTATATTTTTATCATAAAACAAATTTTGAAGAATATACATGAAATACATAAGTTTATTAAAATATCATCGTTCACTTAGGTTGCGTAAAATCACTAGTGAGATCGATGTTTTTTAAAAGTGTTCAAAATAATAGAAAACCCAATAATTGTTTTTTATAATAAAAATTTATAAAATAACTATTGATTTTAATTTTTTAATATTAAAGTAATCATTTAAAGTTTAAGATAATAACTGAAATGAAAAGACAGACTTTTGGACAGTCAGTATTTTGACATAGTAACATATTATGAAAAAGATTTCAATGAGTGGTAATGGGAGATTAATATAACTAGTTGTTCAAATATAAGCTTATAACTTATTAATATAATCATTTAAAAATAATAAGAGATTTTTTAAGAGAGTTTTACGGAAATGAGTCAATGATAATAAAAGAGAAAGAGGTTTGAAAACCCTTTCTTTGCTCTTGGAGTCACTTCCTTTCGATTGAGGTTAAGGATTTCAAAGAAGAGGTTTATAGTCACACCAGTGGATTGGATTAGTTAGAATTTAATTTTAGAGGGGGATTTGGGTAGATTTGTTATAAAAAAAATGAACATGATTTGTGTTAGAACTTGATGAAATGGTTCCATTTTATAGGAAAAACCCAATGGCATTTTCACAAATATTTAGTTTTGAATCGTCAAAAATGTAATTAAAAAATATCAAGTGTCAAAAAAATTGTAAATGGATGAAATTTTATAACATTTTTCATCAGATGTGTTGAATTATATAAATTTTATTATTTTAGTTTTAATTTAAAAAATATTAAGATAACTAAAATTTTAAAATATCATAAACCATTAATCATCATTAAAAATATCTATAAAATTATTGGAACACTATAAAATATCTAAATATTATTATATATATCATTTATAATATCATTTTCATAATTTTTCATATGTTTTTAGAAATGTAACACCATCACGACGTAAATGTTTAAAAGAATTATACAAATTTTAAAGATTAAAAATAAAATATTAACTCGAAAAAGTTATTATAAATTATTATTATCATATATATACATTATTAAGGTATATACAAACTCATACATATCCTGAAAACATTTTTATTATTTTATTTTAACTTCTCTACATATTTTCAATCATTGCACAAACATTTGGATACGTTTTTTATATATAAATCCAAAAATCATATATATCTATTTAAATAATTAAAAATAATTCAATGTTATAAAACAAGTTAACCAAATAATTTTTACTTCTCAATTATTATCTCAAGTCATAAAATTTGAATTGTTCAGTTCAACACAAGTACTGTGTTTGCATTTATAATGATTTACAAATTTATAGTCAAAAAATAATAACATATATAAACTGAATAATTTTTCTATAATAATTTTTTAATAATATATGATTCATTCCAAAAGTTTCATAAATTTTTATATCATAATTATGACATAACAATGTCACAAAATATATTGTTTTTCATAAGAAATGAATTTTTTAATATTCCCCAAAATATAACATATTTTTGAAAAATCTAAAAAATTTACCCTAAGATAAATTTGAAGTGATGAATCCAAAAATTATGTCCATTTTATCAAATTAAATTTCTAAAATCATGAAATTTATCTTTTAAATTAAACTATGTAATTTAAAAGAAACTAATTTAATTAAATACAACTATTCATTTTTTCGATGAAAAAATTTATAATTTTTTTTATAAATCATTGATGAATATAAATAAATAAAATCAATACGTATAAATTTTAAGATTTACTTATTTACAAGATTACCTGTGTTTTCTATGTTTTGGTAAATCATGTTTACAATATCCAGCCGATTTGTGAAGTTACTAGAACCTATTCAATTGCACCTAAGATATGATGGGTAAAATTCTAGAGGATTGGTGTTGTGAATTCCAAAATATTATTTATATTTAAAGATTACAATAATTTTCAAATATAAAATTTGATAAACATGACTTTCAATGAAATGATTTCTCTAATTCATGGTTGGCTAGATTCTTACTCAAATCCATGAGTTTGTGGATGTTAATATTGGTGGAGAATTCATGATAGATTGGTCGAATAGTGGGTATGAATGAGGGTAGTTAAACTAAAGGGGGTGTGGATATTAATGTGTGGGGTACTAAAAACATCCATGAAGAGCATGCGAAGAAACATTTCATCATGGCTATGTTTATAGATGTTAATAATATCTCCATATAGAATTTATATATATAAGAGTGTTTTTGTCACCGATTACATATATATGTCTTTTACACACACACACATATATTAATATATATATTTTTTTGTAATTTATTTAATTAAATGATTTTATAATATGAAAGAAAATTTAATAATTAAAAACATATATATTATTCTAATATAATTAATATTGTTTTATACAAAAACTATAACATAAATATTATAATATGTATAACATATAAAATTAATACTATATTTTTAAAACATAAAATATTATTCAGATTTCTATAATATTAATTATTCATAAATATATAATTAATTTGTTAAAATATAAATAACTAATTAAATATAGATTTTAATGAATTATATACATAATTTTTTTAATGAAACTGATAACAAATTTAATTAATAATTATATTTATTTAACTTTTATTATATATTTTAAATATTTTTCAGTAAATATAATTATTTTTTAATTCAATTATATCTTAATATAATTAATGATATTTTTAAAAAAATATTAATTCATTTATATAAATAAAAAACATTATTCATTTATATATTGAATAATATTGTTCAAAATGTAATTATTAATAGTTAATCATAATTAATAAATATTGATTTAAAAAAATTGATATATAAATTATAATTCATAGATATATATATCTTAAAACTTTGAATATACTCCAATATAATAATAAAAAAAATTTACTTTTAATTTTACATTTTTAATAATTAATAAAATATTGTGATAAATATTTATACATTTATATTTTTCATGTAATTGATTAAATAAATTATATTATAAAATATGTAATAAATATTTTTTGAATATAATTTTATTATTTTAAAACCAATTGACAGTAAACTTTATATTTATATTCAATTAGTGATATATTGAAAATGATCCTGTAGAAATTAAAATATAGTGAAATATTTTTTCATTTAAATAGTTTAAATTTTTTTAAATATAATAAGGAATATTTAAATACAATTAAATTATTAATATTATAGATGTGTAATTAATAATAGATATATTTATATAATTAGTGATTTATAGAAATTTTTTGGAATTTAAATTTAATTTTTAAAATCCTAATATTTACTTATAGATTTATATTACTAATTATATGAAGTGTAAATATTTACATATTAATATAATTAATAAAATATTTTTAATGAAATTAATAATATTGAAATGTAATTATAAATTGTTGATTTTTTTATATTTATAATAATATATGGATAATTTAATTTCTTTATTTGGCTTTATAAGATCTTATAATAACGTTGTTAAAGGTTTATATAAGATTAAATGAAACTTTAGGGAAGCTGACAAATGATTAAAATTTATTTTTGGGAATCTACATAAGTTTAAACATTAAATTTTATTAGTTTTAATTTTAGCGATGATAAAATATGCTTTTGTGAATGATAAAATTAGTGTTGATGAAATTTCACTTTATTATTGCTAATTTTTTATTACCGAGAATATTTAATTTCATTAATTCTTTTCAAGAAGCAATGATGAAATATTATAATTCTTTTTAAAAACTAGAATCATGTCGTCACTCAACCTATTCCTTAGCCTTCATGAAATCCAGCCTCTACTAATCTGTATACCCAACATTTTAGTAGATTTGAGTAAAAAAGAAGGTATCAGATTCAAAAAAAATTGAATCAATTACCAACCCATTTGTGTTTTCATTTTTTTATCAAGTTTTCACTACATTGATATGTTTATATTCATAGTCACTCTATAATATGGTAAATATCATTTTACTTATGAATTTCGAACAATATTTTTTATAGTATTTTTTGGGTGTTGAATTTTATGATTTCTAAACTAATAATGGATTGGTTATTTAGTGATTTTTTTGTTATTCCACCATTAATAATCAATAAATTTGATCCCCGATTATTTTATTTATTTTTCACATAACTATCTACATATATTAATACACACACATGTATAATTGTTTGTGTTTCATCTATTTTGTTATGTGTGTGTGTGTCTATATATATATGTGTGTGTTTTTTGGTGTGTGTGTTATAGTATATATATATATATATATGTTTATGTGTGTGTGTGTGCTTATAAATTTAAATATTTGAATATAAATAAACACATATACACATAATTTTAATTATGATGATTTAAGTTATATGTATTTTTTGTATGCTTCATTTATGAATATATAATAATTTTCATGATTTTCCTTTAATTTTATAGTTCAAACTTTGAATTTCTTTATTTCTCTATATATATACATGTATATTTTTATGTTTACTTACACAATTATCTATTTACACACTAATATTTAATTTGTTTGAAAATCCTTATGTGTATATATATGTATATAATATAAAAATATAATTATATATCCCAATTTTATTTTATGTATATATTTTCCAATGTAATATAAAACTTAGGAATTATATATTTTCTTTTATATATTTTATATATATATATGTATTATAATTTTTAAGTGTATTTTTTGATGTTTTACCTTATATAATTTATGCACATAAAAATGGTACATTATAATCAAACAATCTATCTTCTTGTTGTTTTTATTAAATATGAATATTGATAAACCAAATTGGATAAATGTTAATTGGAAATGGATGGATTTCAATTTCATGGAAAAGTGTATGAGGATGGGGTTAATGATTTCATCAATTTCGTAATAGACAATGGAAATAATACTTCTAAAAACTTTTATCCATGGTTATTTTTTTATTCAAGATGAATTTGTCCAGATGGGTTAGAAGAGAACTTGATGCATCATGGAATAGATCAATGTTATACATGTTGGACTAAAAATGGAATAATTGAATATGGCTAGAGATTTGGATAACAATATATTTTATGGATTTTTTAATATGAGAACAACTATAAACAATGATATAGATCTCATTGAGGAAATAAAAACAGTTGTTGAAGATAGTATTTGGTATTTTCTAAAGCATTTTGACAAGTCAAAGAGTTTTTCAAATATTTCATTATATTGTGGTTTTATTAAATATAAAACATTCCCACCTGTACTAGATCTATATAATTTGAAAGGTGACAATGGATGGGGTAAAACCAACTTTACAGAGCTATTTTCTATCTTGAATGATATGTTAACATAATATAATGACCTTCATTATCATACATATGACACTAAATGAATGTTATATTCAATGGGAATGACCTATAATATAATATATTCTTGTCTAAATGATTGTATACTGTTTCTCAAAGACCATGAATCACATAAAAATTCATTTATTGTGGTTTGGATCAATACAAGAAAGATAAATAAAGTTCTTTGAAATTCATGTGGTATATTATAATCATTCCAAGATTTGTACATCTATATGAAAGTGAAAATATTGAAAAAAAGTTTTCTACGTTGGTTTTTAGCCTACATTATTGCACGGGACGTCATAAATATTTTTTTACATCGGTTATTTTAAGACCGATGTAAAAAATAGAAATCCAAAGACATCTTCACATCGATTCCTAAAAAATTGACATGGAAAATGGTTAGGAGTCATGATTTATTATGTCGGTGTTAAATAACGGATGTAATATGTTGTTTATTTCATCAGTTATTAAATAACCTACATAATAAACAACCCATATGTAGCGTTTTTCAAGTCAGTTATTAGAATACTAACGTGAAGAACAAGCTTATCACGTCAGTTATTTTCATAAACGACGTTATAGACAAGTCTATGAATCGATTTTTCATGCCGATTAAAAATTTAACGACATGAAAACATATATACTACATTGGTTATTAAATAACAGACATAAAAAACCATTCCCATCCATTTATTATGTCGGTTATAAAATAACTGATGTAAGAACCAATTTTTTTTAATAAAACAGGTCAACCATTACAATGCGCTGCTAAAGAAGACCTGAAACAAGTAGTAAACAAACCAAAACCAGAATAAAACTACTAGAGAGCCCCCCACCCCCACGACACCCCTACCCCCTTGGGAAGCCCCCACCCCTGGACAACCCTACCCCCTCGACACCCTCCCACCCTGGGAAACACCCCACCCCTTGGACAACCCCCACCTCACCTGGACACCCCCTACCCCCTTGACAACCCCCCACCACCACCCCTAGACACCCCCACCCACTAGACACCCGCCCACCCCCAGGACACCCCCTCCCCCTAGACTACCCCTCCCACCTCCATGGACACCCCCACCACCTAGAAACCCCCACCCCTAGACACCCTACCACCCACTAGACAACCCCCCACCCCCCTGGACAGCCCTACCCCCTTGGATAGCCCCCACGCCCCCTGGATAGCCCCCACCCCCTGGACACCCTCACACCCACTGGACACCACCCCACCCCACTGGACAACCCCCACCCCCTGGACACCCGCCCACCCCCTGGACGGTCCCCCACCCACTAAACACCACCCCAAGCTAGTGGAAAACCCCCACCCCCTATACACCCCTACCCCCTGGATACCCTCCCTCCCCCGGGACAACCCCCACCCCTGGACACCCCCTCCCCCTGGACACCACCCCACCCCACTGAACATCCCCCACCCCTAGACACCCGCCCTCCCCCTCGACACCCCACCCCTTGACAACCCCCACCCCTGGACACCCCCATCCCCTAGAAACCCACCCACCCCTAGAAACCCTCCCACCCCCTGGATGACCCCCACCCCTGGACACCCTCCCACCCCATAGACACCCCCACCCCCCAGGACAGCCCCTGGCCCCTGGACACCCCCACCCCTAGAAATGCACCACCCCCTGAACACCCTCCCACCCATTGGACAACCCCCACCCCTGGAAAGTCCAGAAAACCTTGGACATCCCCCACCCCCTGAACACCCCCACCCCCTAGACAACCCCTCCCCCCTGGACCCACACCCATGGAAGCCCCCCACCCCCTGGAAACCCTCCCACCCATTGGACAACAACCACCCCTACACCCTTGGACATCCCGCACCCATGGACACCCCCACCCCTAGACACCCCACCCCTAGGACATCCCCCTAGACACCCCCACCCCATGAAACAATTACTATTCTCTACCAAAGTATGAAACTATCAGAAACCGGACCAAAAGTGGACCAAAACCAGACCAAAATCCAAAACCAGAAAAACATCATAACTAGACCAAAACGAGAAGAACCAAGGAATAATTAAACATTCACATATATAACATTAAAAACTTAAAATGTCAACTAAAAAACCTAAATCCATCCAAAAACAACTATGAGATACATAGTTATAATTACTATATTCAAAATTACATATTACACTACAAAAAAACTAAAATCCAAACAAACTTGTAAAATAATTTGACCATTCCACTTGTATGTGTTTGATCTCTTGATAACTATAGGGTTGAGGGTCATAAAATAGATAAAAATTAAAAGTATAGTAGTTTACATGTATAATGAATAAATAAAATGAAATATTATTGCAATGTTTATAAGAAAATATTACTAGGTCAAACTTCACAAGCGTTCCGGTTGTAATTATTTCATACATAAATCTTAATATATAATATCCACATTCTATGACGACTTGTTGTTCATGAAAATTATGTTTAAATGAGTGTCAATTCAAAATATAATTTTTATATAATACATTGAAAATTACAAATTATAAATGGATATTTACCTTTACTTTTACATATTTGATCCTGGCGCTGTTTTTGTTTTTTCTAAAGTAGACCCATACCTTGATAGAAAATAATACGAATGGAATAAATTTGAAATTTATTATAATATAAAAAACTTTTAAAAAATTGAAACATACTTTTCAAACATATTTTGAAAAGTTTCATGCACATCCCCATGGACAGAGCATATCCAATAAAGTGTTTTCTCCCTTGTATAAAAAGCACCTAACATCCAATAATCACTAATATAAAAGAAAATTTAAGGTTATTGGTTTTTTATGCTAAAATATAATGAACACTTTTCCAGATATATATTTCATACCTCTCATAAAAAGGCATCATCCAACACTGTGTGATTATATTCTTTTCAAATATTTCAACAATATAATGAGTTCTTTGTTCCTCATCCAATGTATGCCCTTTCGGAGAAATCAACTGCAAGTCCATGAATCCATATACATTTTTATGCTCATTCTTATCACACGTGTTATAAAGCTACTTAATACGAAACAAACATAAGTATACATTTTTAATAAATATAAAACATGGAAAGGTATTAAGAATTACATGGAAAAAATATACACCACGTTGATGCCAAACTTATCTCCAGTAACAAGCTCCATGATATCATTTTTCACAATCCTAATATTTATTTCACATCCAAAAACATGAGATTCCATTATAAACTCATAATGAACTATTGAAAAATTTGAATATCTTGAAAATCTATCAAGACTACTGGAATCTGTATCTGATGTCATAACCATTTTTTTGTTGTGGTCTATATAGTATTTCTTTAACTTTGAAGTATTCCTGTAAAAATAAATTGAAAAATATATTAGTTTTCAAATGTTAGAACTTTAGTAAAAAATAAAATAAAATATATAACATATATACCTCTATGGTAATGAGGCTCAAAATTATGGATGGCCAAACTAAAAAGTGGTCGATACTAGGTCCAACTGTCATCACCTCTTCTGTACGTAAGGGTAGTTTATCTGATTTATCTATAATATCCTTTACAATGATCCTATGATTCTCTAACTCTAACTGTTGATGATGAACTATATCTCTTATACAATATACCATCCCATATGTAACTATATGATGGTGAGGATCATCAACAATCAACTCCCAAAATGTAAGAATCTTTGGTTGAGGAGTAGGATAAAAAATGGGGTCCGCAAGCTGAGGTGGGGGAGTGGGACCTCTTGTAAGAGGTGGAGGATAAATAATGGCGTCTTTAGGGGGAGGTGGAGGAGTAGGAGATACAATATGAAATTTTCTTTGCATGTCTGCAAAAATAGATTGTATCGATGCTATAATTTTTTCCTCCATCGTCGCATTAATATAATGAACTTCATCCTCCATGGATTCTATCATTTTTTATAAACACCCTAAATGAAATAAGTTGAATAATGTGAAAACGCTTTTATTAAAGATACACCCATCAGATATCCTCATACATGAACGAGGTGTTTGAGATTTCCTAATGCTGTAGAAAAAAAATCTTGCCTCCCAAAAGCTGTAAATACCCTCTATGAGCTCTTCTCCTCAAGATAATCCTATATTAATTAATTGAAAATTTCTGTAATGATTCAAATTATATAAAGAATATACTTAACTTAAATAAATAAAATAAATATCGTACAATCATCTCAGCTACATTACTTGATTCTTCCGAAAGATATTGTCCATTTTTTCTCATCCAATCTCTCTTCCATTTTTCATGTCTAGATGTAGGTGATGGAGGGGAAACCTCTCTAGATATTGAAGACTCGTCTCTTAGTTTTTGTAAATTTTCCACCACCATTTGTTCTTCCAATAATGTATACCCTCCTAATAATAAACAATGAGTGTATACATGTTTATATTGGATCTCCTGATGAGAAGTCGTTGTTTTCTGTAAATTATGAATAAGAAATCATTAACAAAACATTATGAAGATAATTTATATATGATATCTTGTAAAAGTTTACATTCCCCTTACCAAAAATGAATCTTTTCTTCTAATTTCAACTAATTTCCTCCATGTTTCTTCATCTATGAAAGGATATATATGAAAAGTATTGTCATTATTCTTATAACCAAAAATGAAATCAGATGTGACGGTTGATTTGAAATACTACCATCTCTTGGTAGCCATCAGTAAACATTTCTTCCTAACTCCTCTGGTGTCATGAATATCAACTGTCATCTGATAAAGAAGAGGTAAAACATATTATACTATATTCATTTAAAGATTAGTCAAACAATAGAAAAAGATATTACTAAAATCGTCTCCCACAACTGGGATATTATTTCTTTTTTCACACTTCTCCAATCATCATACAAAATACATACTTTTCTTTTACCCTGAGTTGATACAAAACTCTTAAAATCTTTTTCATTTAGTCCTCTAGGAATATCATTATCATCAAACTCAACCAATATCCTATGGTCCTAGCTATGGGAAAGTGATAATTTTGGTAAATGTGTGTAGCCACTTTTACCAACTCTTTAACTCTTCTTTTTCATTATGGGATCACATGAGGAAGATTGTGGAATATCAAGAAGAGCATGTGAAAGTTCCTACCCAAAGGTATAATCATGATGCTCATCTCCAAAATCATGTGGTTGATCAACTTATTGATCAGTCATTATCCTTCAAATAAAAAAATAAAACATTAGTTCACAAATATAAAAATTAAAATATTAATACAAATGTAATCAAAAAATGGAAAACTGAACTAAGTTACATAATAGTAAAAATGGTAAATTTAGTAAGCATGCCAAACAATTGTAAAGATGGTAAAGATGGTAAACATGGTAGTGTAATTTTTATTCAACAAAATCAATAAATATATATGTTACGTAAAGGAAAAATATGGTAAACTATGGTAAACATGTTAAACATGGTAAAGTAATTGTCATTCAACAAAATCAATAGATATATAAGTTACTTAAAGGTAAACATGATAAAATAAACTAAAAAATTTAAAATAAACAAAAATTTATACTTATCTGTTTTGATATGTGTTTTAATAAATAAAAAAACTACAATATCTATCATTTTATGAAAATAATAAGTGTAAATAAGAAATCAACATATGTTACCTATAATATTAGGAATGTACAAATGGATTGTTTTCTCAAATTCCTTCGTCATAATAATTCCTTATGGCACAAACAATGTCTTCAACATGCTCATCATTATTTTCTACTAATCTTTCCTTTGAAGTAGGGATATAAGGATCCAACCTTAAACATTACTTAACATTGAATTAAATGAATAATTCCCATTGAGGATCTTTTCAGGTTTAGAGTTTTAGAAAATTAGATCTTAACTACTACATCTCAAAAGAATAAAAAGTATACACTTCTAATAAGTTTCCATAAAATAAAAACTCTTAAAAAGAAACATGTCTAGTTCCATGTTTTATATAGAATGACTTTCCCTTGATCCCATCCTTTACACTATTCCACATTAAGTCCTGTGAAAAATGTTTCAAAAAAAACTTTGGGTGAGTATAAAAAGCTCAGTAAGGGAAACACAAAGAATGAAAACTATTAGTTTTTCAAAACAACAAGTAAACCATGTATACTTTATCAAAGTAACATTTTTCACCTTTATGAAGTATTAAAAACTCCTCACTAAATAAAATATCAATACTTACCATTTTTTTAACCAAAAGATTACCATAAAACCTATATAAAGAAAACATAACATATAAAGGTAACTTGGGACATAAACATACTTAAATGGAATAACCATACGGTCGACTTCCACACATATAACTTATTGGAATAGCAATACGGCCGACTTCCATACCTAATAAATTGGAGGTTATAATGTAACCACCCGTCCTTGTATTCACAACACCACCCGTCATATGGCTTATCGTGTAACCACCCATCAAATGTGCAAGTACCATTATAAAATCATAAGACATAAATCAAATATAATGGATAGAAAAAATTTCCACACTTTGATCACAATATATCACTTTAATATATTGACATTAAAAATTTATTATAAAAAACCCTTTTCAATACCAAAATACATAAAAAAGTATATGGTATTTATTTAATTTTAAAAAAACATTACGGCTTGTTGAGGAAGCCATATACCAAATAATACTCATGGCAGCGAAAAAGGTCGTTGTCACCGCGTATGTTAAAAGAAACATTCATTTTTGTTGTTTTGTAAAACGCTTCATAGAAAAAGATTTTTTTTTATAAAAGTAAAAGTCAAAGGGGTCTATACACCGTATAAAAGAAAGTTGTGTATAAACCAAATATGCCTCAATGAAAGGATATTGAGATGAAGTCCCTTACCTCATGTCCGACTTGACCTGTTCCTTCTTTAATCTCCTAAATAATAAACTAAAGTTAATTTATACTTTCTTAAGATCCCTTTTTAAGTTTATTATTCATTTTATATCACTTATTACCATGTTATAATCATTATGTAATCATTTAAGTTAATAATGTTCATTTTGTCAATATTTAGTACTTGAGTCAAAAATGGACTTCTTATAATTACATGTTGTTCACCTGGTAAAAGGTTCATTATATCCATAATGATATTCATGATTTGGGTATCATATATATCGTATATATCCATCATTTACATGTATTTCTAATAGAACATAACATTTGGAGGTACGAAATGAAATGCACCGTTCATGGAGACGGTAAGCCGTACGTACGCATGAACACTAATTTCATTTCTATTTCTTATTTTAATGGAATTAAAACATAATGATACATAGGTATATTATAATTCCAGTATAATAACATATACAATATCATTAACTCTATCCTTTATACATCCCACATAGGGAATTAACGAGTCACATCACTTTGAGGGGGCGGTAGTCCGCACTTCCTCAAATGAGATTATCGTATTTACCCACCATGGAAACAATAAAGGATTGATATAATTGGGAAGTACAGAAGCTTAAAAAAATCATAAACATAATATATATCGTATATAAATACAGTGAAATCATAATGGCCACCATGAGAGGCGGTAAGATGTAATTGAACTATCATCGTTTTGTGAGGCGTTAGTTTGCCATCCACAGAAACATTATGTTCTTCATCCATTAGATGGAGGTGTGTGTAAGTGTAGTTATAATACTTATAATAACGACATACTAGTATATTTAGGATACTGGTGTTTTTACAAAAGAAAATACATAAAAAGAGATTAGGGGTTGGAGAAGCAAAATAAAAGAAAACAATTTAAGAGAAACTGTTACCTTTAATTTAGGAAAATTCCTTTGGTTTAAACCAAAAGGACTTCTTAAGTGCCTTCTACATAAAGTAAGGCTTCTAGGAGGAGTATAGGGATGTAGGGAGCTTAATTGGGCAGAGTTTGGACGATCCAAATGGCTTGAGAGGTGTGAGTAATTGCATAGAAGTGGTCTCTTTTTATAAGGGAGAGGAGGGGCTCTTTAGGAAAGAGTGAAAATATTATTTTATAATATAATGATATTCGTTTTATAATGGTCCAAAAATCATTATGGTTGAAGATAATATGACTCATAATAGAAATAAATTCATCCATTCATAATTGGATATGTTTTGGATAATATTTTAATCATTATAATCTTATTTAATTGAATCATCAATTAATGTGGTAAATAATGATTCATTATTTTGTCATAAATAATTTACTTTATATGATGTCTAACAATTATAAAAAAATACCATGATGTGGGAAATCGTTTTATCTTTCCAATGAATATTTATAGTCAAAAAGATAATTTATATAACCCCTTATAAAAATTAATTTACTAAAAGATATTTTCTTTTTCCATTTTTGTCTTTTCTTTAAGTTAATTATTCTAAATTGTCATTATCACACCCAAGTGGCTTAAAGGGGTCCCAAAATCGACCAAAAGATGATAATGGTCATAAATGACTCATCAAATAATATTTGGACAAGTTTTATGGTAATTTTGAATGATTATAATATTCTTTTAACCTTGAATTACCCTATTTAACTTTAACCGCGGTAAATAAAAGTCAAAAGTTACTATTCACCAAAAATTATTTTCATCTTATTGAACCAAATTTTACTTCTTGATAAAAACCATATATGTCGGATTTTTGAAATTCAATTCACAGAAGTGGTAAAATTTCATTTAAATGAAAAAGTCAGTTTTTTTAACTACCACTAAGTGGTGTCACTATTCATCAAAAATTGATGTTTTTCAGAAAAATACCAAAAATTCAGCCTAATCTATATTTGATATTATAAATTCAAAAATGGTGTCTATTTTTCAAAATTCAAAACATAGAAGTGGCATTAATTAATTTAAAAATTAATTCCTGCTGTTAAAACAAATAGCGTGTTTTTAAGAAACAATAACTATCAAAGGATTGATACTTGTTTATGTCTAATTTCAAAGTGAAATTAAATCCAATGACCAAAATTGGAATAAATAGTAAAAATATATTTTAATTCACCTTTAAAACCAATTAAAAAGATAATCTAACCATATAAATAAATTAGATTAAAAAGGCTTTTGAATTAAAATACAATATTTTTTCAGTATTCATTAAAAAAATGAACTTTATCAGAAAAATACCAACAATTTACCCAAAGTAAAATTTGATGTCCCAATTATAAAGAAGGATTTTATTTGGTCAATTAGAATGTATTAATGTAACCAAAACTATATTTAAAGAGGGTTCTCCATTAAAAGGCGATAAATCGGTATTTTAATGAAAATTATACTTAAAATTAGATTCATTGACTTTTTAAGCCTCTAACGTTTATTTGATAAATGTAAATATATTTAACAAACATGTCTAATCATATTATAGTTAGTTTTGTTCATTCCCACCAATACACCGACTAGGAGTTAAATACAATTTAAAATAATAATATTATATTATTGTGTGCAACGTAATATTCCAAAGAAACCTGTTGTTGCGTATCGGGTACGCTATCGAACATAAAAACCCTTTTAAGCTAAAATTAATATTTAATTCACAAATATTAATAAATATAAAAATCTCTTATTCTTCATTTACCAGGGATGTTCCATCCTTCCCCCATTTTGGAAATTGAATCCTCGCAATTTTATTCACTTATCAAAATAAGTGGGGGTATTTATCCCTCATAGCATTTTCAGATTCCCATGTAGCCTCTTCAACCATATGGTTTTTCCACAAACCTTTACCTGGTGAATTACCTTATATCGCAACACTTGCTCTCTCCGGTCAAGAATCTGGACCGGTTGTTCTTCATAAGAGAGATTCTCTTCCAACTGAACTACCTCTGGGCTCAAAACATGAGATGGATCTGGCATATTCTTTCTCAACATCGAAACATTAAAAACATTGTGTACCTGAGATAAACTTGGAGTTAAAGCCACTCAGTATGAAACTTATCCGACTTTCTCCAGAATTTCATATGGTCCAATGAACCTTGGACTCGGCTTTCCTTTCTTACCAAATCGCATCACACTTTTCCATGGAGAAACTTTGAGAAAAACATGATCACCTACCTCGAAAGATAAATCCTTCCTCCGTTTATCCACATAACTCTTCTGCCTGCTCTGAGCTGTTCTCATGTGTTTCTGAATCAACTGAACTTTTTTACCATCTCTTCTACCAATTCTAGTCCCATCATCATTCTTTCACCTACTTCATCCCAAAAGGCTGGAGTTTGTCAACGCTTTACATACAATGCCTCAAATGGATCCATCTGTATACTGGAATGAAAAAAGTTATTATAAGAAAATTCATCCAAAGAAAGATATTGGTCCCAACTTCCCTGGTAGTCCATCAAACAAGCACGTAGCATATCCTCTAAGTTCTGAATTGTTCATTCTGATTGCCCATCTGATTGAGGATGAAAAATATGTACTAAAATTTAATTCAATACCCAACGACTTCTGAAGGCCTTTCCAAAAGTTAGAAGTGAACCTGGGATCACAATCAGATACAATGGAGAGAGGAACTCCATGTAACCTAACTATCTCTTTAAGATACAAAAGGGAAAGGTGATCTAGGGAAAAATTATCTTATATGGAAAGGAAATGAGAATATTTAGTCAAGCGATCAACAATAACTCAGATTGCATTATTACCTTGAGGTGTCTTCAGCAATCTCACAACGAAGTCCATGGATATATTTTCCCATTTCCACTCTGGTACTGGTAAAGGCTAAATCATCCCTTTCGGTAACTGCCGCTCTTCTTTAACCTGTTGTCAACTCAAACACTTCACAGTTAAATTAGCAATATATCTTTTCATTCCATCCCACCAGTAATACTCCCGCAGATCTCTGTACATCTTAGTACTACCAGGTTGAACTAAAAATGGAGAACTATGAGTTTCACATAACAACTCTCTATTTAGCTGTGAATCACAAGGAACACACAATCTCTTCCCAAATCTCAAAACACAATCATTATCAATATTGAATTCAGGCAACTTACCCTTCTGAACCAGCTCTACCTTTTTCCGCAACTGACGGTCTTGCTTTTGTGCTTGGTTGATTCTGTCTGATAGAGAAGATTTCACTAATACCTGAAACAAAATAGAAGGACTTCCTACACAAACAACTCCCATGCCAAATTTCATCAAATAAAAAACCAAAGGATCTCGTTCCAAACATAGCATGGTTAATGAAGCATTACTTTTTCGACTCAAAGCATCAACCACTTAATTTTCTTTTCCTGGATGGTAATGAATTGTACAATCATAATCCTTGATTAATTCCATCCATCTCCTCTGTCTCATGTTAAATTCTTTCTGAGTGAATATATACATTAAACTTTTGTGATCAGTATATATTTCACACTTTAATCCATACAAATGATGCTTCCAAATTTTTAGAGAAAAAACAACAGTAGCTAATTCCAAATCATGTGTAGGGTAATTTACCTCATGAGTTTTCAACTGACGTGAAGCATATGCAATTACCTGATCATTCTGCATAAGGAAGCAACCAAGTCCTTTCAATGAAGAATCACTTTAGATAACAAACTCACCATTCCTGGAAGGAAGTTCCAAAACTAGAGCATTCACCAATATTCTTTTCAACTCCTGAAAACAATCATCACATTCTTTTGTCCAGATAAACATAACACCTTTTCGAGATAACTTAGTCATTGGAGTAGATAACTGTGAAAAGTATTCAAAAAACCTCTGGAAATGACCTACCAAACCATGAAAACTACGAATCTCAGTTATATTTGTGGATCTTGGCCATTATTCAACAAATTTTGTTTTTGCAGGATCAACAGTTATGCCATTTTCTGAAACAATGTGACCAAGGAATGAAATTTATTGCAACCAAAACTCACACTTGATGAATTTTCCATACAGTTTCTTTTATTTTAAGGTTTTAAATATAACCCTTAAATGAATTTCATGATCCTCTTTACTTTTATAAAATACCAAAATATCATCAATAACACAACCACCATTTATCACCTGATTCAACTGATCCATCACTACAACAAACTATTTAATTCTGATTATGACAATCTCAGGATACTGATTTGAAAAGTCATTTCCCTCTATATGCCATCCTAGAAAAGTTGATCTGATTCCTCTATGAAAAACCATTCTTAACAGATAAATATCTTAGGCGAAGAAAAATGGTAATCTTTAAATGCTATATCATTTCAATTTGACCATAAAAAAATATTTTTGGATAATAATTTTATATAATTCTAACTCCTAAAGTTATCTAAACAGCCCTCTGATACCAACTATAAGGACCCAGCCTTAAACATTACATAACATTGAATTAAATGAAAATTTCTCATTGAGGATCTTTTCATGTTTAGAGTTTTAGAGAATTAGATCATAACTATTACATCTCAAAAGAATTCAAAGTAGACACTTCTACTAAGTTTCCATAAAATAAAAACTCTTAAAGAGAAACATGTCTAGTTCTATGTTTTATATAGAATGAATTTCTCTTGATCCCATCCTTGACACTATTTCACATTATGTCCTATGAAAAACATTTCAAAAAAACTTAGGGTGTGCATAAAAAGCTCAGTAAGGGAAACACAAAGAATGAAAACTTCTAGTTTTTCAAAACAACAAGTAAACCATGTATAATTATCAAAGTAACACTTTTCCCCTTTATGAAGTATTAAAAACTCTTCACTGAATAAAATATCAATACTTACCCTTTTGTAACTAAACAATTACCATAAAACCCATATAAAGAAAACATAACATATAAAGGTAACTTGGGACATAAACATACTTAAATGGAATAACCATACGGTCGACTTCCACACATATCACTTAAAGGAAAAGCCATACGACCAACTTCCATACCCAATGCATTGGAGGTTATAATGTAACCACCCATCCTGGTATTCACAGCACCACCCTTCATATGGTTTTTCACGTAACCACCCGTCAAATGTACAAGTACCATTATAAAATCATAAGACATAAAACAAATATAATGGAAAGAAACCATTTCCACAATTTGATCACAATATATCACTTAAATATATTGACATTACAATTCCATTATAAAAAAACCTTTTCAATACCAAAATATATAAAACAGTATATGGTTTTTATTTCATTTTAAAAAAACATTATGACTTGTTGAGGAAGCCAAAGACCAAATAATACTCACGGCGGTGGAAAAGGTCGTTACCACCGCGTACGTTAAAAGAAACAATCATTTTTGTCGTTTTGTAAAACGCTTCATAGAAAAAGATTCCTTTTTTATAAAATTAAAAGCCAAAGGGGTTTATACACCGTATAAAATAATGTTGTGTATAAAACGAAATATGCCTCAATGAAAGGAGATTGAGAAGAAGTCCCTTAAGTCGTGTCCGACTTGACTTGTTCCTTCTTTAATCTCCTAAATAATAAACTAAAGTTAATTTATACTTGCTTAAGAACCTTTTTTTAAGTTTATTATTCGTTTTAAATCACTTATTACCATGTTATAATCATTATGTAATCATTTAAGTTAATAATGTTCATTTTGTCGATATTTGGTGCTTGAGTCAAAAATGGACTTCTTATAATTACATGTTGTTCACGTGGTAAAAGGTTAAGTATATCCAGAATGATATTCATGATTTGGGTATCATATATATCATATATATCCATCATGTACATGTATTTATAATATTACATAGCATTTGGAGGTACGAAATGAAATGCACCTTTCATGGAGACGGTAAGCTATACATACGCATGAACACTACTTTCATTTCTATTTCTTATTTTAATGGAATTAAAACATAATGATAAATAGGTATATTATAATTCCATTATAATATCATATACAATATCATTAACTCTATCCTTTATACACCCCACATAGGGCATTAAAGAGTCACATCACTTTGAGGGTGCAGTAGTCCGCACTTCCTCAAATGAGATTATCGTATTTACCCACAATGGAAACCATAAAGTTTTGATATAATTGGTAAATACATAAGCTTAAAGAAATCATAAACATAATATATATCATATATAAATATATTTCCATCATAATGGCCACCATGAGAGGTGGTAAGATGTAATTGAACAATCATCGTTTCGTGAGGCGTTAGTTTTCCATCCACAGAAACATTATGTTCTTCATCCATTAGATGGAGGTGTGTGTAAGTGTAGTTCGAATTCTTATAATAAAAAAATACTATTATATTGAGGATACTGGTTTTTTTACAAAAGAAAATAAATAAAAAGAGTTTAGGGGTTGGAGAAGCAAAATAAATGAAAACAATTTAAGAGAAACTATTACCTTTAATTTTGGCAACTTCCTTTGGTTTAAACCAAAAGGACTTCTTAAGTGCCTTCTACCTAAAGTAAGGATTCTAGGAGGAGGAGAGGGATGTAGGGAGCTTAATTGGGTAGAGTTTGGACGATCCAAATGGCTTGAGAGGTGTGAGGAATTTCATATAAGTGGTCTCTTTTTATAAGGGAGAGGAGGGGCTCTTTAGGAAAGAGTGAAAATATTATTTTATAATATAATGATATTCGGTTTCTAATGGTCCAAAAATCATTATGGTCTAAGCTAAGATGACTAATAACCGAAGTAAAATCATCCAATAATAATTTTATATGTTTTGGATAATATTTTAATCATTATAATCTTATTTAATTAAATCATCTATTCATGAGGTAAATACTGATTCATTATTGTGTCATAAATAATTTACTTTATATGATGTCTAACAATTATATAAAAAATACCATAAATTAGGAAATATTCTTATCTTTACAATGAATATTTATAGTCGAACAGATAATTTATATAACCCCTTATAAAAATTAATTTACTAAAAGTTATTTTCTTTTTTCTTTTTTGTCTTTTCTTTAAGTTAATTATTTTTAATTGTCATTATCACACCCAAGTGGCTTAAAGGGGTCTCAAAATCGACCCAAAGATGATAATGGTCGTAAATGACCCAACCAATAATATTTGGACAAGTTTTAAGGTAATTTTGAATGATTATAATATTCTTTTAACCTTGAATTACCCTATTTACCTTTAACCGTGGTAAATAAAAGTCAAAAGTTACTATTCACCAAAAATTATTTTCATCTTATTGAACCAAATTTTACTTCTTGATAAAAACCATGTATTTAAGATTTTTGAAATTCAATTCACAGATGTGGATATATTCCATTTAAATGAAAAAGTCAGTTTTTTAACTACCACTAAGTGGTGTCACTATTCATCAAAAATTGATGTTTTCCAGAAAAATACCAAAAATTCAGCCAAAGCTATATTTGATATTCTGAATTCAAAAATGTTTTCTATTTTTCCAAATTCAAAACATAGAAGTGGCATTAATTAATTTAAAAATTAATTCCCGTTGTTAAAACCAATAGCGTGTTTTTAAGAAACAATAACTATCAAAAGATTGATACTTATTTATGTCTAATTTCAAAGTGAAATTAAATCCAATGAACAAAATTGGATTAAATAGTAAAAATATTTTATAATTCCACTTTAAAACCAATTATAATGATAATATACCCATATAAATAAATTATATTAAAAATCACTTTTGAATTAAAATACTATATTTTTTACTATTCATTAAGAAATGAACTTTATCAGAAAAATACCAAAAATTTACCCAAAGTAAAATTTGATGTCCCCATTATAAAGAAGGATTTTATTTGGTCAATTAGAATGTATTAAAGTAACCAAAACTATATTTATAGAGGGTTCTCCATTAAAAGGAGATAAATCGGCATTTTAATGAAAATTATGCTTAAAATTAGATTCATTCACTTTTTAAGCCTCTAACATTTATTCGATAAATGTAAATATATTTAACAAACATTTATAATCATATAGTAGTTAGTTTTGTTCATTCCTTCCAATACAACATCTAGGAGTTAAATACCGTTTAAAATAATAATATTATATTATTAGTGTGCAACGTAAGATTCCAAAGAAACCTGTTGTTGCGTATCGTGAATGCTATCGAACATAGCAACCCTTTGAATCAAAAATTAATATTTAATTCACAAATATTAATAAATATAAAAATCTCTTATTCTTAATTTACCAGGGATGTTACAAGGGATCTCTCATAAATCAGTATATTTATCAAGTTGATCCTCACCAGTATATTGTTTTTTCCCTTATAACAGAACATACCACTACATATCTGATTAATAAACTATATAGAATATCTTTTATGAATTCACTTCCATTATAAAAGAATCTATTGTGTCTTCCAATCTATTCCAATTAACAACTATCATTCCAAATTCATCTGGTCTGACACTATTGTTACTGGTAAACCATTCGCAGTTAAAAATAGGAATTTTAATTTTAATGTAATCAACCTCCCATATTTCTTCAATAACGCCATAATATGAACTTGATGCAAAAATTTGGTTTTTTACTATAGAACTCGAAGAATGCAATGCTTCTGCAAACACTAATACACCACTATTCTGAATTTCACTTATCTTGTTCTGAGCTTTTGTATGAAATGTATATTAATTAATGTCATACCCGAACCATGTTATCACATCTAAACTTGGACCATCCACTAACCATATTAATGTCTTTGATCCATCTCATCTACCGAGCAAGGTCTTTTTAAACCATGTCAAAAATGTTTTATATTGCTCATTCAAAATCCACATTTCTTTCTTCTTTGGATGACATTGTTTCAACTCATTAATATGCAATGTGATATATAGTTGAGCATCAGCTATGTTATTCAAGATGTATAATTCTACCTTTTTCATCTGTTTAGCTGACAATGATTTTATTTTCAACCCATGAACCCCCTACCCTCATTATTAACTTGTTCATGGTGAGATGGAGGAAAACCTATGTGCTCTGCCACAACCATGTATCTTATAAAAAACACCACAACCTCCTCAGAAATATACTTTTTAATAATGGAGGCTTCAGGTCGATATAGGTTCTTAACATACCCCTTAAATATTTTTATATTCATTTCAAAAGGATACATCCAACGAAGATAAAATGGTCCAAAAAACATTATTTCTCGAAACAAATGAACCATTAAATTCAAAATTATATCAAAACAATATGGTGGAAAATACATTTCCAATTTACAAAGTATAGAAATAGAATCCTTTTCCAAAACTTTCAAATAATTCACATCAATAACCTTATTACAAATTGAATTGAAAAAATAACACAACTTCATTATAGTCTTTCTGACACGGATAGGAAATATTCCATGCAATGCCACTGGTAGAAGTTTTTGCATCATGACGTGAAATTCATGAGATTTCAATCCTATAAACTTCAAATCCTTCAATAAGACAAAATATTTTACATTTGAAGAATAACCTTGAGGCACTTTGATATCATGAAGACACTGACAAAAGCTAATTTTCTCCCTCTTGGATAATGTCTGACAAGCTAGGGGAAGAAATGTTTGTCTTCCATTAGGAGTGGGAGATAACTCCAAACATACTCCCATTGATATTAAGTCCAATATTACATTCAACCCATCTTTAGTCTTTCATTTAATATATAAAAATTTTCCATTCAAACTGTCCCAAATATTCTTCTCCATGTTCATGACATCAATATAATGTTTCACTTCATGATATCTCTAATATGGTAGCTCAAAAAATATTTACCTTTTCTTCCAAATATGTCTATAATTACCTGATTTATGTGTCTTTCCCAATAAAACATCAAGGTTTTTCACCCTCTTAAAATACACATCAGGGGATAAAGTTTTTGGAGTAATATCAACTTCTTGTGATCCATTTAATGCCTTTTTTATTCTTCTATAAGAATTATCCATATGGAAAAACATTCAGTGAACCATGTATAATGTTTTTCTCCCATGATGAAATTGACAATATGAAGTCTTTTGTTCACAAATTGGACATTATTTATGCCCCTTAACACTCTATCCAGACAGATTTCCATACGCTAGGAAGTCATTTATAGTGAACATATGAACTTCATGCAGTTGAAAATATTCCATTTTATAAGAATCATACACCCTTATATCATCCCCCCATAAAATTTTCAAATCATCAATCAATGGTGATAAGAAAACAAAAATATCATTTCCAAGTTGCTTCAGACCAGAGATCATTATACTCAACATGACATATTTTCACTTCATACAAACTTAATGATAGAGGTTGTAAATTACCAATAAAACAGGCCATGAAATAAGTGTGCTACTGAGGGTTCGGTATGGATTCATTATATCTGTGAACAAACCAATTATGATATTTCTAATTTCATTTCCAAATATAGGATACTGCTCATCAATTTTCTTCCATTGTGGACAATTAGGTGGATGCCGTATTTTTTTGTCACATATCTGCTAATCAGCGTGCAATCTTAACCTTTTTGCATCATGTGAATTAGAAAATAAATATTTATAATGATCAATTATAGGAAGATACAAAAATATCTTGGAATATATCTTTGTAATCTCACCATCAGCCTGCAATTTTTATTTCAAAATATACTCTAATGTCCCACATTTAGGACACTCTGACAGAAATTTTTGTTCCTTCCTATATATCATACTGTAATTCAGATAGACATGTATTTTCTTGTATCCCAATACAATCGGGAATAGTATTTTCTTGGCCTTATAATGTGAATATGGAAGATCATTGTCTTTTGGAAGAATGTATTTCAACATTTGAAAGAGCTCTGTAAAATTTTTGTCACTCCATCCCTATTTTTCCTTCTTGTTAATAAATCCTAACATCCCTGAATAAACTGTAAAATCTGTAAAACCAGGATATAATGGTTTTTTAGCATCACTATATAGATGTGTAACTGTCAGTTCTATCTCAATTTGTTCTGCTGAAATACCACGATTCATTTATTCAATTCCATCAGAGTTACCATCTTTCAAATCATCGTCATCACTAGATTTTACATTCTATCCAGTTTCACCATACTAAATCTAAGGGTTGTAACTTGGATTAAAAACATGAAAAATAATATGATCTTTGATGTCTATACTTTTAAACTTCTTCATATTCAAATATTACAGGCATGGAAAGAAAAATATGCCACTTCTTGGAACATTTCGTTTAGAAAATTCCAAAAAGGCATCAATAACTTTGTCATATTTAGTACTAATTCGATGTGACGTAATCCAACTTCGACTCATTATTACCTATAACAAATATCAAAATTATATATCTCATTAGGATAAGACAAATTTTTATTTATATGAAAAATATCACAATTTGTATGTAAAACAATTTTCAAATATAAAAAAAATCTATGCGTATTGAAAAAATATATGCCTGAAAATGACTTTAAAAATAAAATATATTTAGATATGAAAGTTTTAAATCCATCTTAGATCCTTTCTTATTAAGGTACACAAAGAATACATCATAGTTCGACTTGATACAAAATTCACCCATTCGTAATCAAGAAATATGAAGTATAAATATTAAAATATTCATAAATTCAATACTGAAAATTATACCTATCCCAACGATTTGAAACCATTGGGACAAAATATCCCAATTTTTCCACAAACTGTTGGAATGATGGTTGTTTCAATATCCCTATACCAATGGTTCTATAGGAACCGTTGGTATAGACTGCATGAAGTTAGTATATTCTAATGGTTTTGATGAAACTGTTGGGATATATATATACCAACGTGGTGTCAAAGGGTGTAGGGGGGTGTCCAGGGGGGTGGTGGGGGTTGTCAAAGGGGGTAGGGGCTATCCAAGGGGGTAGGGGGGCTGTCCAGGGAGTCCAAGGGGGTAGGGGGTGTCTAGGGGGTGGGGGCTATCCAATGTTTGGGGGGTGTCCAAGGGGGTGGGGTGTCCAAGACAGTAGGGGACTGGTGTCCAGGGGGTGAGGGGGATGTCTAACCCCCTACCCATTGTAGATCCCCCTCACCCCCTAGACACCACCCCACCCCCTTGGACACCCCTAAACACCACCACCCCCCATGGACAGTCCCCCACCCCTATGGACACCCCCACCCCCTGGACACCCCCACCCCTGGATACCCCCACCACCTTGGACAGCCCACACACCCCTTGAACACCACCCCCACCCCCATGGACACTCCCACCCAACTGAACACCACCCCCACCCCTACCCCTTTGGACACCTCCATCCCCTGGACAACCCCCACACCCCTTGGACACCACCCCCACCCCCAGAATACCCCAACCCACTTGGAAATCCCCCTTACCCCTGGACACCATGTAACACCCCGACCCATGTTACCCAGAGTCGGTGTATTATTATGTAACATTGGAATGATCACAAAATATCAAGTCTCGAAACACCGATTAGTTTAGTAGACTTGGAAACACTACATACATTCAGAAAGGTTACATTACATCATAAAGTGAAAAACTAAAATAACATGGTCTCCATAGTCCACACTCATATCCCATTCCAACTATCCCAGCAGGTCATTCATAAAATACTTCTTCACATCCTGGAAAAATTAAAACATTGAAAGGGGTGAGCTCAGATGCTCAGTAAAGATAACAATATAGCTGAAACATTCATAAATAAACATAAACATTTAAGGCAATTTATAACTAAAACAAAAGCCCATTAAATTTGAACTTTGGCATAATATGGAAAAATAAAATGAAATAATTCCATTTACTTATTCACATGGATATTCTTCTAGTCTAATAATCACATGTAAGATCAATAACCACTTTCATAATGACGGAATGCATAATGCCAAACTATCATAACCACGTAGCCAAGGCCTCGTTCCAAGACTACAAATAAAATTTTTTCAAGACCTCGTACCAAGACACTAGTTTCTCTAATGAGACCTACCGATGCATCAAGGATCTATAGAAGGCTCCACCCGTCACTTATTAAGTCCAATGCATTCCTCCTATGAATAGGTTTAAACATATCATAAACCATAACATAATCGTATCACATAAAACATGCATAAAGGAAACATAACATTCCCACATTTAAATCACAAGATATAAATACAACACATTGATATAATAAAAACATTATCAAAACCATTTTCAATACCTAAATAAACAAAAATTAAAACTGCGTATTTATTTTTCATTTTCAAAAATTTATGGCTTGTAGAGGAAGCCAAAACTCAAATAATGGTCACGACGGCGGAGAAGTAATTGTCGCCGCATATGTATGACAAAAAACATTACCTTTTGTCGTTTAGTAAAATGCTTTGTATAAAAAATATTCCTTTTGAATAAACTTAAAAGTCAAAGGGGTTTATACACTGTATAAAAGAAAGTTGTGTATAAAACAAAATATGCCTCAATGAAAGAAGATTGAGAAGAAGTCCCTTACAAAGATCATTTTTTTAAATAAAATAGATATATTATGTGTATTCACTATAAGTACACATAAATAAAGTACAAATACAAGATATGACATAATAATATCATGACATAATTTGAAAGTAGGAGATTAACCCAATGAACGGAAATTGGGTTAAGAAGTTCCCTTACCTCGTGTCCGACTTGACCCAACCGTTCCTTAACCTCCTGAATAAAAACTAGATTTAATTTATACTTGCTTAAGAAACTTTTTCAAGTTCACTATTCCTTTTATATCACTTATTATCATGTTATGAACATTATGTAATAATTTAAGTAAATAACGGTCATTTTGTCGATCTTTGGTATTTGAGTTAAAAATAAACTTCTTATAATTACCATTTGTTCATGTGGTAAAATATCCATTATATCCTGAATTATATTCATGATGTAGATATCATATATATCATATATATCCATTATATACATTCATTTATAATATTACATAACATTTATAGGTAAGAAATTAAATGCACCGTTCATGGAGACTGTAAGCCGTACGTATGCATGAACGCTACTTTCATTTATATTATGTATTCAATGGAATGAAATCAAAATGATATAAAGGTATATTATAATTAAAGTATAATATCATATATAATATTATTTACTCTATCCTTTATACATCCCACACATGACATTAACGATTCAAATCACTTTGAGGGGGCGGTAGTCCGCAATTCTAAAATGAAATTATCGCGTTTACACACAATGGAAATCATAAAGGTATGCCATAAATGAAAAATAAAGAATCATAAGGAAAACATAAACATAATATATATCATATATAAATATAGTTACATCTTAATGTCCACCATGAGTGGTGTTAAAAGAAGATTGAACAATCATCGTTTCGTGAGGCAATAATTTACCACCCACAGAAACAGTATGTTTTTTAACCATTAGACGAAGGTATGTGTAAGTGTAAATAAAATAACTCTCATAAAAAATCCTAGTATATTGAAGATTCTGGAGTTGTTACAAAAGAAAGGAATAAAAAGAGTTTAAGGGGTTGGAGAAGCAAAATAAAACAAAAGAACATAAGAGAAGACATTACCTTAAAATCGGGTAACTCTTTTTTATTTGAGCCAAAGGCTTACTTGGGGATACTTCTGACCAAATTGAGGCTTAGAAGAGTAATATAGGGAATTTGAGATAGTACATGGGTAGAGGTTGGCTGAGTCAAATGGATTTTATGGTGTGAATAAGGTGGTAGAGGTGGGGGCCTTTTATAAGCGGAGAGGAGGGGCACTCTTGGAAAGTCATGAAATGTTACATTATTGTGTAATGTGTTTCGGATTTTAAAGGTCCCACAATTATATATTTCGAGGATATAGTGATAAGGGTTCGAAATATACCCATCCAATAGGAATTGAACAAGTTTAAGTCTTCGATTTTACATTATCTTTTCATTTTATTTAAATCACTAATTAATGAGGTAATCACTACATCATCATGGTGTCATAAAAATTTTAATTTATTTATTGTCTAAAAATTATAAAAAACTATCATGATATAGTAAATTTTTTATATTTACAATGAATATTTATAGTTGAAAAGTTACCTTATATAACCCCATGTAATAATTTTTTTAGTAAAACAACATAAGTTTGTGACAATTCTATTTTTACTTTAAATAAAAAGATATTAATGTCATTTTCTTACCGAAGTGGCACCATGGGGTCCCCAAGTTGACCCATGGATTGTATTGGTCGGCCATGACTCATCCAATAATGTTAGGACAAGTTTCAAGATATTTTCATATTTTTATCATATCATTTTTACCTTAAATTTCACTAATTACCTTTAATCGCGATTAATAAAACTTAAAAGTTACTATTCACCAAAAAATTATTTTAATCTCATTAAACCACATTTTACTTCCTAATGAAAACCATGTATGTAGGATTTTTGAAAATCAAATCACAGAAGTGGTAATGTTTCATTTACATGAAAAATTAGTTTTTAAACTACCACTTAGTGGTTTCACTATTCATCAAAAATTGAAGTTTTTCAGAAAAATACAAAAAATTCACCATAAGCTATAATTGATATTCTGAATTCAAAAATGGTGTCTATTTTAAAAAATTACAAACATATAATTTTCATTAATTATTTTTATAATAAATTCCCGTTGTCAAAACAAATAGCGTGTTTTTAAGAAACAATATCAATCAAAAGATTGACAATTGTTTATGTATAATTCAATGTGAAATTAATTCTAATGACCACCATTATATAAAATGGTAAAATTATATTCTAATTATACTTTAAAACCAATCAATAGTATAATTTATCACTATTAATTATTTTGATTAAAAACGTTGTTTTTAATTCAAATTTAGTAATTTTCACTATTCATCAAAATATAAAAGTGATCTGAAAAGTTCCAAAGTTTCACCCTATGCTAAATTAGATATTACGAATCCAAAAATGAAGTCCATTTTGAAAGATAAAATTTATAAAATTTCCAAATTAGGTATTACTATTCATAACGGCTAGTTTTCTTGGTTGTGGTCTGTGTTAGAACTCGAAGTTGTGTACAACACACGCTACTGTATTATTCAAAGAGAAGCATACCATGGAAGCTTGGGGTGTTAAATTCTCCCCTCTTTAAATAAATTGAATCCTTGTAATTTGAAAATGTTCTTCGAAAATAAAATGTTGAAAATAGAAAATACCTTTGTGGAAAACCCACATCGAAAATAAGGTTAATAAAAATATAACTTTAAAAGAAAGAAAGAGAAGTACAAAGGTCACCCGAGATAGCCAATACTAAGATTTTATGAAAACATGGATATGGAGGAGAAACAAACCATCCAGGTCTGATAGAGAGTTGTAGAAAACGAGATTAGGAGAATGTTAACTACAAGAAAATCACAAACTTGTGATTGGTTAAACGGTCATTGAATCCCCAGTAGGAAAAGTTAACCGACAAATTTTTTGTTTTAAGTTACCTTTCATAGAGATGAAGAATTTATTTAAGATATTTACTAAGAACGTAAGGAAATATACTTACTTGTCATGTAAACTATCATTATTTAATAAATTTTTACCACAAACCCATCTTTTACTCCAAAAGGTAATAGAACTCAAAAATATTATATTTATCCTAACCATATAGGGTTCCAAAAACAAGATTTATAAATCATCTATCATAACTAAAAAACTACATTATACACTCCAGGGACTTCATGAAGTCCAGTGGTAGGAGATAAATCCCAATTGCACTATGGTTGTGGGTTCGATTCCTACAGCTTTGTCCGACGCGATGGGTTGTCACACGGTCTGCGTGTTTTCCTTTTTATAAATATCCAAAAATAACCTTAATAATAGTATCCAATGTAAAATATAATCCATTCCAAACTTTATAGTTATCCAAAATACTTATGTCCAAACTCTGTATCTAAAAGGTTTCTAAATTCAAAAAATAAATTGTAACATCAGATTACCCAAACAATGTAATGATTATTATTGTCATGTACTAAAAAATATGATTACCTTTATCCTATTAAAACCTTAACAACAAGTGCTGTAGTTAAATACTTATATATATCACATTATTATTATAACCAGAATATAATCCTTGAGTCCAAAAGCACCAATACATTAATTATTCCACTTCAATTGTAGTAACAACATAAGATTAGCCTTAATCCCTTTTCCTTTAATAAGGTAAGTTTCCCGGACGCATAGTACATTCATTTGCATAATGCCCTATTTCCCTACAATTGTAGCATTCAACATTGATAGCCTCTTTATTTCCCTTGCAATCACAAGCCTGGTGGCCTTTTTCTCCACATTTATAACAAACCCCCATTCTTTTTATGCAAGTACCGGGGTGATTATTCCCACAATTATCCCACAATGGAAAATTCTTCTTTCCATTTTTCCCTCTATCTGTCTCTTGTTCCACCGTTCTCTTCTTCTCTTGCATTACATTATTGTCATAAGATTTAGAGAATTCCTTTTCTATCTTGATAGCACATGAGACAATGTCTTCGTATAACGAGAAGGATTGTGACACCAATGCTCGATGGATAAATGGTTTTAACCCATCAAATAAACAATCAATATTACTTCTTGGGTTACGTATATAATCTGCAGCATTCCCCACTAACCTTTTAATGTTAGACTCATACATTGCAACATTCTCATCCTCCTTTTGCCTCAGACTCAGAAATTGCCTTTCCATATCTACTCGATTGTCACGAGGAAAGTATTTTTCTAAGAAAAGATATTTGAACACTCTCCATTCCATACTTGATACTTCTTCATCTTTCTTTGTATTTGGAATCAGTGACCACCATTGATCAGCATCTCCAGTGAGGCGGTAAAGTGCCATGATAACCATTTCCCCTTCACTACTCCCCAAAGCCTGAAATATTTTTTCTAGGGAATTTATCCATTGCTCAGCTACTAAGGGATTTGTACCCCCATTAAATTTTGGTTTTTGTTGCCTCATGAAGCGATCTAACATTGATCCTCCACGTTGCGGATTAGGGTGCTCCATACGAGTAAGGTTACTATTCATTACCTGAGTGAGTTGTCACTGTATGGTGATAAGTTGATCAGCACCAATTGTATCACCAGGTCCACTATAATTATCTTGAGAAGTAGGGAAATCCCTATATAGAGTGCGTGCATTGATACAGCTTCCATTCCTTCCACTAGTCACCATTTCTAAACATTGGCATAAACTAGATTAGTTTATGAATCAAAATACATAATTCCATACTTGTAAAACACTTAACATAAAATGAACTATTTATGGATATAAACCATTATCATAAAAAAATTTCTTGAGGAAGTATATACGCATAAACCCTTCATAATGGTTTGTAAAGAAAATGAGAATTATCCTAAGCATATCCCCCAGGAGTGTCGTAATCAAGAGTGAAGCAAGGCCCGTTTATGTGCACCAGTTCCCGTTTGATTCTAGCTCAAAGCGGTGTTTTCGGGTTATACCACTAGGTACATCTGTTCCAGAGCTACCTCTACCTGCTCGTATCCAGAAAGGGATGTATTGCTCAAAAAAATCACAAAATCCATATAATACAAAAATTCTAGGAAGTTCTTCAATATTAATCCTCAAATTCTATATTAGGGCTATGTGATATAATCAGAGTTTATCTAAATCTAGCTTCGAAGGTTAGTACAAAACTGCCGTTGATACCAACTGTAACGTCCTGACCCAAGTTACCCAGAGTCGGTGCATTATTACGTAACATTGGTATGATTACAAAAGATCAAGTCTCGAAAGACCGATTAGTTTAGTAGCCTTTGAAACACTAGATACATTCATAAAGGTTACATTACATCAAAAAGTGAAAAACTACAATAACATGGTCTCCATAGTCCACACTCATATCCCCTTCTGACTATCCCTGCAGGTTATTCATAAAATAATTCTTCACATCCTAGAAAAATTAAAACATTGAAAGGGGTGAGCTTAGATGCTCAGTAAGGATAACAATATAGAGGAAACTTTCATAAATAAAAAAAACATTTAAGGTAATGTATAACTGAAACAAAATCCTTTTAAACTTGAACTTCAGCATAATATGGAAAAATAAAATGAAATAATTCCATTTACTTATTCACATGGATATTATACTAGTCGAATAATCACATGCAATATCAATATGAACTTTCATAATGATGGAATGCATAATGCCAGACTATCATAACCACGTAGCCAAGGCCTCGTGCCAAGACTAAAGATAATATTTTTTCAAGGCCTCGTGCCAAGACACTATTTTGCCTCAGGAGACCTACAGATGCATTGAGGAGCTATAGAGGGCTCCACCCGTCACTTATTAAGTCCAATTCATTCCTCATATGAATAAGTTTAAACATATCATAAACCATAATATATCATATCACATAAAACATGAATAAAGGAAATATAACATTTCCACATTTCAATCACAAGATATAAATACAACACATTTATGTAATAAAAACATTATCAAAACCATTTTCAATACCAAAATAAACTAAAATTAAAACTTGGTATTTATTTTTCATTTCAAAAAATTTATGGCTTGTAGAGGAAGACGAAACTCAAATAATGGTCACGACGGCGGAGAAGTTGTTGTCACCGCATACATACAACAAAAAAACATTATATTTTGTCTTTTAGTAAAGCGATTCATATAAAAAAGATTCCTTTTTAATAAACATAAAAGTCAAAGGGGTTTATACACCATATAAAAGAAAGTTGTGTATAAAACAAAATATGCCTCAATGAAAGTAGATTGAGAAGAAGTCCCTTACAAAGGTCATTTTTTTTAATAGAATAGATCTATTATGTGTATTCACTATAAGTACACATAAAGAAAACACAAATACAAGATAGGACATAATAATATCATGACATAATTTGAAACTAGGAGATTAACCCAATGAATGGAAATCCGGTTGAGAAGTTCCCTTACCTCATGTCCGAATTGACCCGATCGTTCTTTAACCTCCTGAATAATAAACTAGAGTTAATTTCTAATTTCTTACGAAACTTTTTCAAGTTCATTATTCCTTTTATATCACTTATTATCATTTTATGAACATTATGTAATTATTTAAGTTAATAACGGTCATTTTGTCGATCTTTGGTACTTGAGTCAAAAATAAACTTTTTATAATTACAATTTATTCATATGGTAGAATATCCATTATATCCAGAATTATATTCATGATGAAGATATCATATATATTATATATATATATATAGTATATACATTCATTTATAATATTACATAACATTTAGAGGTATGAAATGAAACGCACCGTTCATGGAGACGGTAAGCCGTACGTACACATGAACGCTACTTTCATTTCTATTTCGTATTTAATGGAATTAAATAATAATTATATAAAGGTATATTATAATTCCAGTATAATATAATATATAGTATTATTTACTCCATCGTTTATACATCCCACACGTGGAATTAAGGATTCAAATCACACTGAGGGGGCGGTAGTCCGCACTTCCTAAAATGAAATTATCGTGTTTACCCATAATGGAAATCATAAAGGTATACCATAAATGAAAAATACATAAGAATAAGGAAAAAATAAACATAATATATATTACATACAAATATAGTGACATATTAATGGACACCATGAGATGTGTTAAAAGAATATTGAATAATCATTGTTTTGTGAGGCAATAATTCGCCACCCATAGAAACAGTATGTTCTTTAACCATTAGATGAAGGTATGTGTAAGTGTAAATAAAATCCTTATCATAACAACATACTAGTATATTTAAGATACTTGTGTTTTTACAAAATAAAGGAATAAAAATGGTTTAATGGGTTTGAGAAGTAAAATAAAACAAAATAACATAAGAGAAGACATTACCTTAAAATCGGGTAACTCTTTTTGATTTGAGGAAAAGGCTTCCTTGGGAAGAATTATGCCCAAAGTGGGGCTTCTAAGAGTAATAGAGGGAAGTTAAGAGAGTAATTGGTCAGATTTTGGCCGAGACAAATGGCTTTTATGGTGTGAATAAGGTGGTAGATTTGGGGGCCTTTTATAAGAGGAGAGGAGGGGCACTCTTGGAAAGTCATGAAATGTTACATTATTATATAATGAGTTTCAGATTTTAAAGGTCCCACAATTATATATTTAAAGGATAAGGTGATAATGGTTTTAAATATACCCATACAATTGGTTTTTCACAAGTGTAATTCTTAAATTTTACATTATCGTTTCATTTTATTTAAATCGTTAATTAATGAGTTAATCGTTGCATCATCATGGTGTCATAAAAAATTTAATTTATTTAATGTCTAAAAATTATAAAAAAAATATCATGATGTATTAAATCTTTTTATATTTACAATTAATATTTATTGTCGAAAAGTCACCTTATATAACCCCATGTAATAATTTTTTTAGTAAAACAACACGTGTTTGTGATAATTCTATTTTTACTTTAAATAAAAAGTTATTAATGTCATTTTCTTACCCAAGTGGCTCCATGGGGTCCCAAAGATGACAAATTAATTGTATTGGTATGAAATGACTCATAAAATAAGGCTAGGATAAGTTTCAATATATTGTCGTATTTTTATAATATCATTTTTACCTTAAATATCACTAATTAACATTAATCGCGATTAATAAAACTTAAAAGTTACTAATCACCAAAAAATTATTTTTATCTCATTGAACCACATTTTAATTCCTAATGAAAACTATGTATGTCATATTTTTTAAAATAAAATCACAGAAGTGGTAATGTTTCATTTACACGAAAAAATAGTTTTTAAACTACTACTTAGTGGTTTCACTATTCATCAAAAATTGAAGTTTTTCAAAAAAATACCAAAAATTCACCCTAAGCTATAATTGATATTCTGAATTCAAAAATGGTGTCTATTTTAAAAAATTACAAACATATATGTTTCATTAATTAATTTTATAATTAATTCCCATTGTCAAAACAAATAGCATGTTTTTAAGAAACAATATCAATCAAAAGATTTATAATTGTTTATGTCGAATTTCAAAGTGAAATTAATTCTAATGAACACCATTGGATTAAATGGTAAAATTATATTCTAATTATATTTTAAAACAACTCAATAGTATAATTTATCACTATTAATTATTTTGATTAAAAAGGTTAATTTTAATTAAAATTTAGTAATTTTCACTATTCAACAAAATATAAAAGTTATCCGAAAAGTTCCAAAATTTCACCCTAGGCTAAATTCGATATTCCAAATACAAAAATGAAGTCCATTTTGAAAGATAATATTTTTAAAATTTCAAAAATTATGTATTAGTATTCATAACGGCTAGTTTGATTGGTTGTGGTGTGTGTTAGAACTCAGAGTTGCGTACAACACATGATACTGTATTATTAAAAGAGAAGTGTACCATGGAAGCTTGGGGTGTTACACACCACCCCCACCCACTTGGACACCCCCTAGACACCACCACCCCATTGGACAGCCCCCACCCCTGGACAACCCCCACCCCTCTGGACAACCCCCACCCCCGGGACACCCCCACCCCCTGAATGCCCCTACCCCCTTGGACAACCCCCACCCCCTAAACAACCCCCACCCCTAGACACCCCCACTCCCTCGATACCCCCTACCCCATTGGACATCCCTCTCACCCCCCTGGACACCACCCCCACCCCTACCCCCTTGGACTCCCCCACCCCCTGAACACCACCCCCACCTCTACCCCCGTGGAAACCCCCTAGACACCCCCACCCCCTGAACAACCCTCTCACCCATTGACACCACCCCCACCCCCAGGGCACCCAAACCCCTTGGAAATCCCCCTCACCCCCTGGACACCACCCCCACCCCTTGGAAACCACCTGGACACCACCACCCCCTTGGACATCCCCCACCCCCTGGAAAACCCCCACCCCTCTGGACACCACCCCCACCCACTAGACACCCCCTTCCCCCCTGGACAACCCACTCACCCCTCTGGACACCACACCCACCCCTGGACAACCCCCTCACCCCATGGACACCACCCCACCCCTTGGACACCCCCACAACCTTAGAAATCCTCCTCACTCCCTAGACACCACCCCACCCCTTGGACACCCCCTGGACAACACCACCCCCTTGGACAGCCCCCCACCCCCTTGGACAGCCCCCACACCTCTGGACAACCCCCACCCCCTGGCCACCCCCACCCCCTGGACACACCCTACCCCCTTGGACAACCCACTCACCCCCCTGTACACCACCCCCATCCCCTGTACACCTCTACCCACTTATACAGCCCCACCCCCTAAAAACCCCCCACCCCTCTTAACACCCCCACCCCATGGACACCCCACCCCCTGGATACCCCCTACCCCTTGGACAACCCACTAACCCCCTAGACACCACCCCCACCCCTAGACAACCCTACCCCCTTGGACAACCCCTTTACCCCCCTGAACACCACCCCAACCCCTTGGACACCCCTAGTCCCTTGGAAAACCCCCCACAGCCACTGGACACCACCCCCACCCCTTGGACACACCCTGAACACCCCACCCCCTTGGACAACCCCCACCCCTAGACACCGCGACCCCCTAGACAACCCCCCACCCCTGGACACCCCCACCCCCTTGGACAACCCCCACCCCCTTGGACACCCCCTGTACATGCACACACACATGATTTAACACAAAAAAATCATAAACTTTCATGATATCACATCCATGGTTTATTTTACCAGAAAAAATTTAACATGGTATAAAAGAACACTATGACACTTTCCATGATAGAAAGAAAAAATATAGAAAAATATAGAAAAATATCATCTCAAAACATAAGTTTAGGGAATCACGAAAAATAAACAATGAAACCATTCTATGTGAGGCTTACTTGATCGTTTTGAGTTGACCCGATAGATCTGGTGATAATAAAGCTGATGAATGATGTTGGAAAAACAAAGCTGGAGGTAATTCCTTCAAAGAATCCTTTCTAGGTTTTCCACGTGAGAGAGATGAGTCGCAGGTCTCCCGATCGAAGAAAATAGAATGACTAAATACAGGGCACGATAAATCATTTAAAATATTTATCACGTCAATTATTAAATAAATGACATGATAAACTATTTTTTTATATTTATAACATCAGTTATTTAATAAATGACTTAGAATATTATTTATCATGTCTTTGATTTTATAGCCGACATTATAAATGGAACTTTATCATGTTGGTTATTTTATAACTGACATGATAAATTGATGAGATTTTCTTTATCACGTTGGTTATTTTATAACCGATGTGGTAAAGCACCCAGATTCAATCTTTCACATCGGTTATAAAATAAAAAACGTGATAAATCTAATCTCAGTATTTTTTCACATAAGTTATTTTATAACTGATGTAAAATATTGATTCTCATCTATTTATCACGTCCGTTATAAAATAATTGACTTGATAAATCAATTTTTATATCTTTGGACTTCGGTTATATAGAATCGACGTAAAAACCACAGATGTGTTAAATGATTTTTACACTAGTGTTAGGAGACAACAAGTCAATAGATTTTTTAGACAAATTAAAGAATTAAATATAAGAAACTTCATCACCTTTTTGTCTCTCCTCAATGGTAAGAAGTTGATCATCAGTATCATAAAATTTGGAAAATAGTAAAGAAACCAATTTATTAACTTTTCTATTAATAGTACGATTCCTTTTGATATATAAATAAATACTCATAATAAATTACCATTTATATTTGTAAATTATAACTTACCACCATGGTTATGCATGAAGTGTATGTACATTATGTTTTCTATCCTTATTTTAGAACTAAAACAACCAGGTAATGATATTAATGATTATTTATATACATTAATAAAATATCTGAAATTGATATGGGATACTATTATTACATTATTTGATGCTAACAGAAGTTGAGAGTTATCATTTAGAGACAGGTTTTCTTACACAATAAATTATTTTTCTTCTTATGAAGATTTTCAGGATATATCCTTAAAGTAATGTTAAGGTGTCCCATTTGTATGAAATTTATTTTCTCAATTAGGATAAACCATTCCTATAATACATACTTTCAATGATACCATATATTTTTACCTTGGAAACATATATTACTATATTATATGACACCATTATATTGGTATTAAGATTGTGAAACACCTTCTATGTAAACCTATGATGAAGAATTTTAAAAAGTAAAGGATACTGTAACAATTTTTGGTAAATCATTTTTAAAAAAGCTTATGAAAATAGGTTGTAAAAAGAAATAAAGTATTTATGAATTAATATATTATAATTTATTTTACATCAAACATTTTCTTGTTATCTTACTTTCATAAAAATATATGTGACAGTATCATTGGAACATTACTAAAAACAATTAGTAAAACTATATATGGAATTAAGGATCTGCTAGATATGATTGATATAGGGGTATGGGAAGAGTTGATTCTAGTGAAGAGTGAAAGATGAAATTTTCTTCCTTTAGTGTCTTACACTCTTTTTGGATAAGAGAGATTTCAGTTTAACAACTTCTTTGATTGTGTAAAAGTTCCATACGAGTATTCATAAAACATTGAGATGATGGCATCGATGACTGATTTGATGTCAAAGGGACTAATATCACATGAGTGGCATATTTTGGAAAAAGTTTTAATGCTTATGGATTTACGTTATTTTCTACCTGAAAATGTTCAATAACCATTAACCAAGCTTTAATTATTTTTAAAAGAAATATATAATAATGTTATAGAATCGTTGAAGTTTATGATTGTGGAAATGAAAATTATATCATATTATTTGAATTGAATATGTTTTTACCACTATTATTCTTTGATATAATGATTTTTCTGATGGTTCACTTGGTTAGAGAGATCTGACTATATGGTCTTATATATTAGATATGGATATAGCCCACTGAACAAGAAATGAGTATTTTGAATGGTTATGAGAAAAATAATTGTTTTTCAAAAGGTTTTATTATAGAGAAAAATATTTTTAAATAATCTATTACATTGTATACCCACTACATATCTTATGTGGATAACATTATTCTCACAAAATCTCATCACATCTGATAGCTTATTGACGGGCTTTCAAGAAGTGGTGTTGTCTCAATTACCATTAAATTGTGTGTTTAGTCTCACATTTTAATTATATAAAAAATTATATAGGTTTTCCATATATTGAAACACAAAAAAGTAATTCTTAGGTATTTGAATCAATCAAGGGAATAAATATTGGTATCAAATACAAAAAATCAATAGTTTATTAGATGGAGTTGAGGCTATATTTTTATGGAGTTATCTAAAAATTCCAATAGAATTTTAGAATGAGGTTTATTACTATACATAAGACCAAATGTAAATGTATTATATTACAATGGTAATTTAATTAATAGTTATATGTTATATACAAAGGAAAATGATGAACATGGTATGATGTAAAATAGTAGAAACACTATTCTGGAAAAAGTGATGCATGTATCTAATACCAAGGGGAAAAAATCCATTTTACATAAATATGTAATACTTTAGAATCTTTAAAAAATATGGTTGTTGGATTGTACATTATTCAAATTGATGATTTTTTGAAGCACGTGGTTTGATAATACGAGTGCTATTAGAATCGAAAAATTGAGATTTATAAAAGTGAATTTCAGCAAGGAAGGGTACAAGGATGAATTATTCATAATGGAATGATAATAAGTACAATAATTTTATATATCAGATCTAGAAAAATAAAATTGGTCAATTTTTTTGAGGGCAAATAAAAAATTTAATGGTTTAAATGATAATTTTATTAAGGAGGACCCTTTAACAAGAAAATTGTAATCATTTAATGATGGATCCAATTTATAAGGGGTATAGTATATCATAGGGTACTGATAGGAGGGGATTCAAATTCATGATAGAGGTATAAAATACCTTTAAACATTATGGAAAAATCATTCAAAGATCATGTCTAGTGTGTCTAATTATTTTTTATATACTATTTCCCCATAAAATATTATGTGTTCACTACTATATTTATGTAATTTAAATTAATTTTTTTTCACTAGTTTTTCATTTGATGACAATAACACCTGTCGAGCTACAAATCTGAAGGAACATAAGAATAATGTTGAATTTGAGAAAATGTTAGAAGGTGAGTATCATTATGTATGTGAGCAATAATATGAAAAATTAATTTAATTGTGTTTATTTTAACATTTGGACAGACTTTTTTAAATTCATTACCCTAATTTTAAATAAACTTAGTTATATGAAGTGGGGTAAATTTAGCTAAATTTACCTATTTTTGAAGAATCACTGATAATTCATCCATACTTACCCTCCTTTGGAAGAAATGTTGGTAAGTGTTTTTTTATATTAAACATTAATTTTTTAATGGAACCCTAGCTATGACTTTCTGCTACATCCCATTGACACATAGGATTTTCTGTTCCCCACATGTCCCTTACACACATCTCACATGAAACCCCACCAAGTATGCACTGATTCCGTATTCCACATGACACCCTATCACATCTTGCATGGTCACCCAAATCACTGATAAACCACCTGGCCCCGCATGGAAACAACAGTACCCACACATCCACACAATAATTTTGATATTATATTATATTATATTATATTATATTATATTATATTATATTATATTATATTATATTATATTATATTATTTTATTTTATTTTATATTTATGATAATTCAATAATAATTACATATCTATATATTAATTGTTTTGGTAATATTCATGCATGCATGTACACATTCATACATACATATATATATATATATATTAATATGTAAATTTATAAGTATATTTATATTGAGATTAATTAATATGTTGATATACCGACACACACAAACAAATACACGCACACATATATACATACATACATCTATTAATGTGGGTGTAAAAATATAAATATAATCAATATAATCAATATGTACATATATATATATTAAGATGTAAATTAACTTAAATATATATACTTATATTTATATATTAATCTAAATATATATAACATTTATTTTTAATGTTACTATATGATATTATTATATAAATTAACATAAATATACATAAACTAATTTAAATAAACTTTTATAAATACATTAAAATAAATATACATATAAATATATATAAATAAAAGAAAAAATACCTATATATTATATATATTTATTATATATATAACATTTATTTTTCATGTTATTATGTGATGCAAATAAATTTATAATATTATCAATATATATATATATATATTAATATAAATATACATAAATTAATATTAATACACCCACATATATACATTAATGATCATTTATTCAATTATTATTAATTAATTATAATTATGTTTTAACTTTTGTGTTTGTGTGTTTATATGTATGTTTCTAATAATTTTATATAAATAACATTTATTTTTATTACTATATAAGGCAATCATATATGTAATTTTATTAATGTCTATTTATATATACATATTCATATAAAAATACTTATAAATATATATGTGTGTGTGTGTGTCTATAAGATCCTGGACTTTGTGGAGGTATGTCTATGTTTAATTTCTAGTTTGGATCTATTGTTTTCAGGTTAATGAAATGTTTCTCGAGAGTATGAGGGGCCTTAAGGGTGTTCTGGGGTTTTCGGACATGAAAGGAAGGTAAGTATAGTCAACCTATGCAAGGTGTATGGTTGGGGAACGATTAAGTAAACTATGAAGCCTTCCAAGGAAAATCGTACAACCTTGGAAAGTGGAATATCACACGGTTGATGCATAACTTGTAAACCATGTGGGACTACCCAGGTAATTGTGTGAACCAACTCCTCTTGGATAGTGGCTTGTGCACAGTTTTCTCACAGTTTGGAAAATAGTGTGGGTAAACCGTACACCCCATTAATGTTTAAAAATTTATAAAATTGCCACTTTAGGATTCTTATGTTCATACCTAATTTTATGCCCATTTCCTCCCTTTCAACCCTATAATGAAAATGGATGATTCAATCTTCCCTAGGGCTATTATCCTTCGATTCTAGGTCACGTGGAGCATCGTTGGTTGTGGATCGATGCTCAGGGCAAGTCTAACATATCATTTTCTTTTCTTTTCCTGATTAGGGTTGGTAGTTTCTCCCATATTATTCTAAATCCCTAAAACCCTTTTTTTCAGTGGAATATAGGTTAAGTATTAAACAGGTTTTTGGATCTACTACTACACATATGGCCTTTAAAAATGCACAAAATGACATTTAACTGCGATAAAAAAGTGCTCTTAATCGTATCCATGATAGGGGGTTCACTTTATTAGCACTAAAAAAGTGATGATAAAGGCTTACACACTTGTATTGCGATGTTTATACAACAACACACCCAGAATAAAACCTACAATTTAAACACAACACACCCAGAAGCAAACATGCAAGTTAAAGAACACAACTAGAAGAAAACTTGCTATATACATTTAATTGACATCATGAATAAAAAAATTTCCACCCATGGTATATAAAAAAATAAACACTTCTATTTATGTTTCAAAAAAAATGTTTTATATAATTACATTTACAATTTTCCAATAAATATTCTAAAACATTAATATTTAATCTTGTGATGCCTATGATCCCCTCTCAAAAATGTCCACCCATGGTATCAGTTTCCAAAAAAAATATCCTCAACCCTAACAAAACATTAAAACTATATAAGAAAACAAATATTATATTAGTAATACTTTAATAAAATATAGCTGATGGAGTTTTGTGTTGATCCATTACAGATCGGGCTATTACCCCATGGGATGCTCTGCTATCTCGACTGGCAACGATTCAATCATGGATGGGGAGTCTCTAGATAACCTCTTTGTGGGGAGGGGGGTTTAGGTGTGGAGGGTTCTATAAGGCCACTCCTACAGATTCCCATTCAAAAAGATATTAAACTTTAATATGATAGAACACATTAATAAAATGTAATTATTTAATAAAAATGACATATTTGGAGTTATACTAGTCCCACCGTGCATCCCATTGAGGTGGGATTGATTCATACAAATTAAAAATGAGTTATTGATCATTGTACTAAAATATCCAAACAATATGAATGTGTTTTATCGGTGTTGAGTATGTCACTTGTTCTTTTACTATAATTAATGTCAATTTTAAATAATGACACATTTGGAGTTATACCGGCCACACTGTGTATTTTATTAAGGTGCGGCTGGTTCCTACCTATCAAAAATTACTAATGGATCATTTTCTTAAAGTATTAAAACAATAATAATTTTCTTTTTTAGTTTTCAGTATGTCAGTTGTGTTTTTTTACTAAAATGTCATTTTGAGATGAAAACTTGCATTTTGAGTCATACCGTTCGTATCATGTGTTAGTCTAATGTGAGACTTCTTCATACACATCAAAAATGACTTTTGAATCGATTTTCTAAATTATCCATCCAAAAAGAGATAATTTTCTTAGTTTTCATTTAGTGGCACTTTTGAACTAAAATTTCAATTTTAAACTGATAATAGAGTCCTTTAGTCATGCCAGTCACACTGTGTGTCATATTGAGGTTCAGTTGACTCCTACACATAAAGAATGACTCATGGACCATTTCACAACAGTATCAAAACAATTTGAATGTTTTTTCTCAGTTTTCAGTATGTCACTAGTTGTTTGTACTTAAAGTAATGTCAATTTTAAATAAAAAGAGATTGTTTGAGTTATACAGGCCACACCGTTCATCAAATTGAGGTTCATCTGATCCTTACATATAAAATTGGACTAATAGTTTGTTTTACTAAAATATCAAAATAATACAAATGAATTTTATCAGTTTTCAGTATGAAGCTAGTTGTTATTACTTAAATTTAATGTCAATTTAAATTAAATGAGACACTTTGGGTGATATTGGCTACACCGTGTGTCTTATTGAGGTAAAAAAGAGTAATACACATTATAAATGACTCATAGATCATTTTTCCAAATTATTTAAACAATCTAAATGTGTTTTTTTGGTTTTCGGTTTGTCACATGTTGTTTTTACTTAAATTCATGTTAATTTAAAATAAAAAGAGACACTTTGAGTTATATCAGCAAAACAATGCATATTATTAAGGTATGAATGAGTTATACACATCAAAAATGACTTGTAGATAATTTTCCTAAAGTACCAACATAATAAAAATGCATTTTCATTGTTTTCAGTTTGTCACTTGTTATTTTTACTTAAATTCATGTCAATTTTAAATAAAAAGATACACTTTGAGTTATACCAGCCACACCATGCTTACTATCAAGGTTAATATGATTCATACACATCACAAATGACTAATATATCATTTTTATAAAATATCAAAACAATCCGAATTAATTTGAACGGTTTTCAGTATGTCACTTGATGTTTCTCTTTATATTAATGTAAATTTTAAATAAAAATTGACACTTTGAGTGATACCGACCACATCGTGAATCATATCGAGGTGTGGAATATTCCTACTTGTCAAAAAATACTAATATATCATTTTTATAAAATATCAAAACAATCCAAATGAATTTTCTTAGGTTTCAATATGTAACCTATTTTTTACTTAAATTCATGCCATTTTTAAATAAAAAGAGACACTTTGACTTATACCAGCAACACCATGAATCTTATTAAGGTGTGACTATATACTATACATGATAAATGACTCATGAATCATTTTTCCAAAGTCTCAAAATAATACGAATGCATTTTCTTAGTTTTCAGTATGTCACTTGTTCCTTTTACATAAATTAATGTCAATTTTAATTAAAAAGACACATTTGGAGTCATAATCATCCCACCATGCATCTTATTGAGGTGTGGTTGACTCATACACATCAAAAATGACTCATGGATCATTTTAATAAAATATAAAAACAATCCAAATGCATTTTCTTGGTTCTCACTATGTCATTTGTTGTTTTTAATTAAATTGAATGAAATTTTAAATAAAAATAAATACTTTGAGTTATACCGGTCACACCATGCATCATATTGAGGTGAAGATGATTATTAGAAATAAAAAAATTACTTATATGTAATTTTCCTAGAGTATCAAATCAATCTATTTTTTTTTGGTTTTCAGTATGTCAGTAGTGTTTTTTTTACTAAAATGTCATTTCAAACTGGAAACACACATTTTGAGTCATACTAGTCGCATTGTTCATCTGTTTGATGCGAGACTGTTTCAAACACATCAAAAATGAATTAAAAATTATTATTTTAATTTATCAATAAAATCAGATCATGTTTTCTTGGTTTTTAGTGAGTGACATATTTTGAACTAAAATATCAATTTTAAACTGATAACGGACACTTTTAGTCATACCATTCACACTGTGTGTTAAATTGAGGTGTGATTGATTCTTACACATCCCAAATGACTCAAGGATCATTTTATTAATGTAATAATATAATATTAATGTTTTTTCTTGGTTTTCATTATGTCACTTGTTCTTTTTTCTCAATTTAATGTGAATTTAATGTAAAAATACACACTTAATGTCATATCGTCGACACCGTGAATCAGATAGAGGTGCAATTGATTCGTACACATCAAAAATGACTCATGAATAATTTTTCCAAAAATATAAACACAATATGAAGGTTTTTACATAGTTTTTCATATGTCCCTTATTCTTTTTATTAAAATTAATTTCAATTTTAAACAGAAGGACATATTTTGAGTGATACCAGTCACTTTTTTTTCAATTTTGAGTAGGTCAGTTGTTATGATACCAACTATATTGAACCAGAAATTTCATACCTTGATATAATATCTTATTAGATTAATATTCATTACATAACATAATGATTCATTCTAGAATATTTTAGGTCTAGTGCTTTTGGAAACATGCAGACATAATGAACTACATCATAATAGTATCTTGTTAAGTTATTATTGATTAGAAAAATTCTTAGACATATCATCTCTAAAATCCTTCTTAATAACCTAAAGATTTGAAACATAAGAAATGGTGATCATAAATGTTTAATAACTGTAAACAAGGGATATATCAATGATCATATAATGATAACATGAGCATAAAGATGTTATAAGCTGGTATTAACATTTGAAATTCATACATTGCATATCATAGATCATAATCATGAGTCATGGATCAAATCATTGTATTTTAGAAAAAATTAATCTTAAATTATAAGAGAATATTGAAAACAAAAAACATACCCTTGAAGTCATACCGAGCACACTATGTATCAGATTTAGGTTTGGCTGATTACGATGTGGATGATTAGTACATTGTTCTAGAAAATATTCATGAAAGATATTTTTGGAATTCATTCTTTTCATTCAACTACTTAGAAGTCATACTTTTCATTCAACATGTTATCTCTTTTCTATATTGTTATATTTAGTGGAAAAGAAAATATGACTTCCCAAAAGATCTATAAAAAATAATGGTCAGATATAAATGATAAGGAAATTATATTACAAATAGTAGATAAAATTATGAAAAAATTAATTAATTAAATAAGTAGTTATAATTCACCTTTACACATTCTTGACCCATTTCCTTGTTTTCATTATCTCAGTTGTAGCCTAAAACTCCTATCTCTCATGAGCATGAGCATCTTTGAACTAATTTCCCCAAATCAAATAGAGTAATCCACCTATATAAGGATATAATTATTATATAACTAATATTAAAAAGAAGTAAATTAAATAAAATATGAAACAATCCAATACTTCTATAGAAGTCATATCTTTCTAATATTTTTGTACCTTCTACCATCAGGTATGCTACCCATTCGATTCTGATCACATGTATATCATCTTGTGAATATGAGTCTTTTTTATAGTTATAATATTATTGGGAAAATACAAATACACAAAGGATTAATAAATTTTTTAAATTAAAGAGTAATTATCATTGAAAATAACTCTTCAGAAATGCTATTGTGTTTATGAAATATGATCTCTCTCATAAATTTAAAAACATAATAACCGAAATCATTTCCATTGGTTTGTTTCAAACACTCCTGAAACATTGAGTAGAATATGTACTTTTTTATATGTGTTCAGATAGTTAAATCTTATTATATATACCCTGATACCTATCCATTAGTATAACTTTTGTTCTTTCTTGTCATTATCCACTGGCCTCATTCCTTTTTTTCCCAATATAGATGAATCGACCCATCATAATAGAATTCTTATTAAAAGATAACATTAATTATATAACTTGATGTTTAGTTCTAAAATGTTGGATGTAGTGTATTCAAAATTTATAAATTCCATCATTTGTGGATCGTTTGTTGGATATCCATGCATTGAATCTTGGAAATAAATATTTTGAGCATCCAAATTTACTGCAATGACCAACCAATACTGCCTAAAAACACCAAAAATTATAATTAATGAGAGAAATGAAAATAAATTTGAAATGATAAAATTATAGAGTCTTACCCCTAAATATTTGGTATTAAATAGAGTCTATAATCTATATTTTTCATTCTATGGATTTTATTAGACCTTCGACTATTTAAACATTTTTGGGTTTTATTTTTTCTATTCTATAAAGTTTATGCGAGGACTAATGAGTCCAAGATTTTTTATCATGGAGAAATCCATTAAATTGTTTTTCATATATACACCTTAGAAAAATATAAAATGTACTTAGTCATAATTGACACAATATATCATATTTTGGAAAATGAAATCATGAAAACATTCCACATGTATACATTTAAAATTGAGCTGCTTATCCATTTGTATTCGAGGATTTCAGTTGCACCATCAAAACCAATGAATTCATTATATTTCTCTCTGTATATATTTTCTTCAAAATCAACAATGTGAGTAAGACCACATTTTATCATTGTATCCACATGAACCATCAATGATAGTAAATGTAGATATAGAATGGGTGGAATAGTGGTGTTTTTGGTTGATATTTTTTGATCAGTTGGTTGATCCATTATATGGTATTGAGAAGGTCCTTCATTTCATCCCCTTATCTCTGTCAATTTTTAATATATTTCATCGGTTCAAAAAATTTCTCATTAATTGTTAATGGTTTAGCTTGAAATGTAAATTGAAAATGAATACCTCCTTATCTACCTTATTTTTTACAAGATCTTACATCCATGTGATGAATGTTCCAATAGATTTTGTGACCATATTAATATCTCCTCATGAATTGGAACAAGTATTTATACGCTTGGCTCATGGGCTATGTTAATTAATACTCACACATGACGTGTTTGAAGTGGTCTATTGAGTAGCATGTTGTTTTGAATATTGAACACCATATCCCTTTCCATAAGGTGATGGGTGGGTATTTTTAGCTGTAAATCACAGTCATTATCACCCTATATAATATAATTACAGAAAGGGTATCAGGGTAATTCTGATTCACATTTCATAGAAACATTTATTATATTATCGATTACCTCTGGTAAGATATATCTTTGAGGGGAATGGATAGCCTTATAGATGGTGGGGGTGGGGCGGGATCTCCACGTGGTGTATGTTCTTGAGTAGCTTATTCTCTTTTCCTATCTCCCATTTAATTTTCTATCATCTCTCTCTACCATTGGAATTTTCCTTTAACGTTATACATTATTTCTCTCATCTATTTTATTTATTTACTTTGATCATGCTCTTGTTTTTTTTCTCAAAATATGTTTGGGGTGTCACCCCAAAACCCATACCTCTACTGAAACCATACTATTATGGCCTCTCAAGGCCACATACAGTTTGTGTTCATCTAGAACATGTTTTCCTAATTCCTATGACTATTTTAGAAAGAAAATATAGAAAAAATGATCATTACAATGTAATAGTGATTTAAAGAATATTAAATTTTTATTATGTAACACTTACACATGTTTCCCACAATTTTTTTGTGTTTTTATCTATTAGTATCTTGCATTTATTTACATGTAACTCCTTCCATAGCACATGGCATGGTATGGATACAGATTTGGATTTCGAGTCATTAATCTATATATAAATATGAGAACATAATTATGATTTTTTTTTCATCTCACATAAAAGTATTAAGGTGGAATTAAAATATATACCATTTTTTATAGTGAAGTATTCCATATCCTTGCTTTACAATAGGGGTATGTTAGTTTTTCTACTTATTCCTTATTTCCAGTACTCAGTTTGTGTTTTATAAATAAAATATTTTCAATCAAAGTGATGAATACATGTATTATCAAATAATGTATTACTAGCCACAATATACCTGAAGAAACACATGTACACAACATCTAGTAAATGCATCCCATACTTCTTAGGTTATAAGGTGAGCATGGATAATAGATGGGTGTGGGTTTATTTTACCTTCAACATATTTAAGACGATGTCCTGTTAGGATTGTGTGAAATATTTTATGAATCCTTTTAGAAAGCATTAGTACATACTTCTTGTGAGATTAATCTATTATAAATTCACTCTGTAATGGATGATGAAGAGTAATTCAATTTTTCATTATTTTAATTTTTAGTAAAATAAATAAATGATATCATAATTTTGCAGTAATATCTTAACACATCCATGTTTTCATCCGGGGAACAACATGGTGCCACTAATCTATATCAATTGGCACACATTTTTGAGTGACAATTCAAACATGACTACTGAACATGGCCTTATTGGGGTTAACATGTTGACCCCATGTATTCCATCACACCTTGAATTTTATGCCTTTGAATTTTGTCTAAAAAAGTTTTTCTAACAAAATTAAAAAACGATGATCCTATTTTTCCTATGACACCGATCCTTCATCACATACCATTTCCCCGAAATCAACATCATCAATATTTTCCTCTAGAGTAGTAGCATCGACGCATGTAGATGATCATTGTACCATTGCAATGGGAGTAGTAGTAGGCTGAGAAACCCATTGTTCCTTGGGAATAGGAGCACCATCAAGTGAAGAAGGTCATTCCTCTACACTATGAGTAGTAGTAGGCTTAGAGACCTATTGTTCCTTGGCATTGCGAGCACCAACATGTGAAAAAGTCGTTATATATAGAAGTGTTTTAACATTTAATTTAGAGTAAATAAATATAGTAGTAAACATATAATAACATGAGGTAATGTGATTTATATTAAAAAAAATGTAACCGGATTAGTAAACTCTCTTTTTCTTATTTAAAGGAAAAAGAGATTTGACTCCTCTATCGAAAATCCAAATCCCTTCATTGTGGTCACCCCTAACATATATATTGTTGTTTATATTGGGACCATTACAAATTTATTGTGACATCACAATGAAAGGGTTATCTTCATTTGAATTTTTATCTGACCCTTTAGTGGTTTTGGTAGATAACAAAATAATTGATCACTTTTAGTTTGTGGGATATGTAACATAAAATACTTGTATTGCATGTGATTCCATTATAAATGGTCGTCTTTGTACCCTTCCGTACTGAAATCAATTTTCATGAATATTAATTCAGCTATTTTGACATCACTCATGTTAGAAACCCACATTCACTGAAAAATCACCACTTTGAATGTTATATAACACAACACCCATATTTTTTGATGATGCTAAAGTACAACATATTTGTTTAAATTTGATTTCTGTACTTAGTACCCGAAAAATGCATTACTTCAGCCATACGTGTAACACCAATATTTTTCATGGTACTATCTTTATCATGATCATTTTTATAGAATTTATAAACATTAATTACATACCCATTTTAATATAATACATACACACTTGGTCCTTCGACTAGCCATCGAAGTCGTTCTAAAATTGAATATGTATTTTCATCTAACTATATAAAAATATGGTCTTAAAACATTTCTATAAACTACTGATTATGTGTATTTGATATCCATATTTCATACCTTGACGGATTCAAATTCCTAATAATTTCATTTTGGGTTTTGACTTATAGGGAAACCTCCAAACTGTTATGAAAAATGTAAAGGTGGGCCTACTCTTGGTATGTAATATTTATTGTGACAAAATATCTTCCAGAAATTCCATCACCTGCATGTCATCTAGTGTGAAGAGATTTTGGTAGACCAATACTTTCTACAATGGACAGGTATATAATACAAAATTCAATAGCATCCTTAACAATATATGGATCTGCAATAAAGACCTTTGGTTGTCTTTGATTTTTGACATACCCTTTCAAAAGCTTTATATACCATTCAATGGGGTATATCCATCTATAGTGTATAAGACCACATAGTCTAATATCTCTCAGTAAGTGAACCATCAAATGAACCATCATATCTAAGATTTTTGGTAGGAAGAACATTTCTAATTCAAATAATATGACTACAATTTCTCTTTCTATAGTCAGAAATTTCACAGGGTCTATAACTTTGTTGCATATATCTTTAAAAAATAAATAGATTTTGGTTAATGTATGATGAAAACTTTTTGAAAAAATGAAACTTAAAGATATAGGATTAAATCTTGCATCAAAACATAGAATTCATGTGATTTCAGACCCTTTAACATTAAATTTTCCATTGAAATGATGTTTTTATATTCATTGAATAACCTTCTATTAACTTTACTTCATTAATGAAGATGAAAAACTAATATCTCTTCTGCCTAGAAAGATTGTAAGCAGCTGGAGGAAGAAATGTTCATTTTTTACCCTTCACTAGTGCCAGCTCTTTTCATATTCCTATGTCAACCATCTTTTATATAGCCTTCATTCCATCCTTTATTTTTCAAGATTCATTTAGCAATGTTCTGATGACACTATAAAATTTGTTTTCAACATGCATAACACCAAGAAAATGTCTGACTTAATGAAAATTCTAGTATAGTAATTTAAAAAACTAATTTCTTTTTCCGACTAATTTTTGTAAGGTTTTTTGAAAATAGTTTACCAAAAGAAGTGTCCACATATTTTAATTTCTAAAATAGTTGATCACCTATTAGCGAAGACAATGTTGTATGTTCTTCTAAACTTACATCGAATAGTGTCATCCAAGATCGGTACTTATGTCATCCAGGTAGAAATATGTGATGTCATAGAAACATGGTTTTTGATGAATGTTTCATCCTAATTAACTGTGCACCCTGTTTGAAGACAGTAAACCATTGAGTTCCATTAATGTTATATCCTGAAATATTTCCATAAACAAGAATTTCATTTATCATCCTATATAATATGGATCTCAACGTGAAATCTTCATTTCCATAAGCATCATACAACGTAACACATGAATTCAACAATAATTTCAAATCCTTGATCAATGTATCCAAATAAACATCAATATATTTACCCATTTTTTTCCTTGATAATATCATAGATAACATGATATATTTTTGTTTCATGCATAACCATAGAGGTAAGTTATAATTTACCAAAATAACTGGCTTTGTAAAATGGGCGATTCTTTGAAAACCAAAAGGATTCACTTTGTCTATAGATAACACAAGACAAAGGTTTCCCAACTTATTTAAAAATTTATGATACTAATGATAAATTCACTTCCACTGAGGATAGTCTACTGGGTGACATGGTTTCCCATATTTATTTCTTGTGTTTGTGTGCCACGTCAATTTCCCTATAGTCTCCTCAATTCAACATATGCGCCTAAATCTTGGAATGATTGGAGAGTACCATTCAACTTTTGTAGGACCATATTCATCTTTCTTGTATCTAGAAACACCACACTTTGGGAATTATCTAAGTTATTTTTTGTTCTTTCGAAATAGTATACAATAATTTGGGCAGGCATGTACTCTTTCAGAGATCATACCCATCAAGCGTTGCCTTCGTTTGATATCATATGTTTTGATCCGGATCTTATTATCTTATAGAAGCATATCATCAAAGAGAGAAATTAATTCCATAAAATTTGAATCACTCCATCCATTTCCTAATTTCAAATTATATAGCTTTATTACAGCTAGAAATGATATATATTTAGTGTAACCACCATATAATGGATTCTTTTCACAACTATTTAACTACTCAAACAATTTTGTGCAATCACAAAGTTCATCTTCAACTACCCTTATAGTTCGCTCAATAGTATCTTCATCATCATTCACATCTGTAATCGCATCCTTGATGTGGTATTCTTTATTGTCCATACTTGTAATCATATCAGATGATCCATAAAACACAGTGTTATCATAGGCACTACCTACATTCAATTTTTCCCCGTGTTTATTCCAAAATTGATAACTTTGATCTATTTCGTGATAAATCAAGTGTTCTTCCAACTCATATGGAATAACTTTTATTTAATAATAAAAGAATAACCAAATACATTGGATTTAAGAAGGGTTATATGCATGATCGTTTTTAAACTTGATGAACTTTTCCACTCCATCTTCATACTCTTTTTTCAAACGATTAACATCCATATATTCTTTATTCTTATCCATCCTATTTGATTAGGTAATATTAATAATTAAAAAATAAACAAAATGGGCCTTTCAAATAAGGGGAACTCAACATTTTAATGAAATCTATTATTGTATTTTGTTTCCGAGAAATTATCCCCTTAGAAGATAACACCAAATTCTTTTGAAAACGATATATAAAATCACACTTGAAATCCCATTAAAAAACAACCATTTACACAAATTTGTATTTAAAATATCACATCCTTTTTAAAATGAAACCATATTTAAATATGCTTTCGAAAAATTCACATCCCTTTATGAAAGTCAATCATGTGAGTTGAAAAACCCTTGGCAAGCAACCTAAGTCCATCCCAAGTGTTTAAATCGTTTTAAAGATATTTAAAACCAAATAAGGTTATTTTGAACACATATAATTTTTTAATAAACATTTCAAAACACTTGAATCATTTTAAAAGAGACACTTAGCCATTTTTGAAAAGACATAAATCCCAATAGAGGCGCATTATAAAGGATATATGAATAAAAAATAACCAAAATTTTATAAAATATAAATCTATAAAAGTTATACCATGTTTCTCATGAATAAATAGTATGAATCCTATAGTTTACTCCTATAATACTTCTAAGGAGTGCATAATTGATAGATAAATATATAAGTGTCACTTGAAAATGAAGTCATATCTCTTAAAAGTGGGCATCCATATTCCACTTGATGCTTGAATCATGCACTACCTAAGCTTGATCCTTCCAATACAATACATTAGAAAAAACATTCCCCATCTTTAGGATATACATTAATTAAAAGATAAAGGAATATAGGTACTCAATCCTTATCTGCTATCAATGGTTCATTTCACTTTTTGATTTAATATATTTCAAACACTTTTTAGTGTATTCTAAAAATATATCACCCTAAAGATAATACCAATAACACCTCATGGAATGCACCACTATTTACAAACCTAAAAAAGGATTTTGTTAAGGATTTAATAGAAATAACACCTCATGAACATCTATAAACAAATGAACTATACCTCATTCTTTGTTAAGGACTTATTAGTGCTTCTAATCAGGAAGAATCCCGGTTGACCCTTTAGTAATAACTAGAATATCCCAAACAATTCCATAGTGTATAAATGATTCATTTACTACTCTCAAATCTCCTTAGAGTGGGTCTTCAATACTAACTTGTATCATAGAGGGTTCCCATATATGAATTTGGGTTTTTGGGTGATGCGTCGATAACAACACCATAACTTGTGAATTTATTGGTGACCTAGATTAATCATCACCATAAACTAGCCTAAGGAAAGATCATGGTAATAGGATGATTCACCAGGGAGGTAAACCATATAGATTTTTATATCCTCAGTTATGACCATATGAACCTAGAAAGAGGAAGACTTATTCCAAATTTTGGTTCCCATAGTTATGACTATATACAAAAAATTACACTATTGACCAATGATTAGGTTGGGCATCAAGTTGGGATCTACCCTTGGAGGTTTTTCCAGCATGGATTGGGGTTAACCCTTTAAGGTTCACCAAATACATTTATACTTTGACAGAAGATCAAGGTACTTGAGTTATATGAATTTATCTAGGTATAATAGTATTTATTTCTCTTTAATAATGGTTTTAAATATTCTAGGTTTGAATACTATAGTTAGGGTGATGAAATACAATGGAAATACTATATAATTACTTTCCTAGATATGTGCCATACCCTATCAGAAAGGAACATACTATTTTATTTGTTAAATATGTTTTGTAGGAACACAATAGTTCCTATGTTATCCATTTTGATTGATATTATTATAGTTCATCTAATATTTGTTATGTTATACCACACTTATAATTATTTCATGTATACATTTTTCTAACTACGTTATGCCTTTTTCTAGATTCATTACATGTACACATATAAATTCCCATGTTATATATATTTTTTTGATTTTTTTACAATATATGTGGTACTAGAATTGTTTTTCCTTTCTAATATATGTTTCTTAATGAGATTATGACAATGAAAATGTGTTACCTCATATCTGATGTGGGCATCATAAGTTTGATAACTCGCCTTGGACACATTATTTTGGGTTTGGAATTATAACACCATCATAAACACATAATATCCCATTATAATGCTTTCATTATAGATATTACTATTAGGTTTATTCTCTCATATATGTATATTCATTATACATAGTGTCAAATAAAAGTGGAAACATGGTGGTTGGCAATAGATTATTCATTTCAAACCCATCACTTGAAGTCAAATGCATCTATAGTCTAAAAATATTTTATATATTACTAAGAATATGATGTACTATGGATCTGGAATGGGTAGCTTAATAAATTTCAAGGACAAGAAAAACATATGAAAATGTTTATTTATTTATTTATAATGTGGTATTTTAATCCTTTTTCAAACATGTATATGAGCCTCCCAATATGTGATATTTCTTTATGTATGATTAAATATGAGATACAATTAATTATTTTATAGCATGTTGAGTTTCATTTAAAAGAAACACCAACATCACTATATGAATGCAGTCCAAAACAATAAACCATATCCACATGTAAACAGATGAAAAAAAACATGTGAAACAACATTGAAAAAACATAACTAAAAATGGACGGTTTATATTCTATAACATGATATCTAGCCAAACATGGCCTCCATTCTAAAAATTACCTAACAAACAAAGAAATTCCTATGACACTAAACATCAATTGGGACACAAGAATCCAATAGCTAACCATATACATTTATAAACAAAAATGTACATAGATAATTACATGAAGAATCACAGTGGAATCACCTGAGGAGCCGGATTCACGATAGAGGTGGGTTCGTAGAGGAGAAGGGATTTATAGGGATGTGGGGTTCAGTATCATGGGTGGTGTACGCAGATGAGGGATTCATCAATGAATGATTCGATGGTAGAGGAGGACGAGGAGGGCTTAATAGCAGCAAAGGAAGGCTTCACAGTGGTAACGTCAGAGATGGAGGAGTTGGAAACCGAGGAGGAGGAGGCATCAAAGGTGACAGATAAGGGCTTCACGGTGGTGGCGATGAAGGAGGAGGAGGAGTCAGTAGCTGATGAGGAGGAGAAGACAACATAGTTTGACTTTCACGAGAGCATGAGCCATGCGATTGGAGGAGGAGACTATTAGGGTTAATTTATAAAACTGGGTAAACCATCTAATAGCACTAGAAAAAAGGCGCTGATAAATTTATGTTTTATCAATGCTAAACTAGAAAGAACTGATAAAACACACATTTATCAGCACTCAAAAAGTGCTGATAAAACTATAATGATAATAAATTATATATATTTATATAAATATTTATAAAATAATATGTATAACAAATAAATAAATATTTATAATAATAACTATAAATAAATAAATATTTATTTATTTTTAAATATTTAATAAACAAATAACTAAATATTTTTTTTGAAGGAACTAAGTATATATATTTTAATACTTATGAAATTAATATAAATATATTAATTATAGATATTTTTTATAATTTAATAATTATTTAAATAAATACATATTTATAGTTAAATAAATATAAAATTATAACAAATATATTTATAATAAATACACATTTTTTTAATTAAAATTATAATTATAAAAAATAAATATATATTTATAGTCATAAATAAATAAATAAATTTAAATATTTATGAAAGTGAAATAAATATATATAACTACTGTATTTATTTTAGTATCATAAGTATTTAAATATATATATATATATATATATTTATGACTATAAATTAATATATCTTCATTTATAATTATAATAGTAAATATAATAAATATATTTATTATAACTATATTTATTATAATTTCATAATCATTTTAATATAAATATATACGTTTTTAAGTAATTATGAAATTATAAAAACATATATAATTAATATATTTATTTTAATTTCATAAGTATTTAAATAAATAAATATTTATTTATTTATATTTATTACTACAAATAAATAAATATTTATTTATAATTATTATTATAAATATAATAAATTTATTAATTGTAAATTTATAATTATTTACACATATATATATATATATATTATTTATAATTATAAATACAAATATTTTTATATAAGTATAAATATTTTTTTATATTTAAAAATATATTTCAATAATTATACATATTTATGAAATTATAATTATTTGAAATATATTTATTATAATTATAATTATATATATATATATAATCAAAAGGTTCAAGAGATAGGTGAGCCTGCTCCTAAAAATTTATTAAAAAAGATCAAGATGATAAGTAAAGGATGATGGATGGGTTCAGACAAAGAATGGAAGACCTCATCCAAAAATAAAGTCTAAAAATACATAATAGGATCATTCCCATAACCATGATCAAAGTCATCAATTTCCTCTTTAGTTTCCCACTCTGATTATGAGGTCCTTTGAGTGAAGAGGAAAGAGTACTTCTACCTTCGCTTTTGCTACTCCATGGTGAGTTTGGGGTCCTGGTAGTACAACCACACCTACGTGCACCATCATCACGTCCGCACCCATGGCCACAGTTCTTTGGATGCCGACCCCACTACCAAGTATTTTTCCAGGCCCCTCCTGACTCTTCTCTCTCAGACACCTTTTCCTCCCTAGAATTAGAGGAATCTAATCACTTGTCTTTAGAAAAGGATCCTTGAGAAACCATTGAAGAACCCTACACATGAATTTCAAGTTCACCTTCACCCCTTGAGCACTAAGCTTGATTAATATCTAGGTCTGTTCCATTATTAGGCTATGAAGTGTCATCAACAAGGACTCTAACATTTGAGGGTATGGGCGGGGACCCAATCGACACAGTGATGATTTCTTTATAATTATAAATAAATATATTTTTATGTATTTTTTGTAATTGTAAATATATTTATATGTATGTATATATGTATATTAATATATAAAATTATATATTTTTATAAAATTATAATAAATAAATTTATTTTAATTTTATTAAATGTGAATATATGATTATAAATATAATAAATATATTTACCATTGAAAAAATTTCAATAAATATATATATTTATTCAAATATATATATATTTATGAATGATTATAAATAAAAAAATATTTATTTATTTGTAATTATCATTATTAATAAATATATTTAAAAGGTTTTTATATATAATTATAAATATAATAAAAATATTTATCATTTAAAAAAATTATTGTAATTTTATAATTGTTTAAATATATGAATATATATAGTTATATATTTTTATAATTATAAATATATTTTAAAAAGTAATTATATATAACTTAATATTTTCAATAATAAATATAATAAATATATTTATTGTTTAAATATATTTATCATGGTTTTAAGTATTTATGAGAATATAATAGCTTCATGGGAACATGAATGAATCATATACACTGGTATAGATCTCATAAAAAGAAGTCATATATATGGACAACGTGAATTGTAATGAGGGTGTAATGTATAGATTAACACTCATGATGAATACATAACATATGAATGCCAATTATATTCACGCATCGATTGACCAAATTCATTGGAAAAATTTATTTATTTAAATATATATATATTTAAATATAATTATAATTATAATTATACTTATTTAAAAATTATTTATATATAATTATAAATATATATATTTAAAAAGAATTTATAAGCATTTTTTATTCAATGTATACAAATAAACATTATTTTGGAAAATAAATATAATAATTTTATATAAATTAATAATATTATTTATTAAAAACATTTATCAGTGCTAAAAATAGAGATGATAAATTCACCATTTTTTAGCACTAAAAAATCACTAATAATGGGCACACCATTATTAGTGTGTGTTTTTTTAGTCCTAATAAAGGAAAGATTTATCAGTGCTTTTAACTAGCACTGATAAAGGTCCCCTTTTATTAGCGCTGATAAAATCCAACACATCCCTTTCCCAAATTTGTGGTAGTGATTGGGATCTAAGGCTACGAATAAGAGTGTGCTCATCTATAGATCCGAGGTATGTGGTTTACAAGTTATATCCCCTGGTTTTTACATAGATATGTGCATATAAGGTTGAGTTCTTGTTTTCCCCTTATTGTGTTAATGGTGCCATCTATGAGATTTGGTAAAATGGGTGTATAAATGACAAATTGAACCCCTCATGATCTCAGTGAGATGCATAGATTATTACTTGATGATTTACAACCACCCATAAGGTTTGCAGACCATCCCAAACATGGTTAACAAAAAAGTTAAGTGTGAAATTGACTTTTGATTAAGTAGAACCCATGAAATGCATGTAAATTAGTTAATGTGATAATTAAAAATGGAATAATTATATTTGTTTCTAGATGTAGATAATGGAAAAGGGATTGCTTGGATTGGCATGAAAAATGGGTTGAATGGGATTAATGTTATCATGCCAAATGAATTGGGTTTTGTACTTTAAATTCAGAAGTGGACTTAAACATGGTAATGATGAATGTGTTATGTGAACTAACATATGAGAATTTTCTAATATGTGAAATGGGTTAGTGGATGAGTTTTAGTGGGTATTTTTAGTGATTTAGGCATAAAAATGAGAATTTGGCTAAATGACTATGTAATGTAAATGACAAATGTGTTAATGGGTTATGGCATGATATTGATTCCCATGTTGGTTATTATGGATTATGATTTATATTTTTATTGGGTATGGTTGTTTGGGATGTGGTATGTGTGTGGTAAATGGATAAAGAATCACATTCACATGACTTGGTAGAGTGTGTTATTGACATGAGGCTCTACACCCACAGGTCAAGTTAGATTGGGGCTCCAAACTCCAACCCACAATGCATAGATTCGAAAAAAGGATGAAGTTCCATTACCCTAATGGTTGCATTTTATGGGACCACTTGGACCGAGGCGTCAAGTTGAATGCATTGTATATGTGATGATGTGGTTATCCCTGGTGAGATATGGAACTTTACTTACTCCCCTTATTCATTGAGTTCGATGAATATGCCTAAACCATTGAATCGATAATGAGAAAGGAATTAAGTGATGAATAAGGAATAATTGATGGAATTGGAAATAATGGTAGGAATCACTAAAGTAATGGTTGTTAACAAATGGTACCTGAGTTATCCTTTTTCACCTTTTCATTTATTTAACACTTCAATGAACTATTTATTAAACTAGATATATTGTAGACACCATTGGTGGTGGCCAATTGAGTTGTACTCGCACCCTGAATAGGCTCCATTGGGTACTCGAGCAGTTTTCATGATTCCAGATTAGGATAGGGGAAATGGCCTTATTCTTGGGAGTTGAGTTAGGCTTGGGATGTTCATGGTAGAGGTTATGGACTTTGGTTAAGACTATTTGAAGGAATTCCACTGTTTATCTTTATTTTGGATTTTCTTCACTTGGCACTATTTAGAATGACATAACATAATTATTGTTTGTTCTATTTTTGTACCAAATATTGGGGGATGTTTTTTATTCTTGTTCTATGTTTATTGCATATTTTTCTGCTATTTATTTTGTTTTCTTTTGTGCCCTACTTTGGTAAAGAGTGTATAGTCCCCCACATGATTAATTTAGATCATCACTGCTAGTCAGTAACCTCTAGCATACATAGATGAACAGTTCTGGTCATGTGGTGACCTAGCCTGGGGCACTGTTTAGTGGATCTCTGGACAAGGATGTTACAATGTGGTATTAGAGTGGTTATTTTCTATGGAATTACTATTTTTGATAGTAGAAAATAGATTAGGATGCGCCGAGCCTTGGCAATGAGCTCATGCTTGGGTGTATCTTACCCATGCAAAAGGAAAAACCTAAGTTCCTAGGGTCAGAATTTTTGTTCTTATTGTGCGTTGTTACATTTTATGACATTTCACCATTAGATGATACCCTTTTTTGTATGATGGGACAGTTTTATGATATTTTTCTCATGATCTCAATTTCTTTATATTTCACATTCATGCAGCATTTTAGGTACCTAGGTATATAGGTGACATTCATCATGATAGGAACATACGTGATGGGTGTGTGTGGTATGAAATGTTAGATGCATTTTATTTCTTTATAAATTTTAAGAAAAATTGTGTCTAATAAAATGATGCAAATAAGAAAAAATGTTAATTTTTTTTAAATAATTGTGATTAACTAAGGTTTCATTGTGAGTTGAAAATGATGGATTCAAGAAGTTATGAAATGGGTAATGTTCCTAAGAGGAATGGTTTATGTTGTAAGTGTGGAATGGTTTAGAAATGGTGTTTAACGTTAAAATTATAAACATTTTAGTCATTTTACCCATGTTATCCATGAACCACAGTAGGGATGGTCAAGGGTATAATTTAGAATGTGATAGATGACGCTTGGGATAGTGTATTTGAATGAGTTGTTAATATCTAAAACAGATCCTTCTTTTATACAAATTGTTAAAGCTTCATGCTATGTGTTCTAAAGTTCATGTTTACCATTGTAGAGAAATTTATCCATGAAGATGTGTGTTAGTCGAGTGATAAGTGGATGTTGAATGAAACGCTCCTCCAGTATTGTAACAAAATAATGTGGTGGTCCTAGATAATAGAGAATATATTTTCTGTTTGAACGTTGCTCAATTTATGAAAATGATTGAAAGGGAATCAGGATGTGTTGTGACGATAATGTTTGAGATGAATAGAGAATTTTAGATACAACACACTCCTACGTCTACTGGAAGGGTGGAACAGATGAGGTCGAGTTCTGTACAGAGGCCATTCAGATGATTATTAACTATTTGGATACTCTTTCTAAGAAGCGAGTCAAATTTGCGGCCAATATATTGAGAGGTCAACAAAAGCGTTGGTGGGATATCTTGGTGTAGACCGAACAAGATAATGGAATTTTATGGAATTATTTCAACGAAAAATTTCTACTGTATTTATATCTAGAGACCTTGAGGTAGGAGAAGCATACATATATTATGAGTTTCACCCAAGGGTCAATGTTAATGATAGATTATGCTAGCTATTTCACCAATTTGCAACACTTCATTCCTGAGCTAGAAGGAGTCAAGGAAGTTGTGGTGAATCATTTCTAGGATGGTATAAGACATTAGATTAGGTCTCAAGTGAACATCTTACATTTGAAAAGGTTTTCAGAGGGTGTTGATCATGATATTATCTCATAAGTGAACCTGAAGGAGAATTTAAATATTGGGCTTATGGTAGAATTTGTATGGGTGAGCGGTGTGGCTTCTAAGGGAAAGAATCATCAGTTTGGGAGTTTCCATTAGGGTGGAAGTGCAAAGAGAGGCCCGAAGAGGGGGCTATCCCCCTAGGCTGGTGAAAATGTGTTCCATGATCAATGTGTTAGGATGGGGCACATGTGAGTTCAGTGTCCCTAACAACTAGTTAATTTATGAACATATGACATATTGGGGAATGTAAAAATTTTATTTAGTAACCCTTGACAGTTTTCCATTTTTAAAAGTTTGAGGCAGGTTCTAAGTGTAAGAAGGGGGCCAGTTATGCCATATTATGATGGAGGTTGGAGCTTGAATAGTCATACAAGTTGAGGATATGGAAATGTTACTCTGGGGAGATATTTTCTATATCAGCAGAGTAGTGTAGTTCTAGGAATTTAGTTTGGATACTAGAGTAGAGGGTTAGGTTAGATTCACATAGTTTATTTTTAACTTGTAGGTGGTGAGGCTAGACCAACTATAGTTCGAGGTGCAATTATTGTAGCTTTCACGCTCGCTATTGCTTTATTTGACACAAGCACCATACATTATTTTATTTGTGCTCAGTTTTTGGTTGTGTTGGGAATAACTATGGAATTTTTGCATGGTTTTATGTCAATTGATACTCCGTTGGGGGTGTGAGATGAGGATATCAGGAAATGTAAGGATTGTGCTTTTGAGGTTGGCTTGTACCATTTTTCTTGTGGGGCATGTTCTTCATTGAGATGTCTGTTGTTGAAATGATTTTGGGCATGGATTGGATGGTGTTTCACAAATACCATATCGACTATTATTGTTTTCAGGTAATGTTCATGTATCTTGAGGGATACATTTATGTCAACCATAGTGAGTGGGATGTTTACGTGAACCGTGCGGGACTAGTTTTCCAACTGTTAGGATAACTCAAAACCCATTTGGATTGTCTTGTGATGAATGATAGAAGATTTGAGAAACATGTATTTCCTCCTATTTTATATTGTCTCTAGTATGTATTTCCTCATTATTTCTTGGGTATGCCATCTGAGAGGGATGTTGAGTTTATGATAGAGTTGCTATTGGAAGTGGAGCCAGTTTCCATTCCGCCATATAGAATAGCACTGATAGAACTCCATGAACATAAATATCAATTGAAGTAATTGGAGAATAAAGGGTTTATTATTCCTAGTATGTCACCTTGGTGTTCTCTCAAGATGTTTTTAAGAAAGATTATAGATTTTTGAGGTTATGTGTTGATTATATGAAGCTGAAACAGATGAATTTTAATAACTGATACCCTCTTCCTTGAATAAGTAATTTTTTTAACCTGTTTAAAGTTCTTCTATGTTTTCTAAGATTGATATGAGATTAGGGTATCACCATATAATGGTGAGACCTTCAAACATACCAAAAACTACATTAAAGGGTAGCTAAAGGTTTTGTGAGTTAGTGGTGATGTTGTTCGGCTTAACCAGTGCACTGGCTATGTTCATGGCTCTAATGAACCTAATATTTTAACCTTATCAATATTAGTTTATAGATTTATTCATTAATAACATCATTTTGTACTCTAGAACTCGTGGTAATCATGCCAAACATCTTGACATCATCTTGGGTACACTAAGAGAGGACATACTTTAGATAAAGATATCAAAATGTGATTTATAGATTGATAAAGTGCATTTATTATGTAACATCCTTTATGAGGAAGGTGTGTTAGTGGATTTGGAGAAATTAAGGTCTGTGGTGTCTTGGGAGAATCCCATGAATGTTTCTGATGTTCAGATTTTTTTGGGATTGGATGGTTATTACCAAAGGATCATTAAAGTTTTATCCTAATTGGTAGTTCCACTTTCCTGCTTAACCAAGAAGGAAGTTATGGTTGAATGGTATGAGGCATGATATAATTATTTTCAAGAGTTTAATACCACACTAATCATGATCTTTCCCAATCCAGGTAAGAGGTACCCTTATTCTATGATGTTTCTAGTGTTGGACTTGGGGTAGTGTTGATGCAAGATGATTAGTTTGTATCTTATGGGTCAAGGAAGTTAAGGCCTCATGAATAAAATTATCCTACTCATGGTCTTGATTTGGCCACTATGGTTTATGCCTTGAAGACTTAGAGGTATTACTTATTTGGAAAGTGGTTCATGGTGTTTACAAATCAAAAAAGTCTTAAGTACATATTCTCTCCATGGGGTTTGTATCTTTTACAGTGAATATGGGTTTAATACATTAATTATTTTGAATTCGAGTTGGTTTACACACAATGAAAGGGGAATATTGTTGCAAATTCTCTCAGTCAGAAAATTCATAGTTAGGGGTTTTAGGAATCCAGGTCTTAGTGGAGAATAATGGATTAATTTTCTAAGATGCACCTAGAGGTGTGGGGTGGAATGGTCTGACGACCATTTCATCCAAAGAAGTTGAGTCCATGCTTTTGATCTAGGTCAAGAAGAGTCATATTGAGGATCTAGAGTGTTTGAATATGAGGTAAGGACTTAAATGCGGGGAGTCACATTTTAGTTGGGATGCTAGTATTGATGTAATTGTTAGTGTTTGTTGCAGTGTGGTCATTTCAATATGTATTATGAATGATTTAATGCATGATTTGTATGCAACGAGGTGGGGTGTACATCTTGGTTTGACTATAATGTATAGTGATCTGCATTTATATTATTAGTGGACAGGGATGATGAAAGAGGTTTCATGTTTTGTGGCACGACGTCTTACTTGACAGCAAATAAAGGCTAAACATCAGTGATCGGGTGAGTCATTATAACCACTTCCTAATTCAAAATAGAAGTGGGATGATGTAATTATGGATATTTTTAGTGGGTCATCTGAGGTCACCTTAGATGAATGATAAAATATTGGTAGTTGTGAATCAGTTGACTTAGGTGGATAATTTCATGTTGATCCAAGTGAATTTCACCATTGATTAGTTGGGACAGATATATGTTTAGGAAATAGTGTGGTTTCATGGAGTACTGCAGACCACAGTTTCAAATCATGATCTTTTTTTCAGATTATTCATTTGGAAGGGACTACAGAAGGAACTTGGTATACAGATGTTTTAGAGTACAATTTTCAGCTATAGATAGATGGGAATTCAGAGTGTACAATCCATATTTTTTAGGATATATTGAGATATTGTGTTCTCTACTTCAATGGTTCATGGGAAAGACATTTGTCACTTATTGAGTTTTCCTACAAAAAATAGTTCCTTGGATACGATTCAAATAGAACCATTTGAGGTTCTCTATGGGTGCCATGTAGATATCCATTATTTTGATTCGAGGATGGATAATTAGAGTTTTTGGGGCCAAGTATTATGAAGGATACATCAAAAAAAGTAAAATTGATTTAGAAACGTATGGGAATGGATAAGAGTAGGGAGAAGTTGTTTGAAGACCAAATTTGTAGAGCTCTTGAGTTTGTGGTGGGTGATAGTGTGTTTATTTAGGTGTCTCCTGAAGGTATTGGGGATTGTAGTGGAAGCCTATGGGATAGGGATTTTAAAATTTTCATCGAAAACATGATGGAACTTATCTTTTTCTAATGATCTGAGCCCTGGTATGGTCTGAGGATCTCGCATAAATTAAAAGAGCACAAAAATAAAAACGTAAGAAAATACCTACTCAGATATGATGGCATTATCAATATAAACTCTTCATCAGCAATTTTTTCTTGAAAGAACCATATTATGATCCCTCCAGATCATCCAACACATGATTTAAAAATCTGCAGGATCACCGAGCGTTGAATCCCGAGAGCTAGTGCGGTGATCCGACGATATCTTTGACGTCCCGACCATCACCATGATCCTCTACCTTCGATGGTTGAAGGCTTTCTTGGATCACCTCTTGAGAGACTCTCTATCAAGAATGTGGGAGGATAGAGAGTCTCTCTTTAGAAATTAATAAATAGTTAGTGATGAGGGGGGCTCTCTCTCTATTTATAGTGGATGATGGGTAACACCCTACAAGGTCTCCCGACCCCTAAAACTTTAACATCCACTAAATAATAATTATGATGAAATAAACTATTCCATAAATATTATTAAGAATTTATCACATACTTATAATATTTATAAAATATATTATGTCATAAAATGGATCTATTTTACTTGACTTGGCAATCCAGCTTAATATTAAACGAACCTTGAATAATAAAATAATATTCCATAAAATAATATTTTCTCATATTTAATTAACATGTAAATACATTAAATAAATTGAATCCAACTATTCATAATGTGAATAATATGAATTTATTTAATTATCAGTGATCGATAACATAGACAACACTTAGATCCCATGGTAGGGACCACCATGTCCAATATACCTATTCAACTGAATATGGTGGATTATTGAATACACAAATGTGTATGACCCTATAGGTCCTTATCTCGATAGAAGTGACTAAATTCATAGTCAAAGATAAAATTATAGCAACCCATCAAGGCCCCTAAAGAGATAAGGATTGTATTAGCAACAACAACCAACCTACAGATATGTAATGTGTATTATAAGCGCTAAACAAAAAGCACTATTAAAAGGGGGATAAACAAGAAAACTCAAACTAAAGACAAATAGCGGAATTCCCCATATTTTACAATATTTTTTTATTTCATTTAGATAGAATAATCATTATCTACTATAGCAGATGAGTGACTAAATTTAGTGTCTTTAAATAAAAAAGAACAATATGGGTGTGTTAGAGGTAATGGTTTGGGAGTGACATCATGAGAATACTTTGAGAATTACATGGCATGGGAGGATACATATGATAAAATTAAAATGATGAAACCATATATAGATACATTAATGGAGAAAGATAGTTGTGAGAATGATGTGATAAACTCGTTTCTTCAAAGGGATCATTGAGAAGAATACACACAATAAAAAAAACTTATCTGAAGAGCCACATACCCTCAATGTTTATGTTACCCATTCCCCTCAAATCCGTACCTTACATGAGGTAATGAATTTTATCATAATAGTTTTCACTAAATATTAATGAAACTAATTAAGGTACCTTTATTGTACTAAAATTCATCAAGGTGAAATTGATTGTGATTTATATTTATCATCACCCACTCATCACCATGTTGTGAGAGGTATTGCGAACAATATAAATGGTGATGTGATGTGCTCTAATTGTGGAAAAATAAAAAAAATATTCTCTTAAACTTGAGAAAAATGTAGTAGAGTGAGAAATGGATTTTCATTGAAGAAAATAGTGTTATGGGTGTATTGAAATCTTATTTACTAGGTTTGGTTTGTTGGAAATAGTAGATGAAATTGGTTGGTTATAATATCAGTTTAAAGAATAGTGGTATAACCTGATATAATTAACCCATTATACTATCAAATCATTATTAAATTATTCTTATCCTTCCTATATTAAATTGACATCTCACTAATTACTCTTATCAGGTTATTTCAGCTGAGGTAGAGAAATACCATGATTATTGTATCCCCTATCCTGGTCTATCAGGGTAATTAGATATCTCCAATCACCATCATATTATTCCACTTATTTCTATTACATATAGTCATTTAATTTTGATTTATTTTTTGTGAAACCCTAATAATGAGAGTAGAAGAAAATAAAATCTAAAAAGAAAAGAAACCTCAAACTAATTTAGACAACAAAAATCAATAGAGGGAATACATGAGAATTAAATTATTATAATTCATAAATTAGAGGACATTGAGAATTCTCCTTGGAAGGACCACCAATGGCCTAGTGTTCCATCACCACAGTTTATTACAAAGAGAAATAAAAAAAAGTAAGATATCATCAACAGATGATCTTGAAAATAGATATTGAGCGAGAGCCAACTCGAATGTCTTAAGCATAGTGAATTGTGATATTATTTATAGAAGAGTGATCCGGATTATTTGTCACAGTTTTATATTATCCACATCAATAATAAAAAATTATTCAAATTAATTGGGAATGTTCTTTGATTTTAGTGTTGAGCAGTGATTTTCTCTTTGTTGGATGATCGACATGTGTCTAACTTCCATTGACATTTTCAGATTTTTTTATAATTGATCCAGGTTCCCCTTATGAGGAAGGTCAATTTAATTTGAAGATGAATTATTTTAGTGATTCATAACATAGTGGAAATTGAAATTATTTTATAGGAAAATAATGGATAAGTGGGCCTCAACATCATTAAAATTGGTACTTTCAGCTGAATTTTCGAACCTGCAAATTGAAAAATAGAAATTAATTTTATATATTAATCGTTATTATTATTATTATTATATTATTATTATATCTATTATATATATACATATATTTATATTAATTATTATATATATATATATATTTTCTTTTAATTATTATTTTTTTGACAATGTCAGTTGTGGGGTTTATTTAGGTGCACTAGGCATGGGTTTCTTAAATAGTGGGGGACGATGAATGGATTTCTTCTTTCTCATGGTGGTGGTGAAATGAAAAATTGATAATTTGGGAAGTAATAAGAAATGTGTTCTATTATCGAATGATAGAGGTGCCATGAATGGGTGAAGTGGATAAAGGATAGTGATGATATCATGGTGTTCGAATGGTAGGTTATGCTACATTGGGGTGTGTGGTAGAAGAAGATAGGGGTGAATAATGGTAGATTTTGAGGGTCAATGACTGTAGATGATGATATCATGGGGACGGTGGTAGTATAACTGTTGAATAATAATAGTGGAAGTGTAGGGGAATTGAAGTTCGATGATATCAGGGTGTCACAGTAGCTAAAATAGAGGACCACCAGTAGTAGTATCTTTTTAGTGTGGTAGTAGCAATATCGGTCACATGATTGGTGGTACCAAAATAATTTTATTAATGGTATTATGCATGATAGTAGAAAAATAGGGACAAATAGAAGTGTGCTACTAACATTATAACTATAGCACAAACCTGGTGGTAGTATATTAGTCTTTGAAAATTTTAGTCTATGAGATTCACATATTCCTCTTTTTATGCCGAAATTTTCTAATTAAACTCCAAAATAATAAAACAATAAAGATGAAAAGTTAATATTTTTTTAAAATTTAAATCCAATATTCAATGTCAAATTCATTTTAAAATAAATTAGTTGAGAAATCAAATTTCTATCATTTTAAGCATCACATTACTTTTAAAAAAACGAACTATGGATTTTCATTTAATTTAAAAAAATTAAAACATTAAAACTCCAAAAAATTAATCCATTAAATATTATAATTCTAAATTGAATATTTAAATTCTTATTTCAATGTTTTAAATAAAAAAAATTTATGGCCTGACAATTTATATCAAATTTAAATAATTTCATTAAAATAAATATTAAATCCATTAAATAAATAAGTCTAGATTTCACAATGTTCACAAAAAAAACTATTTTACCTAGGAATTGTTTAATTAATCATGGAATTTTCAATGACTAAATGAAAAAATGATAAAAATTTGTGCTTACATTATGATGATCTACATTATAAAGAAACTATAAAAGATCACATGAGAGTATAGATTGATATAAATAACAAATCAATAACCACACTATATATTTCCCATGATGATAATGATGTTCGCACAATCAAAAACATTTATTAGAAGATTTATATCATGATTTCTTAATCTAAAAAAGATATATGAAGTTATTAAGGTATGTTGTATTCTATTTTATATATATGAAAAACCTTATACAATTAATGAATAAAGGTATGAACTAAGTTATGTTGTTACAGAAGGTGAAGAATAAGGGGAAACAAAAGGTTGAGTTAATAAATTATTGTTTAAACCTACTTATTTTAATGATCACAAATAATGTTTGTTTTATTTCATATAAGATTAATGTTTTATGATAGTACATCCCATTGTGAATCAATTTGGCTAAGTATATATCTACCATTAGTTACGAGGAACTACCATAAGTTCAAAGAGATATACCATTGGATATAATGGTTTACCATTAGTTTAATCATATTTAATGGTGGATTACATCTACCAACATACTATACCATTGATGGATCTACCATTGAGTACATCCATATTTAGTTCAATAGATCCACCATAAAGCCAGACCAGATCTATTTCCATACTAGGTATATCACCAAACTAGATCTACCACCAGACCGAATCTACCACCAATGTAGATCTACCACCAGGAAAGATCTACTCCAAAGCAAGATCTACCGATATTTTAGATGATATACTATTGATAGATCTACCATTTGACCATGATATCATTATTTTAATCTACCGTTGTTCTATCTTACCATCATAGATAATCTACCGCCAGTGTTCTACCATTGCAGTTATGTATTTCATTAAAAATTAATTTCTCCAAAATATTATTTAATTAATTAAATGAATAGATCCTCATGTGGATTTATAAATCATTATTCATAAACCACTCCATTGATGCATTGAAGACAAAGTTAGAGGTATCCTGTTTTAATGCTCTGTATGTGGATACATGATATCTCTATTATTACTCTTCAAAGGATAATTGGACCTTCAGAACTATATATTTTGGAGGAAATCCATCATTCATGTATTTATATGAAAAATAGAGTAACTAGTAGTGTGGAATACACAAAAAAAACAAGAAACTATCATATATAGAATCAAGAGAACAGTGTGGAGGGTTTTCATAACAACAACAAACTGAAAATTGAAGATTTTTCTAGATTCCACGATACTCTTTTTTCCTTCAATTTATAAAAAATCTATTCAATATCATTTCCAAGGTATAATCAAGGACCTCTACACAACTGAAGTATCATATATCGAACAACATAATATTTTCCCATATTTATTATTTTCACCATTTTTCAATGATTTACATTTAAGTAGTATGTTATATTACTCTGTTTATTTTTACACATTGTCTCCTATATTTAAAATGGAGTGTTCTTGACACACACTCACAACATTATTTATGTTTATACCCATGACAGCTATGGAAGAGGTTATGTGGGACATGCTTATTGCTTTTATTCCCACATGTAACTATGGAAGAGGCATTGATTAAGGAAATCCAGTGTGCTATTGTTTTTAAAACCCAATCCATATTGTGGATCATATTATTTTTTTCTAATTTTCTTGGATTTAGGTTATTTTTAACTAGAGGGGATTAATTCTCAGTTTGATAGCGAACACCTTGTTTCTATTCTGATGTAATTATTGGTTTTTTTTCATCTTGAATTTAAAACAGGAGTTTTTTTAAAATTTTAAACAAAATTTTACATTGATAGTTGGTATTTACTTGTGTTTATATAATGTGTTTTATTAAGTAATTTATTTTTTAATTTTAATGTAATTTCAAATACTTTTTTAAATGATTTCTAATCCCACTTTGAGGAATTACTTCAAAGATGAAACTTTTATAATTATACATTATTCATTAACTTGGAGTTTTTAATTATTTTGGTGGATAAAGTTTTAAATTTCTTTTAACATAAATTTCTATTGTGTACTCAATTCATCCCCAATAGTTACTCACTACAATCAATATTTAGTATTATTTTATTTTTTTGAATATATTTTCAACTTGGATTTTTTGTCTTTTAAATATCTTAAATTTCATCTATTTATAAATTTCATTATTTATGGATAATAATAGACAAGAGAAATATGATACAAATATGGCTTCTTGTTTTCAAGGTAGAAACTATTCTCTATGGAATATAAAATAAATATACATATTGAAATCATGAGTTTTGAAATATGGGATGCAATTGAAGACAAATATGAATTACCCAAAACTCCAACAATTGAATGGAGTGATCCTTATAAACAATTTTATAATAATAAATGTAAATTCATTAATTCATTATATTGTTTTTTGGGTGATAAATAATTTAATATAATTTATACCTATGAAAAAAAAATTTTGAATTTGGGATACTTTAGTTGTTTCTCATGAATGAACATCTAATTTCAAAAAAAAATGTTCATTAAAATTTATAATATTAAATATGATATATTTAATATTAAAAATGAGGAAAATATTTTTGATATGTATCTCAAGTTTAATGAAATTTTGAACATGATGCGTCAACTAGGAAAACCAATTCATAAAAAATATCATGTGATGAACTTATTGAGTTGTTTACCAAACAGTTGGAGAGGAACATTGATTTAAATATGAGAGTCATGTGATGTAAAAAATTTTTTTATTAAAGAGATAATAGGAAACATCATGATGTATGAAGAGTAACTAAATGTAAATAGAGAAGAAGTGGATAAACCCAATATTAAGTTTGTATCCTTCAAAAATACTACTTCAAAACAAAAAGATATGATCAAATATGATAACCCAAGAAATAAAGAGTCACTTGATGATAATTATTAAGAAATGGACCACTTGGCTAGAAGATTCAAGAAGTTCTGAAAAAGGAATAATTTATTTAAGAAACCTAGTTATATAGTAAATTATTAATATAGTGGTAATTATAGAAATAACTAGAAAAAGGATGATACTATGAATGAGATAGCCTTCATTGAATTATAAAGAAAAGGTTATGTCAAAGATGACTACCCTAGGTTAATATATAAGAAGAAATATGATGACAAGGATAAAATTTATAAACCAAAGATGAAAACATATCTAATGAATAAATTTTTTAATACTATAATATGTTGGAGGATAATTTCAATTAAGTTAATGATAAATATAATTTTTTAAAGAAGCATCATGCCTTTACTACTAGTTTTAATACCGATCTTAATATAGAGAAGGATAGAAATTTTCTACTGCAAAAACAGAACAATGAGTTGAAATTGTCTAATGATATTATAAAAAAGGATTTGAAAATATTAAAAAATGGGGCAAATACTCTTACTCAGATACTTAGAAAGAAGATAGCACCTAAATATACTTCTGGGATTGGCTATCAACATGGAAAGAGAAGGATCATTAAAAATAATTAAATTCTTAGTTTGAGTTATGAAAATTATATTACCAATTTTTATATTTATGATACTAAAAATGATTTTATTTTTAAAATTATGAAATCTTCTTTTTAGAAACCTTTTAAGAAATTATAGATTCCTAATGTTTTGATTAAAAACATTTCTAGACCCTAGAAGATTTGGGTACCAAAGTCCTTTTTTTTAAAAAATTTGTTTTGTAGGAAACCTTCTTAAAAATATATTGTAAGCATGTATTCTATCTTGATAGTGACTACTCTAGAAATATGATTGGGGACTATTCACGTTTCATGAATACGGTCCAGGTATATGGTGGACATTTCATATTTGGTGACAATTTCAAAAGAATAATAATATTCCATATCCAAATTGGTATCTCTAATATTGCATTAATTTCTAAAGTTTTATTTATAGATGGATTAAAGTATAATATTCTTATCATCTCACAAATATGTGATGATTTTTTTCTTGTTAAATATAAAAATGATGCCTGTAACATTTTTTATTCTAAAAAATAATTATTTTTTATGATTTAAAAAATTGTAATATATATGATGTCAATTTATATTCTTTATTTTCTCAAAATATTTCCTGTTTAAGTGCCTTTCACAGAGAGTATTTTCTTTGGAATTGAAGACTAGGCCATTAAAATACTCATTCACATAGAAAGCTAACTAGGAAAGATTTAGTCCAAGATCTACCTAAACTGGAGTTTCTAAATGATAATGTATGTTACCCATGTCAAAAAGGGGAAAAACAAAAAACCACATATAATTAAGGAATGAATTTTTAACATGTCAACCCCTAGAGTTGGTTCACATGGACTTGTTTGTAAGTTCAATATTTTATAGCTTAAATAGGAAGAACTATGTTTATGTTATTGTATATGAATTTTTTATATATACTTGGGTAATCGTTCCAACTAAAAAAAGTGAATCTTGTTCATGTTTTTACAAGTATGATAATTAGGTAAGAAACCATAGCAGAATTAGAATTAGGACCTTAAGAAATTATCATGGTATTGAGTTTGAAAATCAATATTTTGAATCATTTTGCTCACAAAATGTATATAATCATTACATTTTTTCTCCAAGTACCCCATAATTGAATGGTGTAGTGGAAAGGAAAAATAGAATCATTCTATAAATTTATTATACCATTCACAATGAGCATGACCTACGTATTCATTTTTGGGTTGAAGTAGTGAATACAACTTGTTAGATAATTGATAGATTTTTAATAATAACTATCTTAAATAAAACCCCATAAAAATTATGTAATTGAAGAAAGCATAATGTTAATTACTTTAGAGTTTTTGGTTTAAACTACTTTATTATTAATACAAAGGATAATCTTGAAAAGTTTTTTTCCCTGAGTGATGAGGTAATTTTCTTTGTTTATTCAACATCTAGTAAATAATATAAGATGTTTAATAAAAGAAAAAAATATTTTGGAAGATTCGATTCATGTCAAATTTGATGAAATATATCCATATCAACCAAATAAACCTTTAGAATACATTTATGTTGATATTTAACATTTGAATTTGAATGCCAAACCTTCTAATTTTTTTTTGAATCAAGGTGAAAAAACATATAGTTCTAAGGAACAACCTGAACCTAAACCTATACAGGTAAATTAGTTATCTAGCCCACATTTTTATAGAACCATCAGGACTCATAGATACCATCCCCTCAATTATATAGTTAGAGATCTAGATAGAGGAACACAAACTATAACATATCTCAGAAATATTGTTGAACATAAAGCATTTTTGTCATAGATTGAACCTAAGAACATCAACGATGGAATTAATTATGAAATATGGGTGATGTATATTCAATAAGTACCTAATCAATTTTAAATGAATAAATATTGGTAACTAGTAAATAAACCCAAATATACTTTTACCATTGGTACTAAGTGGGTGTTTGGAAACATTGCTAATGATTCAAGAACAACAGATTGAAATAAATATTGGTATGTTGATCAAGGATATAGTCAAGTAGAGGGTATTGACTATGATGAAACCTTTTCCCCAGTGGATAGACATGAATATATTATAATAATTCATTCTTATAAAGGACATTTGGATTTAAAACTATATCAAATGAATGTCAATAATACATTCTTTAATGGTTATATTTTTAAGGATTTTTTTGTTGAACAACTACATAGATTTTAAAATTATCATTTTTAAAATCATGTTTTAAAATTAACAAGAGCATTATTTGGTTTAAAAAAATATGTTATAGATTTTTATGATATGATCAGCTCTTTTCTATTTTCTAAAGTGTATTTCAAAAGGCATAGATGATCCTAACTTATATATAAAAATAATTTCAAAGGATGTTTATGTAGTTAAAGTTTATGTTGGTGATATTATTTTTGTATGTTGTAGAAATTATAAGTGTAATTACTTTTAAAAAATGATGCAAAGTTAATTTGAAATTAATTTACTGGGCAAGTTAAAATTATTTCTTGGTTTTAAAAATTTGAAAAATTAAGGTGGAAGTATTTGAAATCAAATTATGTACATTTAATAACTTTTTAAATGGGTTGGTTTGGATAACACTAAATGCAGTCATACTCTCATGAGTAAAACATGTATGATGAATCTTGATGAAATTGGAAAGTCTACATATCAAACCAATTATAGAGGTATGGTTTTAATCTTTCTATACAAATCTTATATTCAACCATATATTATGTTTAGTGTGTGTATGTGTGCTCATTTTCAAGAAACTCCTATAGAATCGCATTTACGTGAGGTTAAAAGAGTGTTTTAATACATCAAGTATACTACCAATTTAGGGATGTTATATCTTATAGGGAAAAAATTGTATTTAATGCGTTATTTAGATGTATATTTTGGTGGTTGTAAGTTAGATAGAGAAAGAACCTATAGAACATGTCACCTTTTGGGAGAGTCACTAGTATCACGATGTAGTTAAAAGTATTTTTTTGCACTGACTATTTCTTAGGATGAGTATATAGATACAAGAATTTTTTGTTTAAAGATTTTATAGATAAAACACATATTTATATAAAATTGATATCAATTTAGAAATATCCTTATACATTATGATAACACAAGTGCGATAAATTTTTTAAAGAATCATATATCTCATTCTAGTAAAAAATATATTGATTTAATGAATCACTTCCAAAGAGATCATTTCCAAAAAGGTTATATAACTCTTGATATAATTGAATCTGAACATTGTCTTGCTAACAAAATTTAAAAAGAATTTGAATTATGAAAGGATAAACTATAACAAACATGGACTAGGAATGATAAATTTTGGTTAATACTTTATCTTCATATTTCCACCATTGGATTATCCACCATTGGCGATCCACTATTTCTGATCCACCATTGGTAATGCACCATTGGTGATCCGTTATTGAAGATACCCCATTAGAGATCCACTATTGGTGATTCACCATTGGGAGATCCATCGTTGGGTTATCCACCATCAGATATACACCATTGGGAGATCCGGCGTTAATATTATACTGATTGAGAATCTGTTATATTATTCCAATGATCTTATTTTCTATGGTAATTTTTCTGATTTAAATGTTTATATTTTATTATATTTTAAAATATCAAATCATTAAATTATAACATCTATTTTGGAACCTATTTTGGAACACTCACTCCCTCATACCTACCCTTTGAACCATTTTTACTTCCCTTCACTCCCAATATTCAACGTTACTCTTTCACTTACTTCACCTTTTTATTCATCATGATGGTGAGAGTGAAGCGTCCTTTTCTGTCATCCCCTAAAGTATCATTTCCCCTGAAGAAGCCACCTGGATTATCAAGTTGTGTTGCAGTCAAAACAAAAAACCCTCAACTTGTGAATCAAGTAGTTTTTGTAAACAAAGTTTTAGATACAAAATATATTATGTTAATCAATTCATTAGTTGTCAAGGTGGTTCGGGACCAGGGAGGAATTGAGTGGATTTCGAAGATTGATCGACTATTTTTTCTAATGTTTGTTATCCACTTTTACCAGTTTGCAGAGTATAGTTTTAGTAGGAAGAAATAAGTGATTCAAAGTATAGTTGATAATAGAAGGTCAAATTTTCTTCAAGGAAATGGGATAAATTCATAAATGTAATTCACTAAGGTGTTTCAAATGACTATAAATGATTTTTATACCAAGTGATTGTGAGATGTTTTTTTCATGAGAATGATCTTTAGGAGTTAACTAGAAATAGTAAAATGAGAAGATACACCACTACAAAACTTTATGGTTAGTATACACTCCTGTTCAAATTTATTAAGCACATTATATATCCCAAGAAAGGTGATAATAGAATGAAAAGGTTTTGGGATGTATATATTTTATTATTTATTAAAGGATGGTAAAAAATTAATCTATAAAGATATTATATTTTACATATTATGTAGATGAGAAATTCATCTTTGAGATAAAACGCTTTGATCTATCCTAAAATGATCTCAGCTATGTTGGAAGCCAATGTCTTAGTTGATGAGGATAAGGAAGCAGAGGTGAAATGTAGTGGTTTTTGTTTGATCTTGTTTACCTATAAAATAATAAAGGACAACTGGAATCCATGGATGATAAAATTTTTAGGGTATAATGAAAATATTTATGTGGAATTTAATCCTATGAAACACCCTAAAATACCTAAAAAATTAGTTGACCTTGACATAGATCCAAATGAGGTTGTGTCTTATTCTTATAACGAGGAATTCAAAGAAAAAGAAGATAAATTTATAGAATATAAAGTAGCTATTTCTATTGAAGAGGGAAGTGATCCATATATTTTCAAAATTCCAAATGTATCTTATGGATCTATATGTCCACCTATTTCCCTTTCATCTAGAGAAAGTTTGTTAAAAGAAGGAGATAAATCTGAGGATACCAATGTAACAAATAAATAATAAGTTGAAGAATATTCTTCTTATAGATAAAATAAGGTAGTTATTCTATTAAATGTTGATAACAGAGATAAGAGTGATAAGAGTGAGGGAGATGATGATTAGAATGATGAGATTCACAATGAGAATGGTTCTTCTTATAGAGAATTGGAAAGGCCTAGTCATGTTCGGAAAGGTTCTGAAAATCATGAATCAGTTCATGGTGATGCTCATTCCTATTTAGAGGGACAATATTTTAAAAGTAATTAAGTTAATATTGAATCTCTTACTGATGAAACACATTTTAGTTATAAATACCCAAAATATTCTTAGGGTATAAGTACCCAAGATGTGTATAGTTTATACTTTACTAATTTGAGTCAGATGAATATAGAGGAAGTGATGATGATCATAACATATCACCAAAGCATGGTGGACCTACTATCATGATTATTAGAATATATCATAAGAGATATCATATTGAGAAGATTGATGAATATTTATAGTTTCAAGATTTCCATTTTAAAACTCATGTTACAGGATCTGATCATGCAGAGGTTGTCTTTACTTATGATGATAGGATTTTATCACCTCTACCTTCAAATCCTTCTATACCTTAAAATTATGTGTCTAGGGATGATTTGTAATATTTTATAGAGTATATTATCTCTGATTTTAGTGAATTCGTTAGAACAAAATCTCCTAAAGTAAGATAGTTCGGTGAATTAGATTCAAGGAATATATTTGAGTTGGTTATATTCAACATTAAACCTATGATTATTTTGATTATTAAATAAGTTGATATTTAGAATAGACGATCATCTAATGAGATATAAGAAATAAATTTTATCTTAGAGTATATGAGATCTAGTTTTTTTTGGAATTCAAGCATCAATTTTAGAGAGGATGGAGACCATACCCTCAATTGTTTCCTCTGCATCCCCTATATAACTCCCACATCTTCTGTTGACGCATAGATGATCCTAGCTATAGTCAGAGAGGAGTTTCATTACACCATGGATGATCTCACTATGTATCATCAGGAGGACCTTCTACAGATCAAGAATCATGGTGATAATATATATAAATTTGTTAGACAGTGTTTTAATGAATCTCAAATTGATAGAGATAATATCATTAAGGAAATAAAACACTTCCAGTCTTGAATTATACCAAGCATGAACTCAATTCCCATTTAAAATTTCTTTCTAATAAGTTGAGGATGCCTGCTTTCATTGGGGAATTCAAAGAACATTTGAGCCATCACAAAGTGATAGTTCCTCTGCTCAAACTATTTTTAGAGGAGATGATGGACTTATTCATAGATATGGATAGAGGTATGAAAAGTAAATTTAATTTTTGAATCTTATGAATTATTTTACTTATGTATCTAGAACTATAGTGGTGGAACCAAAAGCCATTCCAATTTCAGACGTCACTTCGTCACTATATTTTGATCCCATGCCTCCTCAGTATATTACTTTTATCATGTCCCCAGCTGAAGTTGTTCGACATCTGAGGATAGTTGTGATTAGGGTGATTACTACATCTATAATTGCACCCTCATCTTCTATATACGTGCCTCTGGTCTCTTGCCAAGGAAAAGACAAATTTGATCCTTCATCTTGAGCTAAGAGTGATTCTAACTACAATTAGTCTTTTATAGAGATTGCCTTTTCCCTTGTATTTTTTGTGATGTAATCTAATAATTTTTTTATTTTAATAAAGATTATCTGTTATTATTATTTAGTTCTATATATATCTTTTCTTTATTATCATATCTATTTTATAATACCACAGGGGGATAATTTTTTTTAATATAATTTAATAATGTAATTATATTTCATAATTTAAACTCTGTATCTCACATTATCAATTTGAAATGTTAAGAAAGAAACTACTTTTCGAATTCTTCTACATATGTCTATACTTTTTTATTTATATGGTTAGAAAATTCCATGATTCATGATCATCAAAAAGTGAGATATTATTGGATCCTCCTTATGGTAATGTTCACAAATAATCATTGTTATATCTCTAAAAAGATTAATGTTTTATTATATTAAATCATGTTGTGAATAAATTTAGCTAAGTAATGATCTACCATTAGTTATGAGGATCTACCATCAGTTCAATGTGATCTACTATTGGCTATGATGGTCTACTATTAGTTTAATAAGACATACCGGTGGATTAAATTTATTACTAGACTCTACTGTTGATGGATATACCATTGAAGACATCCACTATTAGTTCAATAGATCCACCGATCTACTGTCAAACCCAATATACTAACAAACCTAATAAAAAGCCAGACCAGATCTACCACAAGACCAGATCTACCACCAGACCAGATAAACCTTTAGACTAGATCTATCGGTAGATTTGGTATACCTCTAATTCGTATGATCTACCATTGAAAGTTCTACCACTAGACCATTGTAAAATTAGTTTAATTTATATTGGGTCAATGTTACTATTTTTTCGGGTTTTTCGATGCTTGTGGAGTGGATTCCTCTCGATGGGTTGATTGAAGGATATTTTAAGGAATCTCTCAGTCACACGCATCTAGTATTCCATCTAGCTCATATTACATGGAAATTACCAATGGTTCCCTAATACATATATGGGTATGGACCTATTTTCCAAAGGTCAGTGGTCATCTAGATTTTTAGGCCTAGTGACTCTGGGGGACTTGTATTAGTCAACATGATGGGAGGTTGGGTTCATTGAACTCTTTTGGGGGGAATTGTTTCCAACTTTAGGAACATCTTTTAGATTTAAGAAATGATCACGAATCTCTTCCAAATCCTAATACGGGGCCGTTTACCTTAACACAATGACTGTAGGTTAATTATCGTTTATATGAAATAGTCTAGGATCCCTTTGATGAGTCCATATATATGCATTTGAGGTTCTTCATAATTTTATGATAATGGTCGGTCACTTATATACTGAATATATATTACCAAGTTCTTCAGAATGTTCTCACATATATAGAGGTAGTTAATATCCCAAGGATGGTATTAAGCCATTATGAGGCATCCTATATATCCTAGTTATCATAGTTGGGTGGAGAAAAGAAGGAAGTGATGGCAAGAGGGGGGGTGAATTGCCTTTTAAAAAATGATTAACAATTTAAAATCAAAGTTGAAAGTGCAGCGGAAATAAAATAGGCAAGACACAAAATTGATAACGGAGTTCGGCTTAAACACAAGCCTACGTCTCCGCTCCCAACTCAACCGTTGAGAGATTTACTACCGCTTGCTTTTCAATGGTTTTATCAAGAAACCCACTAGACTTTAAGGTTAGTCTAGAACCTATTACAGCTTGCTTTTAATGGTTATGCAAGAACCCACTTGCTTTCAATGGTTGAGCAAGAACCCACTAGCCTTCTTATAGGTGAAGGCTAGCTCACCTATGTCTCAAGCCTTTTAAAGGAAAGGCTTGACCAACCTCTTCACACCTTGAAGGTGGTGTGAGAACCCAAAAGAGAGGATGAGAGAAAGAGTTGGGGGTTTGTGGGCACAAACCCAATTTGATGCTCAAAATAAATAAAGCAATAAAAACCGTAATGCGAGAAGCCTTGGGGGCCAATGGATTGATGGAGCTGATGAAGGGCGTTCCCAAGCTTCTTTGGTGGTGCTCCTTGGATGTGGAAGTGTGTTGGAGCAAGTGGGGTTCCCTTGGAGGAATGCGCCGGAGGTTCTCCAAATGATGTAAAATGTGTCCCGTGGGCTTCGTTGGCTTGGTAATTGTTCCAGTTGTGTTCCGGGGCTTCCTAGTCCTTTATTTATAGAGGGGGAACCCTCATATGGCCTTTGGAGGTCTTCAGACCCGTTGGAAAAGGCTTCGGAGCCGTTGGGAGGCAAGTGGACCAGCCTGGTCAAAGGCCCAACGGCTAGTTTGACTGGCTCCACCGGCTGACCGGTGCTAGGCCACCGGTTGGCCGGTGTTTGGAAAAAGGAGAGGCCTTCGGGCTCAGGCTCCACCGGTTGGCCGGTGATGAGGCCACCGGTTGGCCGGTGATGAGGCCACCGGTTGGCCGGTGGTGAGACAGTACCAAACACTATTCTGTCTGGGTGCCACCGGCTGGCCGGTGCTGAGGCCACCGGTTGGCCGGTGCTGAGGCCACCGGTTGGCCGGTGCTGAGGCAGTGGCTCAGCCTTCTGCCCAGGGTCCAGCGGCCGGCCGGTGGTGAAGCCACCGGTTGGCCGGTGGACTGAATTTCAGTCCACTATTCTTCCTTTGCCACTTTTTGCTCCTGAAATCATACCTATTAACAAAAACACTTGAAAACAAGATTAGATAAAAAGGAGAGTGATTGTGATCATGAAAATTAAACCTCGAGGGGTACGAGAGGTACAACAATCTCCCCCTATTTTGATGATCACAATCACCAAAACAAGAAATGTAAAAGACTTAAATGAAAGCCATGCTTTAAAGGATTTCTCCCCCAATCAACCAAGAATTTCTCCCCCTTTGTGATTATCAAAACAGCATGGGGCATAAAACTTGATTGAGGGAAGCGTTTGAAAAACAAGATAGAGATTTTAAACCAATTGAAATTTTTGAAATTTTATTTGAATGTTTTGAAATGAAAAATGAATAACAGTTTGTATTGAAAGTTTTGAAATGAAAAATTGAATAACAGTTTGAATTGAAAGTTTGAAATGAAAAATTGAATAACAGTTTGAATTGAAAGTTTGAAATCAAAAATTTTGAAAGAAAATTTTGAATTGAAAGAAGCAAAAAAAAACTTAAACAATCCTAACTCCCCCTAAATAAAAACAACAAATCACCGGGGAGAGGTTTTTGGAACCGAGACAAATTTGGGCCCGGAGAGACTCGCTAAAAGGGATTTTTCAATCCATACTTGTCTAGTTGCGGGTCGTCTCCTATAAAATTCATCATTAAGGAAAATGGTTTTGGGCCTTCCATACCGGGCATTTTTGCAATCACACTCATAAATTAAGTGCCCGGGTTTTTTGCAATAATTAAAAAATTTAAATTGGGAGCTCCCCCTTACAAAAATAGTAGGTGCATGGGAAGAGGAAGCTTGCTTGGAATAGCCAAGCCCTTCGGTGGTTCTTGATATGCGTTGGGAACCAATTAATTTGGTCAGATTTTGTTCCCCTTGGGTGAACTTGGCTAAGGATTCCCTTAGATCTTTGATGGTTGATTCCATGGAATCAACATCGGGAAGATTTTGGATTTTGAGGGACAACTCTTCCTTCTCTTTGAGAAGTTGTTCCCTTTCGGAAGAGAGTTTTTTGAAATTATTTTTTAAAGAAACAAATTTGGAAGAAAGTTCGTGAAAACCTTCCTCCAATTGATCTCTCGCATGTTGGAGATCCTCATAAGACATGTGATTGAAAGAATTGGAAGAACTAGAGGATGAGGAGTCGGAAGATGTTACCTCATGAAATGCCATTAGGCATTTGTTACCGTTGTCGCTCGAGGAGGAGGAGGATGTGGAGCTATCACTCCATGTAGCCTTGAATTCCTTCTTCTTCTCCTTTTGCTTGGCCTTTTTCTTGTTGAGTGGACAATCGGGATTGTAATGGCCTTTCTTGCCACACCCATAGCATGTTACCTCGGGCTCGGATTTTTCGTCGTGTTTTTCCTTTCGAGCCTTGCGGGATTTCTTCTTCTTGTGCTTCTTCATGAACTTGTGCATCTTGCGGGAAAGATTCTTCATTTCGGAATCGCCGCTTGAAGTGGAAGATGATGATGAGGAGGAGCTTTCTTCTTGTTGAACTTTGAAGGTGATGTTCTTTGGAACTTTGATCGGTTTGCCTTCCTTTTCAGCTTGCCTCCTCATGGTGATCTCATAGGTCATGAGGGATCCGATGAGCTCTTCGACCGGCATGTTTTTGTTGTCCTTTGCTTCTTGGATTGCCGTGACTTTCGGAGCCCATGAGCTTGGTAGGATCCATAGGATCTTCTTGACCATTGTCTCTGCAGAAATATTATCTCCAAGAGATTTTATACCATTGCAAACGTCAGTAAAGCGTGTAAACATATCAGAAATATTTTCATGTGGGTGCATGGTGAAAGACTCAAAATCTTGACGGAACATATCCAATCGAGTATCCTTGACTTTGTTGGTCCCCTCATGGGTAACCTCCAAAAGTTTCCAGATTTCATGTGATGTAGTGCATGTGGAAACTCGATTGAATTCATTAAGATCAAGGCCGCAATGTAGAGCGTTCATGGCTTTGCCATCAAGCTCGAAATTTTTAATATCGGCTTGGGTCCATTTGGATTCATCGGGAGAAGAGACAGTGTAACCATGCATGACAATTTTATAAATGGGATAACCTATACTTCTAAGAAAAGTAGTCATGCAGGTTTTCCAATAATTATAGTCGGTTCCATCAAAAAATGGAGCACGACCCAAAGAATAGCCTTCGGGGGCAAAAGAGGTTGATGCCATCACAATGGATCTTAAATTTGAAACCGTTTAGGTTATTACTCAAAATTTCCTTTGATACCAATTGTTGGGCGGAGAAAAGGAGGAAGTGATGGAAAGAGGGGGGGTGAATTGCCTTTTAAAAAATGATTAACAATTTAAAATCAAAGTTGAAAGTGCAGCGGAAATAAAATAGGCAAGACACAAAATTGATAACGGAGTTCGGCTTAAACCCAAGCCTATGTCTCCGCTCCCAACTCAACCGTTGAGAGATTTACTACCGCTTGCTTTTCAATGGTTTTAGCAAGAAACCCACTAGACTTTAAGGTTAGTCTAGAACCTATTACAGCTTGCTTTTAATGGTTATGAAAGAACCCACTTGCTTTCAATGGTTGAGAAAGAACCCACTAGCCTTCTTACAGGTGAAGGCTAGCTCACCTATGTCTCAAGCCTTTTAAAGGAAAGGCTTGACCAACTTCTTCACACCTTGAAGGTGGTGTGAGAACCCAAAAGAGAGGATGAGAGAAAGAGTTGGGGGTTTGTGGGCACAAACCCAATTTGATGCTCAAAATAAATAAAGCAATAAAAACCGTAATGGGAGAAGCCTTGGGCGCCAATGGATTGATGGAGCTGATGAAGGGCGCTCCCAAGCTTCTTTGGTGGTGCTCCTTGGATGTGGAAGTGTGTTGGAGCAAGTGGGGTTCCCTTGGAGGAATGCGCCGGAGGTTCGCCAAATGATGTAAAATGTGTCCCATGGGCTTCGTTGGCTTTGTAATTGTTCCGGTTGTGTTCCGGGGCTTCCTGGTCCTTTATTTATAGAGGGGGAACCCTCATATGGCCTTTGGAGGTCTTCGGACCCGTTGGAAAAGGCTTCGGAGCCGTTGGGAGGCAAGTGGACCAGCCTGGTCAAAGGCCCAACGGCTAGTTTGAATGGCTCCACCGGCTGACCGGTGCTAGGCCACCGGTTGGTCGGTGTTTGGAAAAAGGAGAGGCCTTCGGGCTCAGGCTCCACCGGCTGGCCGGTGATGAGGCCACCGGTTGGCCGGTGGTGAGACAGTAGCAAACACTATTCTATCTGGGTGACACCGGCTGGCCGGTGCTGAGGCCACCGGTTGGCCGGTGCTGAGGCAGTGGCCCAGCCTTCTGCCCAGGGTCCAGCGGCCAGCCGGTGGTGAAGCCACCAGTTGGCCGGTGGACTGAATTTCAGTCCACTGTTCTTCCTTTGCCACTTCTTGCTCCTGAAATCATGCCTATTAACAAAAACACTTGAAAACAAGATTAGATAAAAAGGAGAGTGATTGTGATCATGAAAATTAAACCTCGAGGGGTACGAGAGGTACAACAATCTTCCCCTATTTTTATGATCACAATCACCAAAACAAGAAATGTAAAAGACTTAAATGAAAGGCATGCTTTAAAGGATTTCTCCCCCAATCAACCAAGAATTTCTCCCCCTTTGTGATTATCAAAATAGCATGGGGCATAAAACTTGATTGAGGGAAGCGTTTGAAAAACAACATAGAGATTTTAAACCAATTGAAATTTTTGAAATTTTATTTGAAAGTTTTGAAATGAAAAATGAATAACAGTTTGTATTGAAAGTTTTGAAATGAAAAATTGAATAACAGTTTGAATTTAAAGTTTGAAATGAAAAATTGAATAATAGTTTGAATTGAAAGTTTTAAATAAAAAATTTTAAAAGAAAATTTTGAATTGAAAGAAGCAAAAAAAAAATTAAACAATCCTAACTCCCCCTAAATAAAAACAACAAATCACCGGGGAGAGGTTTTTGGAACCGAGACAAATTTTGGCCCGGAGAGACTCGCTAAAAGGGATTTTTCAATCCATACTTGTCTAGTTGGGGGTCGTATCCTATAAAATTCATCATTAAGGAAAATGGTTTTGGGCCTTCCATACCGGGCATTTTTGCAATCACACTCATAAATTAAGTGCCCGGGTTTTTTGCAATAATTAAAAAATTTAAATTGGGAGCTCCCCCTTACAAAAATAGTAGGTGCATGGGAAGAGGAAGCTTTCTTGGAATAGCCAAGCCCTTCGGTGGTTCTTGATATGCGTTGGGAACCAAGTAATTTGGTCAGATTTTGTTCCCCTTGGGTGAACTTGGCTAAGGATTCCCTTAGATCTTTGATGGTTGATTCCATGGAATCAACATCGGGAAGATTTTGGATTTTGAGGGACAGCTCTTCCTTCTCTTTGAGAAGTTGTTCCTTTTCGGAAGAGAGTTTTTTGAAATTCTTTTTTAAAGAAACAAATTTGGAAGAAAGTTCGTGAAAACCTTCCTCCAATTGATCTCTCGCATGTTGGAGATCCTCATAAGACATGTGATTGAAAGAATTGGAAGAACTAGAGGATGAGGAGTCGGAAGATGTTACCTCATGAAATTCCATTAGGCATTTGTTACCATTGTCGCTCGAGGAGGAGGAGGATGTGGAGCTATCACTCCATGTAGCCTTGAATGCCTTCTTCTTATCCTTTTGCTTGGCCTTTTTCTTGTTGAGTGGACAATCGATCTTGTAATGGCCTTTCTTGCCACACCCATAGCATGTTACCTCGGGCTCAGATTTTTCGTCATTTTTTTCCTTTCGAGCCTTGCGGGATTTCTTCTTTTTGTGCTTCTTCCTGAACTTGTGCATCTTGCAAGCAAGATTCTCCATTTCGTAATTGCCGCTTGAAGAGGAAGATTATGAGGAGGAGGAGCTTTCTTCTTGTTTAACTTTGAAGGCGATGTTCTTTGGAACTTTGATCGGTTTGCCTTCCTTTTCAGCTTGCCTCCTCATGGTGATCTCATAGGTCATGAGGGATCCGATTAGCTCTTCGACCGGCATGTTTTTGATGTCCTTTGCTTCTTGGATTGCCGTGACTTTCGAATCCCATGAGCTTGGTAGGATCCATAGGATCTTCTTGACCATTGTCTCTGCAGAAATATTATCTCCAAGAGATTTTCTACCATTGCAAACATCAGTAAAGCGTGTAAACATATCAGAAATATTTTCATGTGGGTGCATGGTGAAAGACTCAAAATCTTGACGGAACATATCCAATCGAGTATCCTTGACTTTGTTGGTCCCCTCATGGGTAACCTCCAAAAGTTTCCAGATTTCATGAGATGTAGTGCATGTGGAAACTCGATTGAATTCATTACGATCAAGGCCATAATGTAGAGCGTTCATGGCTTTGCCATCAAGCTCAAAATTTTTAATATCGGCTTGGGTCCATTTGGATTCATCGGGAGAAGAGAGAGTGTAACCATGCATGACAATTTTATAAATGGGATAACCTATACTTCTAAGAAAAGTAATCATGCGGGTTTTCCAATAATTATAGTCGGTTCCATCAAAAAATGGAGCACGACCCAAAGAATAGCCTTTGGGGGCAAAAGAGGTTGATTCCATCACAATGGATCTTAAATTTGAAACCGGTTAGGGTATTACTCAAAATTTCCTTTGATACCAATTGTTGGGTGGAGAAAAGAAGGAAGTGATGGCAAGAGGGGGGTGAATTGCCTTTTAAAAAATGATTAACAATTTAAAATCAAAGTTGAAAGTGCAGCGGAAATAAAATAGGCAAGACACAAAATTGATAACGGAGTTAGGATTAAACCCAAGACTACGTCTCCGCTCCCAACTCAACCGTTGAGAGATTTACTACTGCTTGTTTTCAATGGTTTTAGCAAGAAACCCACTAGAATTTAAGGTTAGTCTAGAACCTATTACATCTTGCTTTTAATGGTTATGCAAGAACCCACTTGCTTTCAATGGTTGAGCAAGAACCCACTAGCCTTCTTACAGGTGAAGGCTAGCTCACCTATGTCTCAAGCCTTTTAAAGGAAAGGCTTGACCAACCTCTTCACACCTTGAAGGTGGTGTGAGAACCCAAAAGAGAGGATGAGAGAAAGAGTTGGGGGTTTGTGGGCACAAACCCAATTTGATGCTCAAAATAAATAAAGCAATAAAAACCGTAATGGGAGAAGCCTTGGGCGCCAATGGATTGATGGAGCTAATGAAGGGCTCTCCCAAGCTTCTTTGGTGGTGCTCCTTGGATGTGGAAGTGTGTTGGAGCAAGTGGGGTTCCCTTGGAGGAATGCGCCGGAGGTTCGCCAAATGATGTAAAATGTGTCCCGTGGGCTTCGTTGGCTTGGTAATTGTTCCGGTTGTGTTCCGGGGCTTCCTAGTCCTTTATTTATAGAGGGGGACCCTCATATGGCCTTTGGAGGTCTTCGGACCCATTGGAAAAGGCTTCGGAGCCGTTGGGAGGCAAGTGGACCAGCCTGGTCAAAGGCCCAACGGCTAGTTTGACTGGCTCCACCGGCTGACCGGTGCTAGGCCACCGGTTGGCCGGTGTTTGGAAAAAGGAGAGGCCTTCGGGCTCAGGCTCCACCGGCTAGCCGGTGATGAGGCCACCGGTTGGCCGGTGGTGAGACAGTAGCAAACACTATTCTGTCTGGGTGCCACCGGCTGGCCGGTGCTGAGGCCACCGGTTGGCCGGTGCTGAGGCAGTGGCTCAGCCTTCTGCCCAGGGTCCATCGGCCGGCCGGTGGTGAAGCCACCGGTTGGCCGGTGGACTGAATTTCAGTCCACTATTCTTCCTTTGCCACTTCTTGCTCCTGAAATCATGCCTATTAACAAAAACACTTGAAAACAATATTAGATAAAAAGGAGAGTGATTGTGATCATGAAAATTAAACCTCGAGGGGTACGAGAGGTACAACAATCATTGCAATCAAAACCCATGTAGTTCTTTTGATCCGTGTAGTTTAATGTCATGTGGAAAGGAAAAATATGGGGGTAATGATACACCAACTATTTGAGCTTGATTTTCAAGAATACGTCCTATGTATCATCTTTATGGAAAGAATCTGATTAATTGTAGTTCAGTCTATACTAGGGTTTCAATACTGAAGCATTCTTTATAACCCTAGGGTGTATGGTTCAAATGATGTGATTAGTGAAACTCCATAATCCCACATTATCTATTCTTATTGTGAGAAATAAGGGGTAACAAGTGATTAATTCCATTACTTTGGGTAAAGGGGATTATATATTGGGATTGCCTTGGGTGATCAATAAAGAGCTCGAGCCTTAGGGATATGTAACCTATGTATCTTGAATATGGAAGGAATAATATTCATCGTAGTTCCTATATGTTGGGGATTGCACACTGAGGATTCCCTAGATAATGGATATTTATTATTCCTAATGAGGTGTTCACTGCATCCCCCTAAGCCCACGTGAGCTATGCTCGGGGTGAGAAACATGGGTGGAAATAATAAGCCTTATGGAATATAGATATGGGACTTGTGTATTGGGAAAATACTAGGGGTGGTTTGGTATATAGATCATGCCTTAAGAACACGTCCTTCATATCCTAGTTATGGTGATAATCAGAGTTCTCTTAGTTCATTTATCATGGATTACACATTGAGGATTCCCTATTGATCAGGGATTATACGATGAGGATAGAAAATATAATTAAGTCCTGGGATGCCCTGGTGATCTGGCCCTCTTATCTAGAGGGTACCACATAACCTAGTCAGCATGTCCTGGGAGCCATCACATGACCGAACATGACACATATGGAGGGTATAATGACAGTCACTGTGTCATATCCCGAGGGGTGTTGTAAGTCTTGGTTGACACCTGTAAGAGACATTTTAGGACCTAGAAAACATGTTTGGAAGGAGATGCGATTCTTAGTTGACTTACCTGGAGATTTTCATGAGAGTTGGGTTGTCATTTCGGGATGTGAGACTTGAATTAAAGGATAAAGAACTGTTATATGAGTCAGGTGATGCATCTGAAGGGTGTCACAAGACCTGGGTGATGGACCCTGAGGGTTTTAAAGATCGAAGAGGTGCCCACAGGGGAACTAGGTGGCTTTTTATGACATGTATGGAGTATCCCGCGTGTCCCTAATGGTATGATAAAGGAACATCTTGAGATCTGGATGATGTGTCCTAGTGATGTCACATGTTGTTGGAGGACACAAATGAAGAACATGAGGTCCAATGGGCATGTATTTCATTTAAGTATCATGTTCTTGATAGTGGTCCTAACCCTCGTGCTTTGGAAACCTCAGTTTTGTTCAGTGTGAGTTCTTCTTAAGACTCATATGATCTAGCGGGTGCACAAAATGTCCTTCACATAACCAACAAGAGGTCTTTCATGTGATCTACGTATGATCACATGATGTACATTATGCATAGTGAATGACTACTTTGGCTACCCACATGTAAATTATTTGACAAATCAGTTGCTCCGAGAATTCCATAGAGTCTGGGCGTCCAATGTGTGTACTTGCGGTTTAGATTCCAACCCTTTATTTTTTGTTGGAGTGGAGAATTTATTAGAATTTATATCATAAGTAATCTCCGGTTTGTGTAGGGTATCTAGCATGATTCCAGGCTGGAGTCAACAAAGGGGCTTAGCACCACACGGTTTTGTAAGTTCTTGTTGTGTACTGCATCAAGGAAGTCACTTGAATTTCAACAATAACAATTCTTCTTCCTCAATGCATCCTTTATTAGATTATTTTTTAGTATTGAAGACATTATGATCCTGAGGTCGCATTTGGGGACTTCCATGTTTTGACATTGACATTTCCAAAGGCTTTCACATGTTGGAAGATACTCATGGGACCTTGGGTGACTTGTCTTGGGGTCTCCCTGGACCGCACTAAGGGTGTGCTGGGTGCGTCACATGCCTTTTATCAGCCAAAAACACCTCTCACCTCATCCCTTTTGATATCCTTTGTTTTATGTGATGAAGGCCTAGAGCCATGAGAGATTTCATGATTAATATCTATGATTTTTACTTGATTTTTCAGTGGTGTCCCTCATGACCAATATGGGTCATATGAGGGTGTTCAAGAATTTCATGGACAAAACCATTCGTCTATCCTATGAGCACAGCAGAATTTACTGGACACACCTAAGGACTTCCATACAGCAAGGCTGACATGCCAGAGGGATTTTGTGAGATGCACTGGACATGTTTTCAGGGACTCATGGTGCATCACATGTCTTTCTAGGCACACTGAATGTCTTTTAGTGACTACAAAACCTATCACCTCCTCCCATTTATCTCCTTGGTTTTATATGAAAATGTATTGGAGGTCTTCTGAGCTAACTTGAATATCATTACATGATTTTATTGTTACCAATGATGATTTTTTTTCATGATCTATGTGACCAATGGGGGTATCTCTATTTTGATTCAACTTCTCCTTATTTTCACAGGATTTTGGAGGGGTTGTTCGGCACTTTCTAATGAAAAACCCTATGGCCCATGCATTTTTTCTGCTGCAATCATGTGGCCATAGGTTTTCTGGAGAGTTTATGTGAGAGGTGGGGGGGGGGGGGCTCATTGAAGGGGTATCCGTGGGAATTTTCATGGGTTATGCACCATGCAAGGAGACTTCGTGTGATCTTGAAATGGTTATGGAATCACAAATCCTTTCAGTGACTCTTTGAGTCTTTGACAATCATTTTCTTCTTTACGTTCATGGGGAAGATAAAAACCATATTCAGGTACTTTTTCATTTGTGATTTTTCTAATTCTTAGTTAGAGAGAGTAAAAATCCCCCCCCCCCTCAAGAGTAATGTCTGAGGGGACAAGGACTTGGTTATGAGGAAACTAAATGCTCGTCAGTGTCTTTGGTGGTGTCATGAACTGGTACCTCAGGTGACATTTTTTCTATGGGTAAACCATTGGAATTCATAGAATATCATATATATATATAGTGGGGGTGGAGGTAATTTCACTCCACCGACAGCCTCCTTCTCTAGGGAATTCTTTTTGACACTTCTATAACAAGAAACTACTGAAAAATTTAGTCACGAACCCTATCTACAAGCTTGCACTGCAAACCCTAATCACTTGAGCTCTCATGCATGAATTATTTCTACTTAGACACTCATTTTTCTGAACTATAAAATACTCCTTTTTAAACCCTTAAAATTTGTCTACGAGAGCTACGATTTCATAGAGGTCTTCCAAAGATTCGTTGACCCAATGGTCTGATAGATTTTGATTTGCGTGACCATGTTCAGGTCACATGATTGAAAATCTCCAATGGGAATCATACGATGGATGTGATTTATATTAGAGGTTATTCACCCCACAATTTTTCTAGAGATTAGGTGATTTGAAACCTTGATGTGGCTTGTGAACCCTTGGCTTAGTCATGTGATGCACAAGATGTTGTTGGAACCTTTCATACCTTTCTCTATGGTATATTTATAGGATGTGTGACACATAAAAATTTTTATATGTCTTATGGTTCTCACGAAGGTTCCTCATCTACAGTTAGTTGAAGGGTCATGATCACTAGGAATTGCAATTTTGATCCCTACTACTATGTGTGTACTGATAATGAGGTCCTGTAGAGGTCCCTTTCATCTAGAATTTAGAATTATACCTCATCAGATTGACTTCCACTATATTATTTTGGATTGATGGATGACACCACATACCTTCCTCAAATTTTAAATGTTTATATCTATAAGTATATAGCTCTCTAACTGCATTCAAGTGACAATCACCAAGTATGGTGAGCTGGATACAACTCAATCTCTGGGCTTGTCATCTATTGGCCAATTCTCCACTACACCTAAATGGTTGTGATATCACTCAACAACCTATTACTCAGAGCTATTAAATCATATTTAACACTTCTCTAGATTCCTCTAGTGTCATATGGTACTCAAAATGGGATGTTTGTCCTAGTTGAAATTTCTTTGACAAATGGGAATGGCCATGCTAGGTGAGGTAGAGTTGTTCGGAGATTTCTAATGATCTATATAGGGTTTATATACATGAAGCCCTATGGACATATCTATTTATCATTTACCACATTCCTACCTCATTTGGGAAATGATCAGTCGTTGGTGTCCTACATCCATCACATTCAACCTTCCTCACGGTGAGGTGGGTATTAGATTATGGGATATCCATTGGTTGGGCTGAATTCTTCCTCTTAAAGAGATGTATGATGAATTTATCCCTACTGTAGAAATTTGGGGTGATCTGATACAGACTCTAGTTATAGATAAGGATATTATTTTCATTACAAGGAAGAAATAGGGGAGAGAGATGATGGTGCGTTCTCTTATTTTGTTCACTAACTAGTTCAATATTTTTACCCAGTGTTATTTTTTCTCAACAGTACCCCTACCAACATGTCTGCGACAATGCAGGATCATACTGGGACATTCTAGAATCTAGGTATTATACCTCATGGGGATATTATGTGAACCCGGAGGTTTCTTTAAGCCTCAAGTAGGCAAGTTTTCTTACTAGGTTATTGAATGGGTGGCTTTTTTCTAGATGGGATGCACGCTCTGGAATCTGCATTAGTACCTTAGTAATGGAGACACAAATCATAGATGGAAAGTGTCTCAACCTGTAACTAACAATCCTTTCATTCCTTTACTATATGGCGGTTCATATCTAATAAGGTAACACCCCGTATAGGATCAGTGGTCCCCTCCAGTTCCTGTTTTGTTGGATAGGAGATAACTTTCACTATTACGAGTACTAAAATACTTCCTAGATCCAGAATTATATATCCTATCCTAGACTACAATACATATATGGAGTTTGGGATATGTAACTAATTCATGCTGAGGTCTGAGGTGAATTATATCGACCTGATAATTTTTACTTTTCAACCCTCCATGAATCGAGCGGTCCAATTATTGATGATGACAATGACTCACTTGATGATAAATCTTAAATGGTCTCCCTCTAGGATGGGGTCATCATATCCAGGGAGGATGAGAAAATTATCTATGAATCATACAAACTGTATTAGTTTTCTCGATTGATTGGTTGTGTTCAAATAGTTTCCCCCATTCATTTGGTTAGTGTTAAAGGGGAACAACATCCTAGAGTCATCCTAAAATTATGGAAGATACAATCTCTTGGAGATACCTGGTCTATGATCATTTTTGTACCTACTGATGTCCCCGCTTTCCTCACCCAGTATTATACCAAGGCTTGGAAGGCTGCTTATCCTAATGGTGTGTTATTACATCTGGTTGTTTAGGTGGACATACCTCTTGAATTACCGATTCCTCTATCTACGGTATCAATGGATTTGATTAAAGATGTGGGTGAGGCATCATAGAAGTGATCTTGCTATAATTATGGCTATTCATATAGTAATTTGGATTCTCTTGAGGAGATTAGTCCTCCCATATAGGATAAATATGATATTCCTATTAAGAGAGTAGAATATGAGGCTTCTTCTCCTATTTCAGTATTGATTTGAATAGTTATTCATCCTTCTAATATAACTTATTCATCAGATTCCGAGTTACAATCACGTAGTAAGCTGATCTAGGAGCACATTCATATTTTTTTATTGATACCTATTTGGAGACATTATTCCATCAAGAGGAGAGGATTCACCAATTAGTTCATGATCTAAGGGAAGGCAGTTTTGATCAATAGCCTTTGTATGAAATTATGTAGCAGATCATCTTGACCTGAAGAGACTTGGACACATAGGAAAGGGGAATGCATGATTTTGTGAGTGAGTCCCCCCTTGCCAAAAAATGAAGGGATACAACAAAGGCACTAGAACAGGGTCTTCATTGGTATTCTGAACTTCAAGAACAGATGGATGCTTGGATGACACAGATATGGAAGTATGAAGAGATAAATTCTTATCTGATGTTCAAAAATTTCATATAATTGACCTCATTGGCCACTGATCAGAGGGGGATTGAAGAGCTGACTACTTTGGTTGATGTTCTTAGTCTCGAGGTAGGGGCAGATGTAATGGGGAGGGCGACACTCCAATGCTCAATTGACGCCTCCCACCAAACTCTCACTGATCTTTGTAGTGATATTGACCATCTTTTTCTGTGACATAATAATAATTATTTTTTTACTACATCCCATACTTTCACAGTACACTCCATTTTTTTGAGGTTTCAAAGAGACTCCAAAACATATAGATTCCTCCCTCGTTTTCATACAATGAATGGATTAGTTTTCTGAGTTTACTATCCAATTTCCTTTCTTGTATGATATCTCACTATTCCTGTCATATTAGAAATCATTTTTGACACCCATCATGTAACGCCCCGACCCCAGCTACCCAGAGTCGGTGCATTAATTACATAACATTGGCATGATCACAAGAAAGATCAAATCTCGAAAGACCGATTGGTTTAGTAGCCTTGGAAACACTAGATATATTCATAAGTTTTACATTACATCATAAAATGAAAAACTAATACAACAACATAATATTTCCACAATCCACATTATTAACCCCTCATAAAATCCCTGCAGGACATTCATAACTTACTTCTTCACATCCTGGGAAAAATAAAACATAAAAAAAAAGGGGTGAGCTCAAATGCCCAGTAAGGATAACAATAAAGTGGAAACTTTCATAAATAAGAATAAACATTTAAGGCAATGTATAACTAAAACAAAAGCCTTTTAAAAACGAACTTTCAACATGGTATGGCATAAATAAAATGAAATAATGCCATTTACTTATTCACATGGATATTCTACTAAATGAATAACCACATGCAAAAATCAATAACCACTTTCATAATTTTGGAATGCATAATGCCAGACTATCATAACCACATAGCCAAGGCCTCGTGCCAAGACTACAAATAAGATTTTGTCAAGGCCTTGTGCCAAGACACTAGTTTGTCTCATGAGACCTACCGATGCATCGAGGAGCTATAGCGGGCTCCACCCGTCACTTATTAAGTCCAATGCATTCCCATATGAAAAGGTTTAAACATAACATAAACATTCGTATTAAAACTAGCATACGAAATGTCAATACTTTCACAATAAACTATGAATGGTATAAAAATAGCACATCCACAGTCAAACATATCACAAAACCTTCAATACAATATAGAAGTTTTGTATCATAATAAATCAACTTCAAATAATCTTAAAATCCATCAAAGGATGTTGACATAGATGAAATCAAAATTCTTTTTAAAGAAATATCTCCTTTTATTTTGAAATCATTTAAGATTCATATAAAATAAAACATTTTCTTTGAAAATATTCTTATAAGATTGTAAGGAAAGCTTTGAAGATTTTATAACGGCGTAAAATAACCGCACCCGCCGTATAAGTTAAAAAAAACATTCTTACCTCAATTCTGTCGAAAAGGTTAAAAAGGACCTTGTTTTGAAAACGACGGAAAGATTCCTTTATAAACCTCTTATAAAAAGTCAAAAAAAGGTATAAATGACTTTAACCCATATTCTTGTAAATAGTAAAAATGTTTTGAAATACATTTTTAAGAAACATGGATGTGGATGATAAAGAGATCCCAGTAGATTATTACATATAAACAACCTCGGATAATGAAGAGATTGTGAAATAACCCTTACCTTGTACTTTTCCTTGGTTGGGGTAGGTTAACCTCCTGTATAATGGTGAAATAGTTGTTATTAAATTATACAAGAATCATATATTTTAATATGATATCATATATGATCTTTTAACATTGATTTGTTAATAATATCTTAGAATTATCGTCGTTTCGGGAGTTAACTTACTCATTTTCTTTTATATGTTTTGTTACATAAGCCATGGTTGTTGTATCTTATTCATATCCAGAATGATATACAGTCCTTAAACATCATTTTTAAATCATCAAATGATAATTATACTTGAATGGATACGATGGAGAATGAATCTCATCGCGTTCGTGGAGACGGTAGTCCGTACGTACGCACGAGCGACAATATCATTCTTTTGATATTAAAATAATATATAAATGGATGGTATATAATATATACAGAATCATTAACATGTTATATTTATTATTTACATGAGTTACACATCATTATTATACCCATCCAAATAATATTATATTGAATAACAATTACACCACGACGTGGAGACGGTAAGCCGTACGTACGCACGTATGGTGACATGTTATTCAAAGGGTGGATAGAATACTGAATATGATTGTACCATATTTATAATAACATCACAGTATATGTGAGATACTGGAGTTTTTATTTCAGAATGGTAAGAACAAAGGAAGAAGAAGTGGAAGAAGAAATGAACTTAGAAAAGGGTGGTGAAATCATTACCTCTTCTTCGGGTTCTTCCTTTTGATTTGATCAAAAGGGCTCCTTAGGTTGGCTTTCTGATCAAACTAAGGCCTCTAGGTTGTAGTGAGGGATGTTGGGAGAGTATTTGGGCAGAGTTTGGCCGAACCAAAAGGCTTTGAAGGTGTGAAGAAATGAGAAGGAGGAGTGCCCTTTTATAAGAGGGGTGAGGGGCACCTTTGGAAAAGTTAGAAATATTAATTTATAATAAATTCATATTCGGTTTACAAAGGCTCCAAAGTTGACTATTCAAAGGATGAGGTGGGGATAGGTCGAAAACAACTCATCCAATAGAATTTAGACAGGTTTGGGTACTTATATTAACCTTATCTTTAAGTATTAACTCTAAGTTAATTAGTTTCACTTTTACAATGTCTCTTTGTATTTTTATATAATATGGTTAATAAACTTACTATATACATCCAAGAGACCCCCAAGTGGTCCATTAATGGGGAACCTATCATAATATAAGTCTCTTGGCCGAACCTTAGATTTTTAGGAATTTAATATCAATTAATAATATAATATTTGTTTTAAGAACTCTTTTATGTCAATTTTGACACTATTCAATAGTTGATTTTTGTGAAACTCCTAACAGATTGATTACTTCGAAAAAAGTCAATTAAATCAATCCTAATATATCATATTATCATAGAAAATTAGTTTAATTCATTAAAAGTTTCATATTATAATTATTTGGGTATTTATAAGATCAATTATTTTTATTTTTCACTATTTTAGTAATTACTGCATCATCATTGTGTCATAAATAAAATAAATTATATAATGTCTAAAAATTATAAATAAAATATCATTATGTAGGAAATCTTTTTAGCTTTCTAATGAATATTTATAATCGAAAATCCAACATGTATATCCCTATGTAAAAATTGTTCTTCTAAACGATGTAAGCTTATGCCATTTTTATTTTTATTTTAACTTTATTAATATAATGTGTCATTATCACTTACAAGTGGATTCATAGGGTCCCAAAATAGACCCAAAGATGCCCATGGTCGACCATGTATCAACCAATAGGGTTAAGACACTTTTTAGGGTAATTTAGTATTATTATAATATTATGTTTTTAACCCTTATTTACCGGATTTACCCTTAACCATGGTAAATAAAATATTTACCGCAGTAATTATTCAAAATGTCTAAAAATAAAAGTTACCCATTTACACAATTTGAACATCCAAATTCCAAATATGGAATCCATTTTCCTAAATTCAAAACACAGAAGTGGCAGAAATTAATATAAAATTAATTCCCGCTATCAAAACAAAAAGCGTGTTTTTAAGAGGTAATAACTATCAAAAGATTGACACTTGTTTATGTTCGGTTTAATTGTAAAATTATGTCCAATGACCAAAATTATATTAAATGGTAAAAATATATTCTAAATATACTTTAAAACCACTCAAATTCATAATTTATCACTATTAATTATTTTGATTAAAAAAGTTGTTTTTAATTAAAATTTAGTAATTTTCACTATTCATCAAAATATGAAAGTTATCCGAAATGTACCAAAATTTCACCTTAGGCTAAATTCGATATTCCGAAACCAAAAATGAATTCCATTTTAAAATATAAAATATATATAATTTCAAAAAGTAGGTATTACTATTCATAACGGCTAGTTTGATTGGTTGTGGTGTGTGTTAAAACTCAAGGTTGCGTACAACACACGCTACTATATTATTCAAAGAAAGTGTACCGTGGAAGCTTGGGATGTTTCATTTTAAATTTTTGATGTCCCCATTTAGTCAAAAAGTTTAAAATATTGTATTTAAAAAGGGTTCACTATTAAATTTGATAATACTGAAAATGAATTTGTTCTTGCATTATATCTAAGAAACTCATAATATGGATTCTAAAATTATAAGGATTATATAAACATTAAAATTTATCTAATACTATTCATAACCTCTTTTGAATGGATTGTTTGGTAAGTCATGGTGTGCTTGAACTTGGTGTTGCATGTAGTGAAAGTTATTGAATTATTTTGAAGAACTAACACACTATGAAATCTTGGGGTGTTACATTCCCCCCTCCTTCAATAAATTGCGTCCTCGCAATTTGAAATTATTCTTCGAAAATAAAAGGTTGAAAATAGATAATATATTTGTGGGAAACCCCACATCGGAAATTGGGTTACTAAAATTTAGTCTTAATATTAGGAAAAGAGAAATGAAAGTGTCACCACCAAATTATGATCTCGATTAGGAGAACATTGGTGGCAATTTGAGACATATAATTGGAGGAAAAACGTAAATATTTATAGGGAGTGATTGAGGTCATCAATCACAAACAAGTATAAAATTGAGTTCCTTAAATTCATCAATCTATGATGAATTGAAATACCATCGGTTCAACAAAACATAGGGTATTAGGATAATACATTTTTGACGTTTCAAAATATCCTAGTTGAAATCCCACATCGAAAAATGAATTAATGAGGCCTCTATTTAAAATAAAGAGTCGAAAGTATGAAGATTACCGAAAATAACACATACTAGGGTTCCATGTAGGAAAATATGGATATGGAAGAAAAATATAACCATCAATTATCTGATGGAGAGTGGTAGAGAACATGGCTATAAAAAGGCCAACAATCCCAAAGCCATAAATTAGTGATGATTTAAGGTACCATCTAGGAAAACATTTTTGTTCAAAGTTGCTTTTCTTAATATTGAGGAATTTATTTATGAGATTGGCTAAGATCATAAGGAGATATACTTACTTTATAATTATAGTTTTATCCATTAATAAATTTCTACCACAAACTCATCTTTCACTCTAAAAGATAATAGAATGTAAAAAAATTCTATTTACACTATTCGTATAGGGTTCCAAAATAAACGAATTTATAATTCATCTACATGATCTTTTAATAAAAACTACATTATTTAATCCAGGACATCTCATGGTCCAGTGGTAGGTGATACACCCTTGTCGCCCTTCGGTTGCGGGTTCAAGTCTCGCAGCCTTGCCGGACGCGACGGGTTGCCGCCCGACCTCCGGGTTGTCCTTTTATGGCAATCCAAAATAATCCAAACTAGAACTATCCAAAATACTTCTGTCCAAACTCACAGTCTAACATTTATAAGGAAGGTAAACATAATATAGATCCTTTTTACCCCGTAATAGCATATGAATACCTTCATCATGTATTACCATATTCCTTATTGATTACATTCATGCTCCCTTATTCCATATAGAATACTGGATATACTTCATCAATCCAAAAATGTTTTAAACCCCAAAAATGATGGAATATACAAATCATTAATCAGTTCCAAGGTAGTCAAGAATATCCAATATATTTTTTTCCAAAATAATCATGTATTATTCGAAAATCACTACCTCGGTATCAGAACTATATTATGGTTTATCATTCTCTCAACCATATATTTTCCAAAAATCTATCCTGCTAATGAGTCACTTTTCTTTGTTCCACACAATCTCAAGTCCGTAATGAAATAGTACTGCAGTACAATCCTTATATACTCCATAATTATTATAACAAGTACATTGTTGATACAACACTCAATTGACATAATCAACATAAGAACTCTAATCATTCCTCTTCATCTGTGGTAGTATCATAACTTGATTATTATCCAATAGCATCATTTGCGTCATAGTCTGATGACTGGGACATAGGTTCGCGTAGTGTCCAAACTCCTTGCAAATGAAGCATTGTACATTTGAAACCATTTTCTTACCCTTGCAGTCATGTACTTTGTGCCCTTTTTCTCCACACTTATAACAAACTCCCATTCCTTTCAGGCAAGTTCCAGGGTGTTTCTTTCCACAGTTACCACATATGGGAAAATTCTTCTTTTCCCTCTTCCCTTTATCCATCTTTCTCTCTTCTATCCTTTTCTTCTCTTGCTTCCCTTCAAAGCCATAGGACTTAGTAATCTCTTTACTTATCTTATCAATACATGATATTATTTCTTCATATGATGATAATACATGGGATACTATTTCTCTTATAAATTCTAGCTTAATACCATGAAAGATATGATCCTTCCTTCTCTTTGTATCATGTGCATTTCTGGAGTTCTCATTCCTTCTACTGGGCACCATTTCTAAACAATGGCATAAACTAGATCAGTTTATGAATCAAAATACATAATCCCATACTTATAAAACACTTAACATAAATTGAACTATTTATGGATATAATCCATAATCATAAGAATGTCTCCTTTGAGGATGTATATACACATAAACCCTTCATAATGATTTGTAAAGAAAATGAGAGTTATCTTAAGCATATCCCCCGGGAGTGTCGTAACCAAGAGTGCAACAAGGCCCGTTGTCGTGCACCAGTTCCCATTCGAGTCTAGCTCAAAGCGGTGTTTTCGGGTTTTACCCCTAGGTACATCTGTGCCAGAGCCGCCTCTACCTGCTCGTATCCAGACATGGATGTATTGCTCGGAAAACTCACAAAATCTCTACAATACCAAAATTCTAGGAAGTTCTTCTATACTAATCCTCAAAGTTCATCTTAGGTCTACGTGCTCTAATCAGAGTTTATCTAAATCTAGCTTCCAAGGTTTGTACTAAACTTCCTCTGATACCAACTGTAACGCCCCGACCCCAGCTACCCAGAGTCGGTGCATTAATTACATAACATTGGCATGATCACAAGAAAGATCAAATCTCGAAAGAACGATTGGTTTAGTAGCCTTGGAAACACTAGATATATTCATAAGTTTTACATTACATCATAAAATGAAAAACTAATACAACAACATAATATTTCCACAATCCACATTATTAACCCCTCATAAAATCCCTACAGGACATTCATAACTTACTTCTTCACATCCTGGGAAAAATAAAACATAAAAAAAAAGGGGTGAGCTCAAATGCCCAGTAAGGATAACAATAAAGTGGAAACTTTCATAAATAAGAATAAACATTTAAGGCAATGTATAACTAAAACAAAAGCCTTTTAAATACGAACTTTCAACATGGTATGGCATAAATAAAATGAAATAATGCCATTTACTTATTCACATGGATATTCTACTAAATGAATAATCACATGCAAAAATCAATAACCACTTTCATAATGTTGGAATGCATAATGCCAGACTATCATAACCACATAGCCAAGGCCTCGTGCCAAGACTACAAATAAGATTTTGTCAAGGCCTTGTGCCAAGACACTAGTTTGTCTCATGAGACCTACCGATGCATCGAGGAGCTATAGCGGGCTCCACCCGTCACTTATTAAGTCCAATGCATTCCCATATGAAAAGGTTTAAACATAACATAAACATTCGTATTAAAACTAGCATACGAAATGTCAATACTTTCACAATAAACTATGAATGGTATAAAAATAGCACATCCACAGTCAAACATATCACAAAACCTTCAATACAATATAGAAGTTTTGTATCATAATAAATCAACTTCAAATAATCTTAAAATCCATCAAAGGATGTTGACATAGATGAAATCAAAATTCTTTTTAAAGAAATATCTCCTTTTATTTTGAAATCATTTAAGATCCATATAAAATAAAACATTTTCTTTGAAAATATTCTTATAAGCTTGTAAGGAAAGCTTTGAAGATTTTATAACGGCGTAAAATAACCGCACCCGCCGTATAAGTTAAAAAAAACATTCTTACCTCAATTCTGTCGAAAAGGTTAAAAAGGACCTTGTTTTGAAAACGACGGAAAGATTCCTTTATAAACCTCTTATAAAAAGTCAAAAAAAGGTATAAATGACTTTAACCCATATTCTTGTAAATAGTAAAAATGTTTTGAAATACATTTTTAAGAAACATGGATGTGGATGATAAAGAGATCCCAGTAGATTATTACATATAAACAACCTCGGATAATGAAGAGATTGTGAAATAACCCTTACCTTGTACTTTTCCTTGGTTGGGGTAGGTTAACCTCCTGTATAATGGTGAAATAGTTGTTATTAAATTATACAAGAATCATATATTTTAATATGATATCATATATGATCTTTTAACATTGATTTGTTAATAATATCTTAGAATTATCGTCGTTTCGGGAGTTAACTTACTCATTTTCTTTTATATGTTTTGTTACATAAGCCATGGTTGTTGTATCTTATTCATATCCAGAATGATATACAGTCCTTAAACATCATTTTTAAATCATCAAATGATAATTATACTTGAATGGATACGATGGAGAATGAATCTCATCGCGTTCGTGGAGACGGTAGTCCGTACGTACGCACGAGCGACAATATCATTCTTTTGATATTAAAATAATATATAAATGGATGGTATATAATATATACAGAATCATTAACATGTTATATTTATTATTTACATGAGTTACACATCATTATTATACCCATCCAAATAATATTATATTGAATAACAATTACACCACGACGTGGAGACGGTAAGCCGTACGTACGCACGTATGGTGACATGTTATTCAAAGGGTGGATAGAATACTGAATATGATTGTACCATATTTATAATAACATCACAGTATATGTGAGATACTGGAGTTTTTATTTCAGAATGGTAAGAACAAAGGAAGAAGAAGTGGAAGAAGAAATGAACTTAGAAAAGGGTGGTGAAATCATTACCTCTTCTTCGGGTTCTTCCTTTTGATTTGATCAAAAGGGCTCCTTAGGTTGGCTTTCTGATCAAACTAAGGCCTCTAGGTTGTAGTGAGGGATGTTGGGAGAGTATTTGGGCAGAGTTTGGCCGAACCAAAAGGCTTTGAAGGTGTGAAGAAATGAGAAGGAGGAGTGCCCTTTTATAAGAGGGGTGAGGGGCACCTTTGGAAAAGTTAGAAATATTAATTTATAATAAATTCATATTCGGTTTACAAAGGCTCCAAAGTTGACTATTCAAAGGATGAGGTGGGGATAGGTCGAAAACAACTCATCCAATAGAATTTAGACAGGTTTGGGTACTTATATTAACCTTATCTTTAAGTATTAACTCTAAGTTAATTAGTTTCACTTTTACAATGTCTCTTTGTATTTTTATATAATATGGTTAATAAACTTACTATATACATCCAAGCGACCCCCAAGTGGTCCATTAATGAGGAACCTATCATAATATAAGTCTCTTGGCCGAACCTTAGATTTTTAGGAATTTAATATCAATTAATAATATAATATTTGTTTTAAGAACTCTTTTATGTCAATTTTGACACTATTCAATAGTTGATTTTTGTGAAACTCCTAACAGATTGATTACTTCGAAAAACGTCAATTAAATCAATCCTAATATATCATATTATCATAGAAAATTAGTTTAATTCATTAAAAGTTTCATATTATAATTATTTGGGTATTTATAAGATAAATTATTTTTATTTTTCACTATTTTAGTAATTACTGCATCATCATTGTGTCATAAATAAAATAAATTATATAATGTCTAAAAATTATAAATAAAATATCATTATGTAGGAAATCTTTTTAGCTTTCTAATGAATATTTATAATAGAAAATCCAACATGTATATCCCTATGTAAAAATTGTTCTTCTAAACGATGTAAGCTTATGCCATTTTTATTTTTATTTTAACTTTATTAATATAATGTGTCATTATCACTTACAAGTGGATCCATAGGGTCCCAAAATAGACCCAAAGATGCCAATGGTCGACCATGTATCAACCAATAGGGTTAAGACACTTTTTAGGGTAATTTAGTATTATTATAATATTATTTTTTTAACCCTTATTTACCGGATTTACCCTTAACCATGGTAAATAAAATATTTACCGCAGTAATTATTCAAAATGTCTAAAAATAAAAGTTACCCATTTACACAATTTGAACATCCAAATTCCAAATATGGAATCCATTTTCCTAAATTCAAAACACAGAAGTGGCAGAAATTAATATAAAATTAATTCCCGCTATCAAAACAAAAAGCGTGTTTTTAAGAGGTAATAACTATCAAAAGATTGACACTTGTTTATGTTCGGTTTAATTGTAAAATTATGTCCAATGACCAAAATTATATTAAATGGTAAAAATATATTCTAAATATACTTTAAAACCACTCAAATTCATAATTTATCACTATTAATTATTTTGATTAAAAAAGTTGTTTTTAATTAAAATTTAGTAATTTTCACTATTCATCAAAATATGAATGTTATCCGAAATGTACCAAAATTTCACCTTAGGCTAAATTCGATATTCCGAAACCAAAAATGAATTCCATTTTAAAATATAAAATATATATAATTTCAAAAATTAGGTATTACTATTCATAACGGCTAGTTTGATTGGTTGTGGTGTGTGTTAAAACTCAAGGTTGCGTACAACACACGCTACTATATTATTCAAAGAAAGTGTACCGTGGAAGCTTGGGATGTTTCATTTTAAATTTTTGATGTCCCCATTTAGTCAAAAAGTTTAAAATATTGTATTTAAAAAGGGTTCACTATTAAATTTGATAATACTGAAAATGAATTTGTTCTTGCATTATATCTAAGAAACTCATAATATGGATTCTAAAATTATAAGGATTATATAAACATTAAAATTTATCTAATACTATTCATAACCTCTTTTGAATGGCTTGTTTGGTAAGTCATGGTGTGCTTGAACTTGGTGTTGCATGTAGTGAAAGTTATTGAATTATTTTGAAGAACTAACACACTATGAAATCTTGGGGTGTTACATTCTCCCCTCCTTCAATAAATTGCGTCCTCGCAATTTGAAATTATTCTTCGAAAATAAAAGGTTGAAAATAGATAATATATTTGTGGGAAACCCCACATCGGAAATTGGGTTACTAAAATTTAGTCTTAATATTAGGAAAAGAGAAATGAAAGTGTCACCACCAAATTATGATCTCGATTAGGAGAACATTGGTGGCAATTTGAGACATATAATTGGAGGAAAAACGTAAATATTTATAGGGAGTGATTGAGGTCATCAATCACAAACAAGTATAAAATTGAGTTCCTTAAATTCATCAATCTATGATGAATTGAAATACCATCGGTTCAACAAAACATAGGGTATTAGGATAATACATTTTTGACGTTTCAAAATATCCTAGTTGAAATCCCACATCGAAAAATGAATTAATGAGGCCTCTATTTAAAATAAAGAGTCGAAAGTATGAAGATTACCGAAAATAACACATACTAGGGTTCCATGTAGGAAAATATGGATATGGAAGAAAAATATAACCATCAATTATCTGATGGAGAGTGGTAGAGAACATGGCTATAAAAAGGCCAACAATCCCAAAGCCATAAATTAGTGATGATTTAAGGTACCATCTAGGAAAACATTTTTGTTCAAAGTTGCTTTTCTTAATATTGAGGAATTTATTTATGAGATTGGCTAAGATCATAAGGAGATATACTTACTTTATAATTATAGTTTTATCCATTAATAAATTTCTACCACAAACTCATCTTTCACTCTAAAAGATAATAGAATGTAAAAAAATTCTATTTACACTATTCATATAGGGTTCCAAAATAAACGAATTTATAATTCATCTACATGATCTTTTAATAAAAACTACATTATTTAATCCAGGACATCTCATGGTCCAGTGGTAGGTGATACACCCTTGTCGCCCTTCGGTTGCGGGTTCAAGTCTCGCAGCCTTGCCGGACGCGACGGGTTGCCGCCCGACCTCCGGGTTGTCCTTTTATGGCAATCCAAAATAATCCAAACTAGAACTATCCAAAATACTTCTGTCCAAACTCACAGTCTAACATTTATAAGGAAGGTAAACATAATATAGATCCTTTTTACCCCGTAATAGCATATGAATACCTTCATCATGTATTACCATATTCCTTATTGATTACATTCATGCTCCCTTATTCCATATAGAATACTGGATATACTTCATCAATCCAAAAATGTTTTAAACCCCAAAAATGATGGAATATATAAATCATTAATCAGTTCCAAGGTAGTCAAGAATATCCAATATATTTTTTTCCAAAATAATCATGTATTATTCGAAAATCACTACCTCGGTATCAGAACTATATTATGGTTTATCATTCTCTCAACCATATATTTTCCAAAAATCTATCCTGCTAATGAGTCACTTTTCTTTGTTCCACACAATCTCAATTCCTTAATGAAATAGTACTGCAGTACAATCCTTATATACTCCATAATTATTATAACAAGTACATTGTTGATACAACACTCAATTGACATAATCAACATAAGAACTCTAATCATTCCTCTTCATCTGTAGTAGTATCATAACTTGATTATTATCCAATAGCATCATTTGCGTCATAGTCTGATGACTGGGACATAGGTTCGCGTAGTGTCCAAACTCCTTGCAAATGAAGCATTGTACATTTGAAACCATTTTCTTACCCTTGCAGTCATGTACTTTGTGCCCTTTTTCTCCACACTTATAACAAACTCCCATTCCTTTCAGGCAAGTTCCAGGGTGTTTCTTTCCACAGTTACCACATATGGGAAAATTCTTCTTTTCCCTCTTCCCTTTATCCATCTTTCTCTCTTCTATCCTTTTCTTCTCTTGCTTCCCTTCAAAGCCATAGGACTTAGTAATCTCTTTACTTATCTTATCAATACATGATATTATTTCTTCATATGATGATAATACATGGGATACTATTTCTCTTATAAATTCTAGCTTAATACCATGAAAGATATGATCCTTCCTTCTCTTTGTATCATGTGCATTTCTGGAGTTCTCATTCCTTCTACTGGGCGCCATTTCTAAACAATGGCATAAACTAGATCTGTTTATGAATCAAAATACATAATCCCATACTTATAAAACACTTAACATAAATTGAACTATTTATGGATATAATCCATAATCATAAGAATGTCTCCTTTGAGGATGTATATACACATAAACCCTTCATAATGATTTGTAAAGAAAATGAGAGTTATCTTAAGCATATCCCCCGGGAGTGTCGTAACCAAGAGTGCAGCAAGGCCCGTTGTCGTGCACCAGTTCCCGTTCGAGTCTAGCTCAAAGTGGTGTTTTCGGGTTTTACCCCTAGGTACATCTGTGCCAGAGCCGCCTCTACCTGCTCGTATCCAGACAGGGATGTATTGCTCGGAAAACTCACAAAATCTCTACAATACCAAAATTCTAGGAAGTTCTTCTATACTAATCCTCAAAGTTCATCTTAGGTCTACGTGCTCTAATCAGAGTTTATCTAAATATAGCTTCCAAGGTTTGTACTAAACTTCCTCTGATACCAACTGTAACGCCCCGACCCCAGCTACCCAGAGTCGGTGCATTAATTACATAACATTGGCATGATCACAAGAAAGATCAAATCTCGAAAGACCGATTGGTTTAGTAGCCTTGGAAACACTAGATATATTCATAAGTTTTACATTACATCATAAAATGAAAAACTAATACAACAACATAATATTTCCACAATCCACATTATTAACCCCTCATAAAATCCCTGCAGGACATTCATAACTTACTTCTTCACATCCTGGGAAAAATAAAACATAAAAAAAAGGGGTGAGCTCAAATGCCCAGTAAGGATAACAATAAAGTGGAAACTTTCATAAATAAGAATAAACATTTAAGGCAATGTATAACTAAAACAAAAGCCTTTTAAATACGAACTTTCAACATGGTATGGCATAAATAAAATGAAATAATGCCATTTACTTATTCACATGGATATTCTACTAAATGAATAATCACATGCAAAAATCAATAACCACTTTCATAATTTTGGAATGCATAATGCCAGACTATCATAACCACATAGCCAAGGCCTCGTGCCAAGACTACAAATAAGATTTTGTCAAGGCCTTGTGCCAAGACACTAGTTTGTCTCATGAGACCTACCGATGCATCGAGGAGCTATAGCGGGCTCCACCCGTCACTTATTAAGTCCAATGCATTCCCATATGAAAAGGTTTAAACATAACATAAACATTCGTATTAAAACTAGCATACGAAATGTCAATACTTTCACAATAAACTATGAATGGTATAAAAATAGCACATCCACAGTCAAACATATCACAAAACCTTCAATACAATATAGAAGTTTTGTATCATAATAAATCAACTTCAAATAATCTTAAAATCCATCAAAGGATGTTGACATAGATGAAATCAAAATTCTTTTTAAAGAAATATTTCCTTTTATTTTGAAATCATTTAAGATCCATATAAAATAAAACATTTTCTTTGAAAATATTCTTATAAGCTTGTAAGGAAAGCTTTGAAGATTTTATAACGGCGTAAAATAACCGCACCCGCCGTATAAGTTAAAAAAAACATTCTTACCTCAATTCTGTCGAAAAGGTTAAAAAGGACCTTGTTTTGAAAACGACGGAAAGATTCCTTTATAAACCTCTTATAAAAAGTCAAAAAAAGGTATAAATGACTTTAACCCATATTCTTGTAAATAGTAAAAATGTTTTGAAATACATTTTTAAGAAACATGGATGTGGATGATAAAGAGATCCCAGTAGATTATTACATATAAACAACCTCGGATAATGAAGAGATTGTGAAATAACCCTTACCTTGTACTTTTCCTTGGTTGGGGTAGGTTAACCTCCTGTATAATGGTGAAATAGTTGTTATTAAATTATACAAGAATCATATATTTTAATATGATATCATATATGATCTTTTAACATTGATTTGTTAATAATATCTTAGAATTATCGTCGTTTCGGGAGTTAACTTACTCATTTTCTTTTATATGTTTTGTTACATAAGCCATGGTTGTTGTATCTTATTCATATCCAGAATGATATACAGTCCTTAAACATCATTTTTAAATCATCAAATGATAATTATACTTGAATGGATACGATGGAGAATGAATCTCATCGCGTTCGTGGAGACGGTAGTCCGTACGTACGCACGAGCGACAATATCATTCTTTTGATATTAAAATAATATATAAATGGATGGTATATAATATATACAGAATCATTAACATGTTATATTTATTATTTACATGAGTTACACATCATTATTATACCCATCCAAATAATATTATATTGAATAACAATTACACCACGACGTGGAGACGGTAAGCCGTACGTACGCACGTATGGTGACATGTTATTCAAAGGGTGGATAGAATACTGAATATGATTGTACCGTATTTATAATAACATCACAGTATATGTGAGATACTGGAGTTTTTATTTCAGAATGGTAAGAACAAAGGAAGAAGAAGTGGAAGAAGAAATGAACTTAGAAAAGGGTGGTGAAATCATTACCTCTTCTTCGGGTTCTTCCTTTTGATTTGATCAAAAGGGCTCCTTAGGTTGGCTTTCTGATCAAACTAAGGCCTCTAGGTTGTAGTGAGGGATGTTGGGAGAGTATTTGGGCAGAGTTTGGCCGAACCAAAAGGCTTTGAAGGTGTGAAGAAATGAGAAGGAGGAGTGCCCTTTTATAAGAGGGGTGAGGGGCACCTTTGGAAAAGTTAGAAATATTAATTTATAATAAATTCATATTCGGTTTACAAAGGCTCCAAAGTTGACTATTCAAAGGATGAGGTGGGGATAGGTCGAAAACAACTCATCCAATAGAATTTAGACAGGTTTGGGTACTTATATTAACCTTATCTTTAAGTATTAACTCTAAGTTAATTAGTTTCACTTTTACAATGTCTCTTTGTATTTTTATATAATATGGTTAATAAACATACTATATACATCCAAGCGACCCCCAAGTGGTCCATTAATGAGGAACCTATCATAATATAAGTCTCTTGGCCGAACCTTAGATTTTTAGGAATTTAATATCAATTAATAATATAATATTTGTTTTAAGAACTCTTTTATGTCAATTTTGACACTATTCAATAGTTGATTTTTGTGAAACTCCTAACAGATTGATTACTTCGAAAAAAGTCAATTAAATCAATCCTAATATATCATATTATCATAGAAAATTAGTTTAATTCATTAAAAGTTTCATATTATAATTATTTGGGTATTTATAAGATCAATTATTTTTATTTTTCACTATTTTAGTAATTACTGCATCATCATTGTGTCATAAATAAAATAAATTATATAATGTCTAAAAATTATAAATAAAATATCATTATGTAGGAAATCTTTTTAGCTTTCTAATGAATATTTATAATAGAAAATCCAACATGTATATCCCTATGTAAAAATTGTTCTTCTAAAATATGTAAGCTTATGCCATTTTTATTTTTATTTTAACTTTATTAATATAATGTGTCATTATCACTTACAAGTGGATCCATAGGGTCCCAAAATAGACCCAAAGATGCCCATGGTCGACCATGTATCAACCAATAGGGTTAAGACACTTTTTAGGGTAATTTAGTATTATTATAATATTATTTTTTTAACCCTTATTTACCGGATTTACCCTTAACCATGGTAAATAAAATATTTACCGCAGTAATTATTCAAAATGTCTAAAAATAAAAGTTACCCATTTACACAATTTGAACATCCTAATTCCAAATATGGAATCCATTTTCCTAAATTCAAAACACAGAAGTGGCAGAAATTAATATAAAATTAATTCCCGCTATCAAAACAAAAAGCGTGTTTTTAAGAGGTAATAACTATCAAAAGATTGACACTTGTTTATGTTCGGTTTAATTGTAAAATTATGTCCAATGACCAAAATTATATTAAATGGTAAAAATATATTCTAAATATACTTTAAAACCACTCAAATTCATAATTTATCACTATTAATTATTTTGATTAAAAAAGTTGTTTTTAATTAAAATTTAGTAATTTTCACTATTCATCAAAATATGAAAGTTATCCGAAATGTACCAAAATTTCACCTTAGGCTAAATTCGATATTCCGAAACCAAAAATGAAGTCCATTTTAAAATATAAAATATATATAATTTCAAAAAGTAGGTATTACTATTCATAACGGCTAGTTTGATTGGTTGTGGTGTGTGTTAAAACTCAAGGTTGCGTACAACACACGCTACTATATTATTCAAAGAAAGTGTACCGTGGAAGCTTGGGATGTTTCATTTTAAATTTTTGATGTCCCCATTTAGTCAAAAAGTTTAAAATATTGTATTTAAAAAGGGTTCACTATTAAATTTGATAATACTGAAAATGAATTTGTTCTTGCATTATATCTAAGAAACTCATAATATGGATTCTAAAATTATAAGGATTATATAAACATTAAAATTTATCTAATACTATTCATAACCTCTTTTGAATGGCTTGTTTAGTAAGTCATGGTGTGCTTGAACTTGGTGTTGCATGTAGTGAATGTTATTGAATTATTTTGAAGAACTAACACACTATGAAATCTTGGGGTGTTACACATCACTTACTTTATCTTAAGGGAAATTTAATTCCTAGAATTGAATGTTGAAATTCTAATTGATTTCTTTGTGAGATTCCCATGGATTCCCATCAACATGAGATTCTCTGTTCTGGCTATCTAGCAATCACCTGATGTGAAAAGGGATCATCTAGGTAGGAGATATCTCCTGAATAATGAGTAATTTTTATATATGTGGAAAGAATATTGAGCATAATTAGGCCATGTAGTGGGCCTCACAATAATTTCCATACTCTTTAGTTTATGGCCGTTTATGTTGGACCATATGTCACTAAAGTTTATGGTATTTTATCTTGGACTAACCGTTTCTTTAGTTTAAGGGACTTTAACTCAGAAAATCCATTTCTTTAGTTTATGGTGTTTTAGCCTGGACCATCTGTTGCTTTAGTTTAAGGTATTTTATCTTAGAGAATTTATTGAATTAGTTTAAGGTATTTTAGCTCAGACCTATATGATCAAGGGATATGGTGTATACATTCCATGAATGAATTAAAACTCTTTGGGGTGCTGGGTCTTATTGTGGAGCTGTAGAGGTTCATGAGGATCAGAATTCACTTTTTGCAGAGTGACGCTTTTGGTTGGTGGATATTGGTGCATATTCAGGATCCCTGGGCATGTATTCATAGTCAAAAAAATGCTCCATGAATACAGGTATCTTTTTCTATTGGATATGGATGAATTATGGAGGTAATATTGATGGGGTCATAACACTAGTGATACTAGGCCCACCTAGATAGTTGGAGTATGGAAGATTTAAATCCTAACATGAATGTTTGAGTCTATGAACATGGGATGGTGTATACATACCAGGTATTCCCCTTGACATTGTAGAATACCAGGTTCCACCACGGTGTTTCTAACTCTCACATGGATTGATTCTCCTTTCTGGCAATGAGTAGTTGCTTTTTATTAGTGGGTAAAGGACCTTATGCATCGATAAAATGCCAAAAAGGATGATCTCTACTTATTTTCAAGGGATGTGAATGATTTGAAAAGGCTCAAACATCTAGATGATGAATTTTTATATGGGAAGAAAGCTATCTAGGAAGGGTTCTGGAAACTGAGGGTAGTTATCTCTTAAATTGAAACTTGATCCCTACACCCTATGGTTTCGAATAACAAGATGTGGGCCATCAAGTGTTAGAAAATGAGGTTTCATAGTCCATCCTTGAGGAAGGGTATGAAACACAGTGGAGTAAAATTAAGGATATCTAATCCTATTGGATAGTTTGTTTTGGGGTCTTTAAATCACGATATGAAGTGCTCGAGTTAGGAGAATGATATGGGACAATCATACAAGTTGTCGTTCAGACATAGTAATATGTTAAGTTCCACTGTGATGATATCAAGACTCCCAATAATCTGAATGTAATTTTTAAGAGTGACACATTTGGTTGACGACCATATGCACATATACAGGAGCCATGGGCATGTATGAATAGTCAATCAAAGGGTCCTTGAAGTTGGATATCCTTTATAAGGGATATCAATGGCAATGATGATTCATTTCACCCCAACTCATGAAGTGTGGTTTGAGGAATATGTGAAGTCCACAAAGTGTTCATGTACCCTAAAAGGTATGTCACCACCTAGAGAACATATTCTTGTGGCAAGGATATATGGAAAAAAAATTCTATAACATTTTCTTGGACCAGTGGGTCCAATGATCATAACCTAGGTTGTACTAGGGCTATAGAGTAGACCCTATAATATTTATACGTTTTTTTGTACCATAATTTTTTCCTAAACTCTGATAATGAGAAGTTTTGCAGGAGGACACTCAACTTTTGCTTAGGATGCCCTTGGCGGGTTTTTTCTGGACACGTTTTGTGTCTCTTTCATTAGCAGTTTATGTTCTTACTATTTAGACCATTATAGGATAAAGCTTGTGTTCGTACATATTGGACCAAATAAAAGGCTGTTTTGGGTCATGAATCACGTGGAACTAATATGGGGGATCTTACACAAGAGTCTAATCAGGATACCTAGGGTCGAGATGAATCCAACATCTTATTAATATGGGGTGGAGATGTGGTAAATCTTGAATCAAGTTTATAAGGTGATGAATAATGATATGGGGTAGTTATACAAGGAGTAGCTCATATATATTGAGATGTTTAGTTCTACTATAATGATGTTAGGCCTCATGAGAATCGGAATATCCTTTTTAGAGTGATGTAATTGGTTGACGGCCATATGCACATATATAGGAGCCATGGGAATGTATTTATTGTCAAGAAAAGGGTCCTTGAAGCTGAAATTCCTTTACAAGGGACATGGAATATTGGCGGAGACATGAGATTCTCAAGACATGATGTGTGATATATGGTTTTGAGGTGCTCTTAAAGGATGGGGGAAGCACCTCATACACTAGTTGACCATGGTAAGTCTCTTGTGGTCCTTTGATAAGGAATGAAAAATGGGAGATGGTCTGCACATTTAATTGTCATGTAGTAGAGAAGTTTGTCTCTGTGTAGTTTAATTTCATGCAGTAAAGACATATTTCCATTCATTTTAAAATAATGAGGTGAGGATATATGAGCAAACATGAAAATTGGTAGTGTTGGGGCTGATCCAAGATACAAGAACTTGGGCATCTCTATATATCATAGGAAAATTATAATCAAGCAACACATATTTTTTGAAGGCCATGTTGTTTATTGTCATAAAGTGAGGATGAATGTGGACTAACATGAATTAATGAGAATGGCATTTTTAGGCCCAAGGGTGGATACTGGGCATTACTATGTATCTCATGAAAATGAGAATCAAACCACATGTAGTTCTAAAAATTCCATATAGTTTTTCGTCATGTGGTAAGGATGAAGGTGAACCATCTTGAATTGATGGGGACATTGTAGTTGGGCCTGAAAGTGGAGGTTTAGGTGTCACTATGTATCTCATAAGGATGAGAATCAAGCTACACATAGTTCTTGGAGGACTTTTTAGTTTAACATCATGAAATAATGACATTGACCATGTAGTTTATTTTCATGTAGTGGGGCTCATGGTATGCCTTTTATGGTCTTGAATTTAGGACCGTGATGGGCATATAGTTCACATTTATGTCTATCATGTGAGGTTCAGTCACTTACACAATTCCTAAGATCACGTGAGCTATTCTCAATATGAGAAAGAAGGAATGGCATGAGTTTCTCGACAATGAAGAGGTAGAGGGGGGTACAATAAGGTCATTTTGTATCATGTAGCAGCTAGACCAAGACATAGGATCGAGGAATCCCTACGTATCTCATTGGGAATGAGAATCAATCAATACATAGTTCTATAAGAACTATTTTGTTTACTATCATGTGGTAAGGACATTGACCATGAAGTTTAACATCTTGTGGTATGGATGATAGACTACCGAATGTGAGAGGATGGTAATCCTATGGTAGGTCTCATAAGTAGAAGTTCAGAAATCACTACATATCATATTATGATAGGAATCAATCAATACATAGTTATTGAGAGACTGTGTAGTTTAATGTCTTTTGGAAAGTATGTTCCCCCATATAGTTTAATGTCATGTGGTTAAGACACATTTTCATAGTTTAATATTGGGTACTTAGGAAGAGACATTCCATGCAGTTTAACATCCTACGGTGAGGAAAAATTATGGGTCTAACACTAATGTCTGTGCCCTATTACTAGAATCTATAAAAATTATTTCTTGATAAATATTTTATTGGTGGGCGGTGTTACATGCTCCCCATTTAGGGTGGCCAGTGAATAGGCTCAATTATGATAGACCTAATGTTGGATGTACGGTCAATCCAACTTGGGATCCAACATCAAGAGCTTATTCTTCAATATCATTAATGCTCTAATAGTTAACACCAGTTATCCTTGAATTAATTAATAGAGGAGAACCTTATTATTGAAGGCTCAAACTATCCAATTCTGGTGGATCTAATGGTTTTTCAGTGTGCACAACCTCTTCTCATCTAGCTGTTCCAACTCATCAAACCACTTTTGTGATTTTTCATCATCTAAGAGATACCTGTAAATGGATATTCATACTGAATGGAAGATGGAACTCTATGGGTAGAACTTCCTCATTCCCATGCACCAATGAATATGGTGTTGCTTATGTAGTCGTACGCGTGGTGGTATAGCAGGCCCATAAAGTATAGAGGAGTTTTTCTATTCAATACTTCCCATCCTTGTTTACTATTTTCTGGAGTATATTCAATAGAGTCTTTTTGAAGTCCTCTATCTGTACATTTTCCACTACATGATAGCGAGATTATTGATTGGACTCGATATTGTATTCCTGGCACAACTTCTTCAAATTTGTGGGAAAAAAGTTTGTATCTTTGTCCTTTAGTATTGTGTGAGGGACTCCGAACCTGGTAATGATATGGGACATCACAAAGTTAATGTTATTATTGGTCCCAAAATCCTTGATGGGTATTGCCTCAACAAATTTGTTAAAGAAATTAGTAGCAGTAATGATCTAATTAAACTGTTTTGTTGTGGATGGGGGATATGGCCCCAAAACATCCATCCCCCAAATAGTTAATGTCTTGGAATATTTATCTATATGCATCAATTCTAGGGGTTTATGGATGATGTTTTCATGAATCTTGAAGACATGGCATTTTTGATGAATTCTATGTAGTCCTATATCATGGTCTTCTAGTAATACACTTGACACTTGATCTGATGGGAGAGTTGGGTTTCAGATTGGTGGGCACCGCAAGAGCCTAAGTATACTTCTTCCATGAATGTGGAGGTTTCTTATTTTTTGTACAAACCTATTGATACTTTCATCAAATGCATGTTTTTATAGGAGTTTTTGATTATTTGGGTCATCCTGTAGAGTAATGTTTATGACTCGATGCTGAATTTTTTCCTTACCAACACAGTCTATCAGAAGAATCTCACCCTAAATATAGCTGATTATGGGATCTATCCATCCTGTATTGGTTACTAGCTCATCAAACTCTGGGGAAGTGTTGATCAGAGTCATCTATTCAATATCACACATGATGACAGATGAAACCATTCTTCCATGTGTAATATGGATGGTTTCTTACTCAAAATTAGGATCTATGAGGACATTGACTACATTATCTAGTGTGTCGGTGCTTTTATTCTATGATCTGGGAACAAAATGAAATATGGGATCAAATGGGTACTCTTCCATCATTCCCCAGACATAGCCTATGAAGGGGCCAACTCCTCCTTTTTAATGGAATATTCACCATTGATCTTCCTTATCACCATTTACAAATCCAATTTTATGTTCACGTAGGCTATTTGTAGATGTATGGCTAGTTCTAATCTAAAGATGATGGCTTGGAACTTGGCCTCATTATTTGTGTAGTCTTTGGACTGTGAGAAAGAGTATGAAAAACTTCTTTTTCGAGAGAGACAAATAAAATTCATATACCAACGCAGTCAAGCGTCTGGTTTTCCATCCTTATGCGAACGAGACTCCAGTAGGCACCATAAAAAATATCACCCATGTTTGGGGAGTGTCATGGTCATAAAATATCTCTTCATCGAGGAGCTCGCTATCCTCTAGTGTATTTTTAGGGGTAGGATGTTTTGCCATGAAGTCATCCAGGGATTTCCCTATCAACGAATTTTGGGATATGAACTGGGAATTATATTTCTACTAAATGAATCCCATAAAACCAAGCACCCATTACACATAGGGAGGACAAGGATGTACTTGAGTTGATAAATACGAGAGACTAGGTGGACTTAATGGTTATAAAAGTAATTCCTTATAATTTTCACTGTGAAATGAGTTTAGAGAAGTTATTTTAAACATCAGAATATCGGGTCCCAGTACCTAGAATTGTCCCTCTTAGGTAGTAGAGACTATTCTCACTCCCAGCATCATTATTCTATGTGAGGAGTGTTCCTAATTAATTTTCCATGGAGGACACATATAATATGATTTTCCTCCCTTCCACCAAAGGAATTAGAACCAGTGGGTGCAGCTGGTACTGCTTGAGACTTTCAAAGGCCTTTTTACATTCATCTTCCCTATGGTAGGCGATTCCCTTCTTCATTAGCCTCATTAAGGGAAGTGTTTTTCTATCCAGTATTTCTATGAATCTCCAAATGTAAGGGAGGTTCCCATGGATTCCCCTTAGTTCTTTCAAAATTTTCTGGGGAGAAATTTCTAGGATATCACTGGTCTTAAATGGGTCAACCTTGATACCATGGTGGCATACCATAAAGTTGAGATATTTTCTTGATGTTACCCTATAAGCACACTTCAGTGGATTCATCTTTAGGGTGTGCTGTCACAGCTTGTCAATGATTTCTCAATGATTCCTAAAATTATCGCGTATTTATTGGGATTTAATGACCAGGTCACCAACGAAACACTCTGATATCCTCTTTATAAATGGATTAAAGATGCATCGCATAGCACGCTAATATGTGGAACCAGTTTTCTTTAATCAAAATGTAATGAATTGATATAAAAAGATAACTTTAGGTTCTATGAAGGTGGTGACTTCTTCATCTTTGGGGACCATATTCATCTTATTGTACCCCAAGTACTCGTCCATTAAGGAAAGGGTTTAGAAGCTAGCAGTTGCATCGATCAAGAGATCTATAATCGATAATGGGGAATTTTATTTCTGGAAATTATGATTAAGATCTATAAAGTCAATGAAGACCCTAATCATCATGTTTTTTTTAAGGGGTGATATTGGCAATCCATCTTGGGTAATGCACCTCCCAGAAAAAATTGGATTTGATCAATTTGTCAACTTATTCCTTCAAATTTGTAGCATGAGAGAAATATATCCTACTAACTACCTTGTTGAATCCATGACACTCTTCAGGTAGCCTGAGATGGTGCATAGCTACATATGGATTTAGTCTCTGCATTTCTGTATAGTTTTAGGCCAACAAAAATCAGTTGTTTTTTAAATGAAATTGATATCTCTTTATTTTCAAAGGGAATGGAGGCACTAATCAAAGTAGGTTGTGTATATTCTTCTATACCCAGGTTTATCTAACTAATATCATCTATGGTGGTGGAGACATCTTTCATGAATGCTTGATGGGCATTCATAAGATCTTTTTCATATTCTTCCATTTCAGAGTGCGTGGAGACATCTTCTGGTTAAGATGACAGTCTAGGGGCCTCCCCGTCACTATCAGGGTGAGGGAGTTCATTGAAAGAGGCATTATGATCCCATTCTATATGATGCTAGATGTGATTTTCATTGAATATAGGGGAGGTATAGACCACCAAAATTAAATCTACTACTTTGACCATGTTTTTGGGTATCACATAATTATCATCTAGCATGCTCCAAGGAATTACAAGGGTTGTCCCTAATCCATTTGGAGATGTAACCTGTATGAAATCATTCACCATTTGTTGTTTACCACCCTTATTATAGATGTTTTCTTCAACATATATGGATCCTCATGTATTGAACAGGGCATTACTGCCATGAAGCATTCTGTCCTTGACATTGATGGGGTACTTCATAAATTGATGAAATGTTGATGGTACCATTGATTGGATATGAAACTAAGGACTTAAAAGAAGGAAATTATATGTGGTGTCTTGCTGAATAACCCAAAACTTGATATTAAATGTAAGATCCCTAAATTGGGTCTCAAGATTGATCTTTCAAACGTGGGAGAGTTCAGGCTGGGATAATGTTCATCCCAAATCCATTATCCATCAGCACCATTTGAAAATTGATGTTATTGATTCCTCCCGAGATGTGTAAGGGTATGATGTTCCCTTGGATGACCTCCTCTTGATCTTGATCAATGAATGAAATGGTGACATGGAATCCTAGGGACATGGTCTCCACTCGATATACCTTAGTGGTAGTGACTTATATATCAAATATATGTGGACTTCAGAGGGTTAAACCAAGTTCCTCCTTAAGTTCTTTGGAAATATGAAGCACAAACAGGATTGAGAGATTGGTTGGAACTATAACTAGATATTTTAGAACACCATACTTTTGTGCTAGAGGTCGACGCTTCCCAATGTGGGGCTGCTCTTGGGCATGATGTTGAAGAGATGATGCATGTGGTTCATGAGCTGAAGCAGTTGATATAGATGGAAATAGAGCTTGTGCAGAGGTTTAGGGGGTATCCACTATTAGTGGAGAGGGTTCCATTGGCCTTATCCATTTCTTGGGTTGATCTGATATGTCATGCAGGACAATCAGATATGAGTGACTGTTGGAGGGCTATGTGGAATAACCTTTCCTATTTTTATCATTCTGGAGTTCTTTCCCATGATTCACAGCTTTATATATGTCCCCATGAAGAGATGACCATGATATTGAGTCTGACCACATCTGCGCTATCCCCCTATATCCTCAGATCAGGCACATGTGGCCTCTCATTCCCTTGTGATTTGTTGGAAAACCATATTCAGGGGGTCATACTCAACATTAAAAAATGGGGTTTTCAAGTGTATTGTGTTGAAAGAACCAAATATGTGATCTTCTTCTACTAAGGAATCCATTTCTTGGGGCTTTTCCCATGATCGAGATGTCACAGGGAATAAATTTTCAAGAGTTTGGGATTTATTTGAAGTATAATGTGTTTCTTCCTCCTCTGTATCTTCCAACATCTGATGGTCATTCCCACCCTTGTGAGGCACATTTTATGTCTACTTCTTGGGTGGTGGAGCTATGGAATGCTTGAGAAACTATTACTTTAGAGATCCATGAGTTCGATCAACTATTTTCTGAGTCACCCAATTGTAAAACTTTTTTACTTGACTAGTAAGAAATATTTACCATCCTTCCTCTTCTTTTGACTAGGTGATGGTTATGCAAGCCACCTACTCTGGAGAATTTTCTAACATCACCTTTATATATTTTACCATGCCTTGAAGTATGTTATTGAAGATGAATCAATTTTTGATATTATGACCAAACTAGATAAACTGAAAACAGTGTGAGAATGATAAGGTGTCTGGATATTATCTCCTTGGATTTGTTCATTTAAGAAGGAGTATGTTTTCTTCATCCGTTATTGAAATATTGGGTGACCCTAATTTATGTGTGCTTCAGGTCAAGGGATATTCATTTCTTGTCATTGCTCAACAAGAGGTGTTGGGTGTTCGGAGCTTGTATGGGTTCTTGGATGGTCACTGTTGTGGGCTTGAGATCGACAAATATAGATTCTTCTCTACCAGTATTTTCCCCCTGTGTTGTGGGAATGAGCAGATAATTGGATTGCGCTCACTGAATAGTATATTCAAGAGGTTTTTCTATTTCAAAAAACTCTCAGAATCCTCCTGGATATTTCATTGGTATCTGTGGTGTTTGTAACTCATCCCTAATATTTTCTGCACATAGTTCCAGCAGTTTCTCCTGTGAGAGGGGGATATTGAGTTAATCGGTTAAATCCTTCCACCTCACTATAAAATCAAACACCTTATCATTATCAAACTATTTTCGGTTTATCAGGTTTATGATCATTGTCTTCCTTAGTGTTGAAGTAAACTGGTAAAGGAACTGACCACAAAAGTCTTCCCATCATATCATAGATCCCACTGGAAGACTATTTATACCAATCGAAGGCTGGCCATGTCAAAGTCTATATGAAACACGTTAGATTTTTTTCCTCCTACTAATCTCGAGGACCCATCATTGGACCACATTGTGACACGAAGTGTGTGAGATGTTTCTTAAGATCGTCTGCACCATTAATGGTGGAAAATGTAGGATTACTGAAGTTGGTTGGAGGTGGAGTATCTTCCTCCCATTAGGGATATGGATTCATTTCAGGTTTCACCAACGTGTGTCTCCCTTCCATGTATTCCATTCATGTAGAAAAGTATTTAATAGTGGTGAGTAACTCTAAGGGAACTATTTCTTGAGATGGCTCATGTCTGTAGGGAGCGGGTGATGGCTGATGAAGTGGTACCACATTCAGCTCTTGATGATCCTCAATTAGTCCTATGATTGAGGGGTTACCCTAGCAAGTAGAGGCTATTTCCATGATGTAGGTAATTCCAAATAATTTTTGGATTCCTCTATTATGTGTATTTGATATCTAGATCTAAATACAACTTGATAGGTAGACATTTATCTTGTTGGATGATCATCTAGGGGAGGGAGAATATTCATCTCTGGTTGGAAATTGTACTTAGTGGGAATATTTCCCCTGATTAGTTCCTTATTGAGTTGCTGGAGAGCTCATATTTATCTCTCATATTGTGAAAACCATTCTTCCATGGATGGAAACTGAGATGTAGTTGTGTATTTCCCTTTATCTTTGACACTAATCCTCTAAAGAGGTGGCACCTCGTTATTTGATGGTGCCAAATTATAGAGCCTTATTTGGTTCTTGGTGCACACAACCTCATTTGGTGCAAAAAAATCACCCTCATCCTAGGGTATGTTTTTCATGTAGCAACCCTCAACATCTGTATCCTGATCAATGTCTTCCATGTTAATAGTGATGATATTCACATAGACATTTCGGGTAATGGTGGTTGCACCATTAATTTTTACTTAACAAGCTAGTTCCGCGTGGCTTCCATCAGGGTTGTTATTTGAAATCTTGTCCTTATTGGTCCATTTTGGATTCTGATCCTAGTGGGGTCTAATTGAATTCACCATTCACTCCTCTCGTCTTAGTTTATGAATGGTGACCTTGAGTGTTTTTTTGAATGAGATTATCAAACGAGTTCCAACCAACAGAGGTCTGTCTTTTGGTGGGAGGAACTAGTGGGACATTAACTATTTATTTCTCCCAACCAAATTAGAGAATACCAATTCCCTCTGTGGTTATGACAATGATGAAAATTCCACCATTGTTGTGTCGTAGGGGTCACCTGGGGCCACTATTGGCATCAATTGTTCATGTGGTTGAGGATCCAATGACTTTAGTTGGAGAGATGAGGATTACCTAGATGGATGTGAAGATATAAATGCCCCCTTCCTAGTGGGGCGGGGATGGTCGAAAATCACCGCTGACATCTCAAGTGTCCTTTTAGGGGATGATGAATCTAGATATGGTGATTAAGATATAAATTCCCCCAGCCTTGTGGGATGGCGTTCATAAGAAGCTACCGAAGTCATGTACGAAATTCTCTTGGGAATTGATGACCCAAGTGTGGACGTGGTAGTAGATATTCTTCTAGACTAGGGGGATGAGTATAATCCAAGATGGTTTCTATGTTAGTTTCTACTGTAGTCTCCATGATGTGGAACGATTATTCTTGCATAGGATCTAGGTGCCATAATACCCATGATGAGGATCGTACCATACGAGAAGTTTTGTGGGTGATCTCAACTTCTATATCCATGATCATATCACCCTTTTATTATTTTTAGGGGCTAGGTTTGGATTCTGTTTTTCTATCCTCCCTCCCAATCTGTGGAATCCCGGAATTGTTGGAGTAGGGGAATTCTATTGCAGTGACCAATTAGATAAATAATTACCCAGTCCCCTGATTTTTCGAGAGGCTATAATGTTGCAGGATTCCATATCAGAGGGTCTCTTCTATTATAGGGGAGAATAAAAGTTTAACTATCCATACTTTCCCCATCCTCAAATTCATATGCCTGACGTATCTTTGGATATTAGATATTAAAGTGTCACGATGCAACGGAAGAGAGCGTACTGCAGATTTGTGTCATGATTTTTCAATTTTGGATCCTAGGTCATGGAGATAGTAGTTTGGTCAATCTAGAATAAAAGATTCCTATTTTTTTGAAGGTTACACTCATATCCTAGATAAGGGATATATTTTTACTTTAGTCACTGATGATTATCCCAAAAAAATTTCATAGATAAGGAATGCACTCATTTTCTATCTCATCGGGGATCTCGTGGCTGGAAGTATAGAGGGACCAGAACATGATGGGGTGGTTGTTTTGGGATGAATATCTCTATATATCAATGTCAACATCCTTCTCACCAGACCTGCATTCCTCTATCCGATAAGACCATATAAGATGGATCTGATGGTCGATCGTCGATGGGAGTTGAGTGTTTCTTGCAGTTGATGGGGAACCGTATACTGTTGACCCCAATGTTTCGTACACCTCTCTATGTGAAGGTTTCAAGGTTTGGTTAATCTCTCTATATGTAGGTGTCTGGAAAAAGGGAGGGTTTTCTTTCCCTTGGGAGATATCATCGTGGGGAGGTTGACCACAATGGATGCTAGGATTAGGGTCCCTATGATTAATCTCCATACAACATGAGGAGGACTATTGTGGAAATGAAATACTTATGCTTCCACTTCGATAGAAGAGTTGAAGGACCCTTGTGGGGTTGAGAATGCATCTTGAACAACCTTAGGGATGCTGTAATTGAGGATATTAGGAATACGAGTCATGTTCCGTGTCGTGGTTGAAATATGATGATATACCTTTTGTGATTGTGAAGGATTATGAGCCCACTCTCTGATGGTTTCTTGAACATGTATATAACCACATAGTGCAATGGGAGTATGTTCCCACTACTAAGAAGCTGTTCAGATATACCAATAAGCTATGTCAATATCAATAGGGATATCTTCCTGTCCCAAGGCATGTTCCATTCTCACATAGTGAGGCTCTGTCAAGACAAGAGTATGAGACTGATATTGAGCCTTTGGGATATGCCACCGGTCTTTGTTGGCAGGAGTATGGGCTTGCCCGAAGGTGTGTTTTTCACTCACCTTGTGGGTAGTAGTTGGAACAGGAATATGAGCCTAGTCCGAATATGTATACCCTACCGGAATATACCAATGTATTTCTGGAATAGGGGAAGGAATATGAGCCTTCCCTTATGTTGCATTGGAATGATGCTGATGCAGTCATTCATCAGTATAAGTAGGAATATGTTTCTTTCTTATGTGATCAGCTGGAGTATGCTGGGAAGATTCCATTAGAGGAATATGATCCTGTCTTCAGGCTTGTTCCACTCTCACTTGGTTAGCTTTATCCCAAATGTGCATATATGCCTAATATTGGGCCTTTAGGGTATGTTGCTGGAATTATTTAATAAGAATGTTCCTCTATCATGAGGCATGTACCGAGCTCACCTAGTGATCCATGGTTGGAATGTAAGTATGATCCCGATCTGATGCCTCTCTTTTCATTAGAATATGCCGATGATCCTCCCAGGTAGGAGAAAGTATGCATGCTTGATATGGTAGGACCACTTAATCATGATGATCATAGTGTTGAGTCTTCCTGGCTGTGAGGATACTAGTATGTGCATGTCCATTCATCTTCAATAGTGATAGAATATTCCTATAGAGCTCTTCCTCTATTTCTAAAATATATCATCATTTTAGCAATGTGTGATCAGGGATATAAGCCTGAACATTTTCTTTCTCCATTATCTATTTGAAAATATCTTCTATTGATGTGGGGATATGTGCCCACCTATTTCCTCTATGTTCCATTAGAATATTTCTATGGTCTTCATGTATAGGGGTAGGAGTATGAGCCTCCCCCATGCTTGCTGCAAGAATATGCCCACAGAAATTTTTTGAGCGATAAGGGATATGAGGCTACATGTTGGTTCCTGATAGAGTACATTGGTAGGAAATGTCTGTAAGAATGGGAATATGATCCCTATCTTAGGTATAAAATGTTTTCCTCCTCTTATGAGTATTCCTCATAGTCTATGAATGGGAGTCTGAGGTGTCCACGTGTCAGATGGTACCGTCAGTAGGCGGCTGATGGGTACCAGTGGGGTGATGCTGGTGATGATGGTTAGCATTTTCCGTCCTCGATGGAACCTAAACCAAAAGAGACCTAGATCTAGCTTCCTAATCCACATTCATTAGATTTGGATGGTGTCATTTCTTGTTATCTAGGGATAATAACATGAAGTGGTTGGTTGTAGAAACTGGGTCTGCTAGCTTAGAAACAACCTCTGTTGGGCCATTCAGACTCACCAAATTTCATTCCGGAAGGATCTCATAGACAACTACCCTAGTCAGGATTGTACCGTATTAGTGATACTCTCAGATCATTGTATTCTCTACCTACTATTGGAGTTTTTTTGAAGGAAATATCTCTTTATGACTTGCAAGGGTCGCAATAATGAATGAGGTACTAGAACGACTTCAGGAAGATGAGGATATACTCTCCGATTAGGAGTTTACAATAACGTAGGCAACAAGGAACAAAACTACCAATATATTCTATACCACAGACATGAAAACGTTCAACCAGATATGCATGGTTAAAACAATTGTTCTATATTTCCTTTCCATCCATTCTTCTCACATGAACTTGTTATCATTAAGATGGATTTACAAGGGTCATGATTTATGAAAGTCTTACTACTTTTTTATATATTATTTTCTAAACAAAGTGTCCTAAGAGGTAAAATTCCATCCAATCAGTGTCTTTTTCATATAAGGGGAACAAACATGGATTAACAGATTATAACCCAATCATCTCTTATTATAGAGATACACATTAGGTTCACCATTTTGGTTTCGTCAGGGTTTTTGATGGATGTAGAGTGGGTTCCCCTCAATTGTTTGATTGAATTTTATTTTATGGCCTCACTCAATCACATGAATCGGGGTTTCCATCTATCTCTTATTACCTAGAAACTCCCAATGGTACCCTCATCCATAGCTAGGATGAACTAGCTTTCTAAAGGACCGTGGTCATCTGGGTTTTCAGGCCCTACAACTCATTGGGACTCCCATTGTTTGATAGGATGTGAGGATGAGATCATCACACCCTTTTGTCGGGATTTTTTCCTACTTCAGGACGCTATTATAGATTTAATACATGTTAATTATATCTTTCTAATCCTTATATAGGGCCAGTTACCCTAACAAAACAATTATAGTATAATTCTCTTTTATATAAAACAGATTGGATTCCCTTCAGTGAGTCCATCTATATGCATTTGAGGATCTTCAACATTTTCCAATAATAGGTAGTCACTTATATACTGAAGCCATATGTCCAAGTGATTCTAAATGGGCTCCCATATATAGAGGCAGTTAATATCTTGAATATAAGATTTATCCATTATGAGGTGTCCTATGCATCCTAGTTATCGTCGGAATCAAAACACAAGTAGTTTGTTTGATTCATTCCGTTTAATGTAATATTGTAAGGTTTAATATAGGGATACTAAGAAACCAAATATTTGATCTCATGTATCAAGGATTCGTCCTATGTATCCTGTTTATATCAGGAATCAGATTCATCATAGTTCAGTTTTTCTGGGGTTTCAATAATGAAGTGTTCCTTGTAACCCTGCGGTGTATGGGGAAGATGATGTGATTAGTGAAAATCCATAAGCCCAAATGATCTATGCTCATTGTGATGAACAAGGGGTAGAAAGTGATCAATTCCATTTCCACAGATAATGGGGATTAGATATTGGGATTTCTCTGGGTGATCAATATGGAACTCAAACCTTGGGGAGAAGAAGCCTATGTATCTTGATTATGGATGGAATCAAAGTTGTCATATTTCCTCTGTGTTGAGGATTAAACACTGAGGATTCTCTAGATAGTGGAGATTTATTATTCCTAATTAGGTATTCATTTCATCCCCCTAATCCCACTTGAGAAATTCTCGGGGTGAGAAATAAGGGGGATAAAATGATCAACCTCATGACATATTGATATGGGACTTGGGTATTGGGATAGTCCTTAGGGTGGTTTAGTAGAGATATCGGGCCTTATGAAGGCATATGAGATATCCTGGTTATGGAAGGAATTATATTTCCCATAGTTTTTTTATCAGTGCTTACACACTAAGGTTTCCATAATGATTGGTGCTTACACGTCAAGGACATACAATATCATCAAGTCTAATGATTCCCTTGTGATCTGGCCTTCTTATTTGGAGGGTACTGCATAAACTAGTCGACATGTCATGGGAGCCATCACATGACCTGGATTGACACATATGAAGGGTTTCATGAGAGTCATTGTGGAATATCCTAAGAAATGTCACTTGTCTTGGATGAAACCTTTGGGAGACATCATGGGATTTGGATGATATGTCTGTAGGGCTAGGTGAGTCTCAATTGACTTGCCAAGAGAGTGTTGTGAGAGTTTGGTTGTCATGTCCAGATGTGGGACTCATCTGACATGAATAGGCACCACTATATTAGTTGGGAGATGTATCTAAAGGGTGTATCAAGTCCTAGGTGATGGACTCCTAGGGTTTATAATATCTATGTGGTGCCTATGGGGGAACCATGTAACTTTTTCTAACATGTCTGAAGTATCCCCCATGTCCTAGATGACATGTTGAAGCTGATTCATGAGATCAGGGTGACATGTCCTAGTGTTGTCATGTGTCTTTGGATGACACACAAATCACATGAGGGATAGTGGGAATGTATTTTCTTTATGTCTTCCATGATTGATCTTGGTTTTTTCCCTAGTGTTATTGACACCTTAATTTTGTTCAATGTCAGTTCATATTATGTCTTGCATGATCTAGTGGGTGCATTGGATTTCCTTCACATAACCCACTAGAGTTCCTTCACGTGATCTATGAATGACCAGAAAAAGTAATTTATGCCTAGTTCATGACTACTCTAGTTGACCACTGATATATTTCTTGATGGAATGTTGGTCGGTCGCGTGATCAGTTGGCTCGAGAAGTCTGTAGAGTCTGTGTGTTTGTGGTGCATAGTGGAATTTTGGAGTAAAATCCTTTATTTGCTTTGGAGTAGTGAATTTATAGGCATCACCATCCTGGGTACTCTCCAATTTTTGCAGAATTTATACTGCGATTCCAGTCTAGAGTCGATGAAGGGGCCAGTGCCACATGGTTTTGTGAGTTCCTTCCATTGACCATGTCAAGAATGTCTCTTGACTTTCAGTGATCATGATTATTCTTCAACAATTCATCCTTTATCAGATTATTTATGATTATTAAAGACTTTTTTGATCATAAATTTGTGTTATAGAACTTTCATGTTGTCCCATTGGCATATCCAAAGGCTTTCACAGGGTCTTAGTGCCTATTGGAAGACACTCATGAGACTATGGGTGACTTTTCTTAGGGTATCACAGGACCGCTCTGAGGGTGCACTTGGTGCATCTCATACCTTTTAGTGACCTCAAAAACCTATCACCTTCTATCTTTTGATCTCTTTTGTTTAATGTGATGAAGGTCAAGAGTCATGTGATATTTCATGAGTAATATCTATGATTTTTACTCGATTTTTTTATCATATCTTATGTGACCAATATGGATCATATGAGGGTGTCCAATAATTTCATGGAAAAAACCATGAGTCTATCCTCCGAGTATCACAGAGTATTCTTGACACACTTGAAGACGTCTATAAAAATAGGCTGAGAAGCCTAAGGGATTTCACAAGAAGTTTCAGATAGGTCACCAGGGACTCGTGGTGCGTCACATCACATAAGAGGAACATCGAATGTCTTTTATCAATTGTAAACCTATATCGCCTCATCCCCTTTATCTCCTTTGTTTAATGTGAAAAATTATTTGAGGACATGCATGTTTGATTAAATATCATCAAGGTATTTTATTCTTCCCACTGATGATTTGGTGCATGATCTATGTGACCACTAGGGGACTCTCCATTTGGATATCACTTCTCCTTATTTTCAATGGATTTTGAAGGGTTTGTCATGAACTTTACAATGAAAAATACTACATACTTTTGATTTTTTGTCTTCCATAATGTGGAAAAAGGTTGTCTAGAGAGCCTCTATTTTAGCAGGGGGCTCTGTGGGACTTGCTGTGGATTATGCGCCATTCATGGAGACTTGACCTGACCTTGAAATGGTCATGGCATCGCAAGTCTTTTTAGTGGCCTCGTGATTCTTCGACCTTCCTCTTAATCTTTTCTTTAATGGGGAATATAACACCCATATTCAGTTACATATTATTTTGTGATTTTCCAAATTATTATTTGGAAGGAATCAATAGTTACCATCAAAGATGAACTACCACTAGAATTCTACCATTTCTATTCTATCATTTATTTGAATTTAATTCCTCCAATGTCTAGTTTAAGGAAATAAATGCATAAAAATCCCATGTATTTATTAATCATTATTACTGAAACACTTTATATATTTATTTATGTTAAATTTAGAGTTCTCTTGATTTATTTCTTAGTACAAGGTTCCAGGATATCATCATTATTACTCTTCAATGGATAATTAGACCTGGAGAGCTATATATTCCAGATAAATCCATTGTGTGTGAGTATGTATGAAAAAGATAGTAACCAAAAGCATGGAACACAAAAAAAACTATAAATTTTCACTTTTATAATCAATGGGTAAATGTGTATGTTTTTTAAAACATTATGAATTCGAAAAAATATGATTTTCAAGACTCTATGATAGTTTGTTTTTCATCACATTTTGGAGACTTTATTTAAGCTCAATTCCACGACACAATCAAATTACCTTACAAAAATGGAGCATAAATGATCAAAAAACATAATCTAATACATTATTTACAACTTTTCTCTCTCTGTATATGATTTAAATTTGAGAATCATTTTGTATTACTCTGTTTATCTGTACAAAAATTATCCTACGTTTGAATTGGAGTGTCACTGACACACTCTCTCACCTTTATTTCTTCGTATAGCCATGAAAACTATGGGAGAATCCATGTGTGACCTATTAATTGTTTTTCATCCCATTTATAACTATGTAATATGCATGAACCATGGATAAACAACATGTTATTGTTTGTAAAACCCAATCAAGGCTGTGGATCAGATTATTGTTATTACAATCTTCTTGACATCAGGTTATTTTTAGGTGGAGGGGATTAAGTATTTTCTTTGAGAATGAACCCATTTTTATTCCTCAATGTTTATTGGTTTTGTTTTTACATTTATAAGTCAAGGATTTATTTTTTTTAAATCTGAAATAAAACCTTACTTTGATAGTTAGTGTTAACTAGTCATTATAAAAGGTGTTTTATTAAGTAATTTAGTTTCAATAGTTAAATTAATTTAAAATATTATTTTAAATTATCCCTAATATTACATTTAAAATTATTTGAAAAATAAAACTTCTATAATTCTTATATTTTGAATAATTGGAAATTTTTATTTAATTTTGGTGATTTAGTTTTAAAAAAATTTATCAAAATTTTTTATTAGATACTCAATTCATCCCCTCTTGAGTTTCTCACTTTGACCAATTAATATAAAAGGATCGAATAATATGTTGAGAGGTACATAAAAGGTCACCTTTACCCTACCAATTGAACAACCACAATTATTAATGTTATAAATTCATGAAGATACAATGTTCTTAAATAGTAATTTTTCTTACGTTGAATATGAAGAAAAAATGTATGGAGAGGAAATTACAAACATGATTGGTATTCATAATGTAAATTAAATTCCAAAGCATGAATAGTTGGTATCTTAGATTGTGAATTTATAAATAAGGAAAATTTTCATAATTTCTTATCCAATAATTGATCTACTATGTTTATTACAATTTAATACAATTCTTATTTTTTATAGAATGTTATATCACACCAATATAGAGGTAAGAACTTCAGATGAAAAATAGAGATTATTTAGTCCTCATATCACTTCAAAAATTTGGATTCTTTATTCCTTGCACATTTCATAAGTGTGGGATATTGAGCTATATGGATAAATATTGTAATCACTTCTCAAGGATAATCATAAGTAATAGATCTTACCAAGTATAAGGATCAAATATCTTGAGTGATACCCCTAGAAATATTGATTCAGTGGATCCTTATAGAGTGTCTAGACCTTTTTAATATTAGAGTTAATCACCATAGAAAATTCAGACAAAAATCTTTGTTATTGATTAGTTGCTAAGGGAGGTTGAGGTTTTTATGGAACTATCAATTTAATAACGTAGTTTATTGATTTCTTCTAATGTTAATTTTTTATTTATTTATATTGGATCATTGAATTAATTTATATCTACATGTAATATTAATCATTTAGGGTTTCATGTGTACTTTATTCATTATTCCAAGGGGATTGATTCTCCACCTGGTGAAAGAACTAACCAATGGTTCAAGTGTTTATATTACATAATTACTATTAGATATTGTACATTTTGGAAAAAAATACCTCATTGTTGTGATTTTGGGTTGAATGTGTTTGTGGAAAATGTTTGAGGTTGTTGATGAAGGATAGTTGTCCAAGAAGACATTAACCGTGAATGTGAGTTATCTGATCTCATGTAATCATGAAATATCATATCTCATGAAAGAAAAAAATGTATGAAGCATGAAATTCCTGATCTCATGAAATTATGAAATATCTGATCTCATGAATGTGGGAAATATCTAATTTCACTAAAGATATTAATTTTCGATCTCATGAAAATTAAAATGTATGACCTCATGGTTGGAGGGATGTATGATCTCTAGAAAGAACAAGATTAATGATCTTATAGAGTGAAAAAGTCTGAATGGATCTCACAAAGCTAAAAATGATTGTCTCATGATCTTATATTGAGATATTTCAAAGTTCATGATGAAGAAAAGTTAGTCAAACAATCTTGTGGGGATATATCATGAAGAATAGGATGAAAATGAAAATATGGATATAAAAGAGGTATCACTATGTCATTGAAAATCATGATACCACATGATTGACTTTGGATCTCACAATGGGATCTTGTGAAACACTCGTGATTGTATTTGGTTCTCATGATGGATCATGCAAAGCACTGGCATATAACATCAAAATCCATCACATGATTATTAATTGATCACATAATGGGATCTCGTGGAGCATGTGATGTCGATTACTATAGTGGTGGAATAGAAGATTATCCACATTTTGTGTAGTTAAGGTGATGGAATATCACATATAAATACCCAATGACCCATACATAAGAGGTGAATTTTTTTTATTAATAAATTTATCTGAAAAAACATTTGAGATAGAGACTTATAGAAATATATAAAAAATAAGTTTTAGAGAGAAATTTCATGAATAACTATATGAGATTGACATCGTGTTAATGTTGTGCATGATCTAAACAAAGTCTCGTGAAAAAGGGTCTCATGGCTGGATTTCACACATAGCATGAAAGGGTTACACACCAAGATCTAATGCAAAGAATGAAAATTTCTTGTACAAAGAGTGAAAGGGTATCATGCTAGGATCTTGTGAAACTTGTGAAAATTTATCACCATATGATCTCATGTAAGGGTTATATGCCAGGATCTCGCGTAAGGGGTTATGTGCCCGTATCACATGCAAGGGGTTATGTGCCACGATCTTATGCAAGGGGTTACGCACCAGGGTATCATTTAGGGGTTTCACACTAGAGTGTTTTAAAAGGAAATACACACCTACATTATCCTATGAGTAGTATCATTGTCATATCTGAATTTAGAATAATAATAATAAGAAAGAGGATCTGCACCACCCGATAATACATGTAGAAGGAGTTTATTCATTGATACATCCAATGTAGTAAAAGGAAGACTTGGAATATAAAAAAGATCTTTCCAAAGCTTCTATTTATTATTTTTGTGAATACATTAAAGAGAAGTTTTTTCTAGGTGTTTGGAAAGTGGATGTTTTTCTTCATGGGTTTTTTTGAAAAAGTAATGGAGAAGCCTAAAAAGAACTTTAATAGAGAATCTGACTACAATTGAGGATGAATTAATTATTGATAATGAAGAGAACTACATGCCCATAAAATTTATGTGGATCCTTTTCACAGTAGTGTGAAATGTAAGAGGAAAAAGGTTATACTTTCCACCAGTAGTGCGCAATCGAAAGGAAGATTGAGGGAGTATCCATTGGGAAGTAGTGAGCTCTCCTAAAACATTGGAAAGGCAATGAGCCTGGGCATAGAAGGGATATATCCCGTATATTAATTCTATAGTGATCCGTAGTAGATTTTGTACATTGGAACATTTCCTTTTTATTCTCTTTTGATGTAACCCAGTGAGGTTGAACCAATTAAAATTGTTGTGTCTTGTGAATTATTTCATCTCTATTCATACATTGCTACTGGAATGTGAGAGAACATTTTTTTAAATACAAAAAAATATCTAAATTGGCATTGTTTTAATCATTCATACTCTAATTCAACAACCATATCAGGGTATTTAACCTATCTGGGCTAACAATTAGTATCATAGATGAAGTTCAATTTCTGTGTTTCTCTCTAAGGGTCTTTAATTGGGGAAGTCAATCATAAAGGTATTACAATCTTCATTGGAGAAAAATGTCCATTATGGAAGAATTGGATGCATAACATCTTTAGATCATTATCTATGGATGTGTTTAGAGATGAACTGTATAGTATTTCGTTTAGTATGGACAGAGGAGTTTTATCAGAAGTTGAATATTGAGAAATGGATGTAGATTCCAAAGGAATCAATGATTTAGGGAGAGCCTTCTCCAATGAAAACTACATGAATGTGATGTAATGTAAACCATAACGTGATATGTGGGAAGCTTTTCTATATATTTATGAGGGTAACTTAAAAGGTATAGAAACAAAGGTAAAGGTTCTACAGAACATGTATGAGTATCTAAGAAAGCAACCTAATGAGTATATAGATTCATTATTTTACAAGGTGAATGTTACTGTGGAAAAAATAATATTCTAAAAATAATTATTGAAGATGTAAATATCATTACTCGCATCTTGAGATGACTTCCAACTTAGTTCAATCAAATATTTTCTATTCTGGAAGATAAAGATCCAAATGAGTTGACATTGGATAGTTTACACAATACTCTTGTCTAATATGATATTGGAAATGATGATAATGAGTCTATGATAAAAGAAAAGTCTAAAGAGGTGGAATTAAATTCCATGAAGTAGATCACCATTAAAGATGGATAAAAATAGGAAGAGATGGGTGAGGTAATTTCTTTTTATTCCTCAAATATATAAAGAGGAAAAGGATAGTTCTAAGTGAAACTCCTACTTTAATGCATTCAATGTGTAAGGGATGAAAATATTATAGTAATGCCCCCCACCAGAAGTTTGAATAAGATAATAAGGATGAATTTGAAATTATTATGAATAAGTCTTCTACCTATGTGAAATTTAGTTAAAATTTCAAGAGAAATTCATTTAATAGGAAGAGACTTATTTCATAAGAAAATAACAATTCAGAAGGGTCTGAGGTTAAAGAGATGAAGAACTAAAATGATCATGGAGAAAATTATATGGTGGAACTTGTAGGTAGATCCTAGATAAAGGAAGAAATAGAAAATAATAAAGAATAACTTGAAGGAAGAGTTGATATGATGGCTAAATTAGAGGCCTCTCTTAAGGAGATAGATTTTTGGATATATTAAACAAATAAATCCAACAAAGTGGTTTGTCATGCCGAACATTATATGTATTAGAAATAAGAATAGATGTCTAATATAAATGAAGAAATTTAAAAACATAATTATTCAATTATAGAGAACTTAGAAAAGGTTATTGAGTACATGATCAAAATAAAAGAACATGAAAGATAAATTGATTGTTTGAATAAAACTGTATTATATCAAATCTAACATATTGAAGAAATTGAAGAGGATGTTTTTAGACTATGAAGGAATGGGAATATCAGGAGAAACACTTTAATCAGTTAAAGAATGTCAAAAATATAGTAAAAAATGTAATAGTAGAGTTCAAAGTTCCAGTGAAACAAAAAAAGGAATATTAGTAGAAGAAAATGATAGATCTAAGTGATGCAGCTAGTATGGGGATTGATCAAAAATAGAAAGCAGACATGGTTGAAGAAAGACCAAAAGAACCCGTTCTAAGATTGAATATTGATTTATGTAAAAAATAGAACCAGAATATTTTTATGACCCAATGTAAAACTAGTAGTGCAGTAGTGACAACCAAGAATTCGTCGTACATAAGAAGTTAGTGTTGTGGAAATATGGGTCAATCACAAAATATTTTTTCCATAACCAAGAGGTATCGAAGGGAACAAGAACAACATATGTAGTCATACAGAGCCCAATATTCTAGGATATCTTTTTATGGTCACTGTTTTGGGTGTGGATGATTATAGAACATGGAAAAATATTACTCATCAACAAAGTCAAAAAATGTACCAAAGCATATTGAATGCGGTCATAAGAAGAAGCTCAGTGTATCAAGAAATTATCTAAAAATGAAAAATTGATTTGTAGTTCTGAAAGATGATGTTGTTCTATCATACTCCAAGGAAGATCGTGATTATCAATCCATACCAGGTATGAATTAAAAAACATGGATGAAAAATAAAAGAGCTGAAAAGGATGTTGTTGTAGAGATTTCCCTTAAATCATCTAATCATTATGGTGTGTGGATCCTTTATAGTGGATGAACATCCCATATGAAATGTAATAAGGATCTTATTATAGGAAGATAATATAACAAAGAAGTTGATTTCAAATTTGGAAATGATGAAGGCCACTAGATAATTGGTCTAAAAAAGCCAAATTTGGGGGGAAATAAATAAGATATGCTGATGTCTTAGTTGTTAAAGGTCTTAGTTACAACTTTCTTATAGTTAGTCAACTATGAAAATCAATGAATTATATAAGATTTAATAATAATATGTGTATAATCAAAGGAAGATATGGTGTAATTATTCTACAAGTAAAAAATAATTGAGGAGAATATCTACCTTGTAAGTGGAGAAGAAGATATATGATTTTTATCCGTAGAGGATGAAAGCAGGTTGTGGCCTTAATGGGTTTCCTTCTATGCCAACCATCCCTAGAAAATCTGGAAAAATGTTGTGAAAATTTAGATCTCCCTAATCTATCATGTGATCATACTCACACGTGAGATGTATATCAGCAAGGGAATATTATCAAAAGGGATGTATAAGTAAAAAAACAATAGTCAACAAGAGTTCTTGAATTGGTGCATGAAAATGTATGTAGACCTATCTCATCAAATCCATTGATGGGAAGAGATATTATGTTCTTTTCATTGATGATTTCATTAGAATGGCAAGGGTATTTTTAATTTCCCACATGTTTGATGTGTTCAGTTTCATAAAAAAGTATTGGCAGGAATTTGAAAGGATGATTGCAAATAAGATTCCGAAGTTTCATGTTGATTACTATACAAAATTACTAAATAGTCAAGTATAATATTATCTAGAAAAACATTGGATAAGGAATCAAGTCTCAGTAGTGATTAATCCTCAACAAAATGAAGTGGTTGAGTGGATAAATTGGATTATAAACAACAAATACAAAATAATGTTTATTGAAAAGGTCTTACAAGAGCAATTTTTAAAGGAATAAGTCTTGACATTGGTCTACATATCAAATAGGTCTCTGTTATGTCCAAAGGAAGAAAAGAATCCATATTAATTATGGTATGTTAAAAAGAAAACATTGAAATAATTTCAAATATTTTGAAAAAAATGTTTTATTCTCAATAAAGAGAAACTTAGGCAATTTGAATCATTTGGAGATGAGGAACTATTTCTGGGATATTTACGGAAAATGGAACCATATATGTGTCTAAACAAGTTTCTAAGAAAGGTAGTTGAAATAAATGATGTCACTATATTAGAGAATGAATATAATCCTCAACAACATAGCAACTGGTTTCTCGATTAATGTGATGAGAAGGTAAGCATGTAATACCCTAACACCATAAGCCCAATTCCAATGACCTACCTTATTACATTAACATGATTCCAACGAATCAAATCCATAAGTACATATTAGTTTAGTAGTTTTGGAAAACTATATACATTCATGGAACCCATTTTTCATTGGTAATAAAAAACAACATTAACAAAATTAAATGCTCTACATCATTGAAACTCAGTCCAATAATTTATCATTACACCCCAGGGAAAGGAAACAAAAAAGAGTAAGCTCAAATTATCAGTAAGGGTAAAGTTAAATGGAAGTAATAATTAATCAATGATTATAATCAAGAATAAATGGTAAGTTAATTGAAAAAACATACCATTTAATAAATAAAATAAGAATGAAATGCATCCATTTATTTTTTTCATAGTGAAAATACTTTGGATAATAATAACTAAAATGAAAGAAATGCTTAATTATTGGACACCATGTTTCACAGGTACACAGAACCTTTATCATCAATAAATTTTATAAGAATGTTAAAAATATACTTGTTATAATCCAAATTGATTTTTCCAACCTTAACAATATTATTAAGACCATTCATGAGACAATTTAAAACATAATGGTTAAAAACAAGAAGGGTTTTTATACCTAAATTAGTCCCATGAGACTACCAATGCATTTAGGGAATTACATTAACTATTCACAAACACATGTCTTGAACATATATTGAATTCCAAATATATGTAATAATTGATTTATATTCATTAACAAAGTGCCTTTCAAATATCCATATTGAGTAATGGATACTGATTTGTTAATATTTCCCTAGTAAATTAATAACATTCAATGTAAAAACCATAAGAAAAAACCGTATATGGTTTAGGAAATAATCATATGCATCGTAAAATAATATGGATATCATATAGATATATCATTTTTAATGTAAATTTATTATGAGAAGTGATTGTTTTAAGAGAAATTTAACAATCACAAAAGAAAATGATATTGTAGGATAACTTTTATTGTTTGTAATTTTCAATTTAAAACCCATTGGATAAGATAATTAAAATTGAAACATTAAATATAATGAATATATAAGTATTAATTATTTAATATATCAAAAGTGGTAGTAGATACACAAAAAACATGTAAGTGGTGAATATGAAATTTATCTCATAGATGTAAAAAGTTGAGATGAAAATCCCTTACCTTGAGATTGATTTGTCGCATGTGAATTTATCTTCCTGAATAATAAACTTATGTTAATTATTTATGTTTTTAATAAAAAATTTCATGTTTATTAAAACTTTTAGTTTAAATATTATTATTTTATATACAACTACATAAAAAATTAAATTTATGTCAAGTAATTTGAAGAAATTTAGTTCATGTGTCAAAAACAACATTTTTAGACTGACTATGGTCAAAGGGTCATTATATAAACAAATCAAGAATAATAATCAAGAAATAATAATCATATTTATAAATAAATTATTATTTTAAAATAATCATGAAATATGGTTATGAAAAATAAACCAACATTACAATCATATGGACAGTAGGTCATACATACGCATGAGTAACGTTCCCATTTTTTAATTGTAACACCCCAAGCTTCCATGGTACCCTTCTCTTTGAATAGTACAGTACCATGTGTTTTACGCAGCTTCGAATTCTAACACACACCACAACCAATAAAACTAGCCGTTTTGAATACTAATACCCACTTTTTGAAATTTTATAAATTTTATATTTTAAAATGGACTTCATTTTTGAATTTTAAATATCGAAATTAGCTTAGGGAGAATTTTTGGTATTTTTCTGAAAACTTTTAATTTTTGATGAATAGTGAAAATCACAAAATTTTAATTAAAAACAACTTTTTAAATTGAAATAAATAATAGTGATAAATTATGAATTTCAGTGGTTTTAAAGTATATTTAGAATATATTTTTACCACTTAATACAATTTTTGGCCATTGGACGTAATTTCACATTTAAACTGAACATATACAAGTGTTAATCTATTGATATTAACTATTTCTTAAAAACACGCTTTTTGTTTTGACAACAAGAATTTATTTTAAATTAATTTCTACCACTTCTGTGTTTTGAATTTAGAAAAACAGATTCCATAATCAGGAGGTCCAAATTTTGTAAATTGATAACTTTTATTTTTAGACATTTTGAATAATTATTTCGGTAAATATTTTACTTACCACGGTTAAAGGGTAAATCTGGTAAATAAGGGTAAAAAAATTATATTATAATAATAATAAATTACCATAAAATGTTTCCTAGCCCTATTTTTTGATACATGTCCGACCATGGGAATCTTTGGGTCAATTTTGGGATCCCACAGGGCCACTTGTAAGTGATAAGGACACTTTATATTAATTAAGTTAAAGTAAATACAAAAATGACATAAGCATAAATATTTTAGCAAAACAATTTTTAAATAGGGTTATATATGTTATTTTTTCGAATATAAATATTAATTAAAAATATAAAAATATTTCATACATAATTTTATTTTATTTATAACTTTTATAAATTTAATAATTAAATATATTTATGACACAATAATGATGAAGTATTTTAATTATTAATAAAAGAATCAAATAATGGGTATTATAAATGTTAAAATAAATATAATTTGAATGTTTTGATGCCATAAACGAATTTTATAGGTTACTATGACATTTTATTATTTCTTAAATGAATTTGGTTCCAATTAATAATGTTTTTAATACTTTAACAAAAATCAATTATTAAATAGTGTCAAAATTGACATAAAGGAGTTTTTAAAATAAATATTATATTATTAATTGATATAATATTCTAAAAATCCATGGTTTGTCCAAAGGACTTTTATGATGATAGGTATGTCATTAATGAACCACTTGGGGTTCTATTTCTGTTTATTGTAAGTTTATTGACCAAATAATATAAAAATACAAAGAGACACGGTAAATGTCAAAAAATTTACTAAAAGATAAATCTAAAAGATAAAGTTAATATAGTGACCCAAACCTATCTAAAACCTATTGGTTGAGTGGTTTTCAACCCATACCCACCTTATACATTAAATAATACATTTGTGAGCAATTATAAACAGAATATAAATTTATTATACAATAATACTTTAAGTTTTTCCTAAAGTGCCCCTCCTCTCCCTTATAAAAGGACACCACTTCTAACCAATTCTTCATACCTTAAAAGCCTTCTAGTTTGGCCAAAACCTGCCCAAATATTCTATAAACTTCCCTAAATTCATCTTATAGACCTTATTTTTATCATAAATCCCACCTAAGGATCCCTTTTGATCAAATAAAAATGATGATCCCGAAGAAGAGGTAATGTTTTCACCACCCTCTTTCAAGTTCCTTTCTTCTCCAACTTATTCATTATTTGTTATTTCAATTCAAAAATAATAAATCCTGAATATTTTATATATTGTGATGTTATTATAAATATGGTACAACCATATTCAGTATTCTATCCATCCATTTAATGACATGTCACCATACGTGAGTACGTACGTCCTACCGTCTCCACATCGTTGTGTAATTGTTTTTCAAAAAAAATTTATTTGGATGGGTATAATAATAATGTGTAATTCATGTAAATAATAAATATAACATTATAATTATTATTTATATATTATATAACATACAACTATATATTTTTTTAATATCAAAAGAATGATATTTTCTCTCGTGTGTACGTACGGATTACCGTCTCCACGAACGTGATGAGATTCATTCCCCATCGTATCCATTCAAGAATAAATTTCATTTGATGATTAAAAATAATTTTTAGAGACATGATATCATTCTGGATATGAATAATTTACATCCCATCCATAGAAAATATGGCTCACATTACAAAGAATATAAAGGAAAATGAATCCATTAACAACCGAAATGATGATTATACTAATATGTTATTAAAAAATCAATGTTAAAAGTTAATATATGATATCATATTAGTGTATATTATTCTTGTATAACATAATAACAATTATTTCACCATTATATAATAGATTAACCTACCCTCAACCAATTAAATGTACAAGGTAAAGGTTTATTTCACAATCTCTTTATTATCTGAGGTTGTTTATACGTAATTATCTACTGAGACTTCTTTATCATCCACATCCATGTTTCTTAAAAATGTATTTCAAAAAAAATTTAATATTTACTATACTATGAATTAAAGAAAATTATACCTTATTTATTCTTTTTTTAAAATGGTTTGAAAGGAATCTTTGCATCATTTTCCAAACAAGGTCATTTTTAACCTTTTCGACAAAATTAAGGTAAGAATGTCTTTTTAAACATATACGGTGGGTGCGGCTATTTTCCGCAATTATAAAATATTTGGAGTTTATCTTATAATATTATAAGGATATTTTTAAATTAAATGTTTTATTTTATAATTATGTGACTTTTAAATGATTAAAAAAAGATATATTTCTCTCAAATAGTTTTGATTTCATCTATGTCGACATCCTTGATGGATTTTAAGCTTATTTGAAGTTTATTTATTATGATACAAAACATCCATATTGTATTGAGGTTTTTGTGATATGTTTGACTATGAATGTGTTATTTTTATACCATGCATGTTTTATGGAGAAAGTATTGACATTTCGTATGCTAGTTTTAATACGAATTTTTATGTTATGTTTAAACCTATTCATATGAAGAATGCATTGGACTTAATAAGTGATGGGTGGAGCCCACTATATCTCCTCGATGCATCGTTAGGTCTCATGAGACAAACTAGTGTTTTGGCACAAGGCCTTGAAAAAATATTATTTGTAGTCTTGGCACGAGGCCTTGACTATGTGGTTATGATAGTCTGGCATTATGCATTCCATCATTATAAAAGTGGTTATTGATATTGCATGTGATTATTCGACTAGTAGAATATCCTTGTGAATAAGTAAATGACATTATTTCATTTTATTTTTTCCATATTATGCTGAAGTTCTATTTTAGAATGCTTTTGTTTTAGTTATACATTACCTTAAATTTTTATGCTTATTTATGAAAGTTTCTTCTATATTGTTATCCTTACTGGGCATCTAAGATCACCCCTTTCTATGTTTTATTTTTCCTAGGATGTGAATAATTATTTTATAAATGACTTGCAGGGATAGTATGAGGGTATATAAGTGTGGACTATAGAAACTATGTTTTTGTAGTTTTCATTTTATGATGTAATGTAAACTTTATGAATGTATCTAGTGATTCCAAGTCTACTAAACTAATCGGCCTTTCGAGACTTGATCTTTTGTGATCATGCCAATGTTATGTAATAATGAACCGACTCTGGGTAACTGGGGTTGGGGTGTTACAGTTTGTATCCGAGGAAGTTTATTACAAACCATGGAAGCTAGATTTAGATAAACTCTAATTAGAGCACATAGCCCTAAGATTGAAATTGAGGTTTAGTACAGAAGAACTTGAATTTTGGTATTGTAGAGATGTTGTGAGTTTTCCAAGAAATACATCTCTGTTTGGATACGAGCAGGTAGAGGTGGCTCTGGAACAAATGTACCTAGGGGTAAAACCCAAAAACACCGCTTTGAGCTAGCCTCGAATGAGAACTAGTGCACAGCAACGTGCCTTGCTGCACTCTCGGTTACGAAACTCCTGGGGGATATGCTTAGAATAATTTTCATTTTCTTTACAAACCATTATGAAGGGTTTATGAGTATATAATTTCTCAAATAAAACATTTTTTTGATGATTATGTATTATATGCATAAACTGTTCAATTTACATTAGGTATTTTACAAGTTTGGATTTATGTATTTCGATTCATAAACTAATATAGTTTATGCCGTTTTATAGAAATGGGGCCCAGTAGAAGGAAAGTGAACTAAAACAATACGTATGATCTGAAGAGTAACAAGGATCATATCTTTCATGATATTAAGACAACTTTTAGAAGAGAAATAGTCTCCCATGTATTCTCAACTTATGAAGAAATAGTATCATGTGTTAATAAAATAAGTAAAGAATTCTTTGAGTCTTATAGCTTTGATGGGAAGCAAGATCAGAAAAGGATGGAAGAGAGAAAGATGGAAAAAGGGAAGAGGGAAAAGAAGAATTTTCCCATATGTGATAACTATGGGAAGAACACCCTGGAACTTTCCTGAAGGTAATGAGAGTTTGTTATAAGTATGGACAAAAAGGACACCATGTACGTGACTACAAGGGTAAGAAAAAGGTTTCAAATGTATAATGCTTCATCTGCAAGGAGTTGGGACACTACGCGAACCAATGTCTAGATCATCTGAGTATGCCCTAAATGGTGCTATTGGATAATAATCAAGTTATGATACTACCACAGATTAGGATGAATGATTAGAGTTCTTATGTTGTCATTAAAGAATTATGTCATTTGAGTGTTGTGTCAACAATTTACTGGTTATAATAATTATGGAGTATATTAGGATTGTACTGCAGTACAATTTCACTAAGGACTTGAGATTGTGTGGAACCAAGAAAAGTGACTCAATACCAGGTTAATTTTTTTGGAAAATATATGGTTGAGAGGAAGATAAACTATAATATGGTTATGATACCAAGGTAGTAGCTTTGGAATAATACATTATTTATTTGGGTAAATTATATTTGATATTCTCGACTACCTTAAAACTGATTAATGATTTGTATATTCAATCATTATTGGAGTTTACAACATTTTTTGATTGAAGGAGTATATCCAGTATTCTATATGGAATAAGGGATCATGAATGTAATCAATAAGGTTTTATGGTAATTCAAGATGTTGTAGTGTTTTAAAAGAATACATGATGAAGGTGCTCACATGTTATTAAGCGTCAAAAAAGATCTTCATTGAGTTTACCTTCCATTATAAATTTTGGACTGTGAGTTTGGAAAGAATTATTTTGGATAATTCTAGTTTGACATTATTTTTGGATTTCCATAAAAGGATAACCCGGAGGTCGGGCGACAACCCATCACGACCGGCAAGGCCGCGAGACTTGAACCTGTAACCAAAGGGCGAGAAGGGTGTATCACCTACCACTGACCCACGTGATGTCATAGATTGAATAATGTAGTTTTTAAAGGAAAAAGGTATGTTAGATTAATTATAAATTCATTTTTTTGAACCCCGTAGAAATAGGATAAATAGAATATTTTTTTAAGATCTATTATATTTTAGAGTGAAAGATGAGTTTGTGGTAGAAATTAGTTAAAGGATTGGACTCTACTTGTCAGGTATATAATTTTCATCATTTTTATTCTATGAAGAAATTAATTCTTATACTTTAGTGAAGGTATATTAAAACCAAAAATATGTTATCCTAATACCATATGTTTTGTTGAACCGATGGTATTTTAAATCATCATATATTGACGAATTTAAGGCCCTCAATTTTACACTCATTTGTGATCGATGACCTCAATCACTACCTATAAATATTTATGTTTTTCCTCCAATTATATGTCTCTAATTTCCACCAATTTTCTTCTAATTGAGATCATAATTTGGTGGTGAACCTTTCATTTCACTTTACCTCTTATTAAGACTAAATTTTATTAACCTAATTTCTGATGTAGGTTTTCCCAAAGGTATTTTCTATTTTCAAACTTTTATTTTTGAAAAATAATTTCAAATTGTGAGTATAAAATTTATTGAATGAGGGGAGAATGTAACACCCCAGGCTTCCACGATGCACTTCTCTTTGAATAATACAGTAGCGTCTTTTGCATGCAACTTCGAGATCTAACACACACCACAACCAATCAAACTAGCCATAATGAATATTAATACCCGCTTTTTTAAATTTTATACATTTTATCTTTCAAAATGGACTTCGTTTTTGGATTTGTAATATCGAAATTATATTAGGGTAAATTTTTGGTATTTTTCTGAAAACTTTCAATTTTTGATGAATAATGAAAATCACTAAATTTTAATTAAAAACAACTTTTTTAATAGAAATAAATAATAGTGATAAATTATGAATTTGAGTGGGTTTAAAGTATATTTATAATATATTTTTACCACTTAATACAATTTTGGTCATTGGACGTAATTTCACATTTATATCGGACATAAACAAGTGTCAATCTTTTGATAGTTATTATTTCTTAAAAATATGTTTTTTGTTTTGACAGCGGGAATTAATTTTAAAATAATTTCTACCACTTCTGTGTTTTGAATTTAGAAATATGGATTCCATAATCAGGAGGTCCAAACTGTGTAAATAGATAACTTTTATTTTTAGGCATTTTTAATAATTACTTCGTTAAATATTTTATTTTCAATGGTTAAAGGGTAAATCAGGTAAATAAGTGTAAACAAATAATATTATAATAATAATAAATTACCCTAAACCATGTCCTAACCATATTTATTGATACATGTCCGTCCATGGGCATATTTGGGTAGATTTTGGGACCCCATGTGGCCACTTATAAGTGATAAGGACACTTTATATTAATTAAATTAAACTAAATACAAAAATGACACAAGCATATATATTTTAGAAAATAATTTTTAAATAGGGTTATATTTGTTATTTTTTAGACTATAAATATTAATTATAAAGATAAAAAGATTTTCTATATAATGGTAATTTAATTATAATTTTTAGACATTGAATAATTTAATATATTTCTGACACAATAATGATGAAGTATTTTAATTATTAATGAAAGAATCAAATAATTGGTATTATAAATGTTAAAATAAATATAATTTGAATGTTTTGATGCCATAAATTAATTTTATAGGTTACTATGACATTTTATTATTTCTTAAATGAATTTGGTTTGAATTAATAAATTTTTTAAGACTTTAACAAAAATAAATTATTAAATAGTGTCAAAATCGACATAAAGGATTTTTTAAAACAGATATTATATTATTAATTGATATAATATTCTTAAAATCTAAGGTTCGGAAAAATAACTAATATGATGATAGTTATGTCATTACGAAACCACTTGGGGTTCTATTGGTAGTTTATAGTAAATTTATTAACCAAATAATATAGAAATACAAAGAGACGTGGTAAATGTCAAACTAATTAACTAAGAGTTAAATCTAAAAGATAATATTAAAATAGTGACCCAAACATTTATAAAACCTATTGGTTGAGTGGTTTTAGACCCATCCCCACCTTATACTTTAAATAATCCAGTTTTAAGCCATTATAAACCGAATATGAATTTATTATAAAATAATACTTTAAGTTTTTTCTAAAGAGCCCCTCCTCCCCCTTATAAAAGGACACCACTTCTAACCAATTTTTCATACTTTCAAAGCCTTTTGGTTCAGAAAACCCCTGCCCAAATATTCTCTCAACATCTCTCAATTCAACTTAGAGGCCTTAGTATGATCAGAAAGTCAACCTAAGGAGCCCTTTTGATCAAATCAAAATGAAGAACCCGAAGAAGAGGTAATGTTTTCACCACCCTCTTTCAAGTTTCTTTCTTCTTCGACTTCTTATTTCATTATTATTTCCATTCTAAAATAATGACTCTAGTATCTTTTATATATTTTGATGTTATTATAAATATGGTACAACCATATTCAGTATTATATCCATCCTTTGAATGACATGTCACCATACGTGCGTACGTAGGGCCTACCATCTCCACGTCATGGTGTAATTGTTATTCAATACATTTTTATTTGGATGGGTATAATAATGATGTGTTATTCATGTAAATAATAAATATAACATGATAATGATTCTGTATATATTATATACCATCCAATTATATTTTTTTAATATCAAAAGAATGATATTGTCACTCGTGCGTATGTACGGATTACAGTCTCCACGAACGCGATGAGATTCATTCCCCATCATATCCATTCAATACTAAATTTCATTTTATGATGAAAAATAATTTTTAGAGACATGATATAATTCTGGATATAAATAACATACATCCTATCCATAAAAAATATGGCTCAAATAACAAATAATTTAAAGGAAATCAAATCCGTTAACAACCGAAATGATGATAATACTAAGATTTTATTAACAAATCAATGTTGAAAGATCATATATGATATCATATTAATGTATATGAATCTTGTATAATTTAATAACAATTATTTCACAATTATACATGAATTTAACCTACCCTTAACCATGTAAAAGTACAAGGTAAGGCTTTATTCACTACATGAAAACCGTCGTTTAGCGGTGGTTTTTTTGCGGAGGTTTTTAAAACCGCCGTGAAATGCGTTTTGGGCTGGCATTTAGCAGCGGTTTTTAAAACCGCCGCGGAAAAACCGCAGCTAAACGGAAAACAAAATTTATTTATTTTTTATTTTTTTTAATTTTGTTCGATGATTAGCGGCAGTTTTTTAAAAAACCGCCATGAAATAGTGGCGATTTCAATAAAACCGCCGCAAAATGAAATGAAAAAATAAAAAAACACGAGAAACTCCGAAATCACTAAAACGACCATAACTTTTGATTCGGGCGTCCGTTGAAGCGAAACGACCAGTCAAATAGAAGCTCATGAAGATATCTACAGGCACATATAATCAAAACCATGAGAGGATCTAAGGTGCAGTAGATATTAGAGTTATAAAAAGTTGAAAAAAATTTCCAACTTCAAACGGCCATAACTTTCGCTCCGGGTGTCCGTTTGGGCTCTACCACTTATCAAATCGAATCCAGTGAAGAGAGCTATGCACTTGATTAACACAAGCTTGCTTCTGTCTTGTTTTTTGACCCCAAAAACCCCTCCGAATGCCTCAAAAACCATGTTTCCATCCCCGGTGTCCCGTCTAAGTTGTCTTCAAACGGACCTAACTTTCGATCCGCATGTCAGTTCGGCCTCCTCCACCTGCCAGATTATAGCTCGTTCCACGAGCTTCAGTTTGACTGGTCGCGACGCCCACATGCACTCCTAGATCATATGTTATGTCTTTTTTAGTGGGTATCGGGTCTGTTATGTTTTTCAATGCCTCGATTCTAGCACTCGTTCCCCGTCAGCTTTTTTTTAAATGGTCATAACTTCCGATCCGCCTGTCCATTCAGACACTTTCACCTTTCAGGTTCAAGATCATTTTAGGATCTTTGATTTGACAAGTCGCAGATCTAAAATGGACTCTCGGATCATATGTTATCTTTGTTATTGTGAGTCCAATGTTTTTGTCTCTTTATGACCGTTTTGACGGGTTTTAACGGTAGCTCCATTTATTACTGTTTATTTGGGTTTCCATGACTAGTTATCTTTATCAATGGTTTTTTGTGGGTTATTATGATGATTTTGTTGAATTATTAAAGAGTTTTCATGAGTGGTCATGAGTTTTCATGCATTCTAATTCTTTCTAATGCCTCATTCTTCATATGTTTCTCCATCATTTTTCATGTGTTTTCATGATTTTTCATCCCTTATCACGTCTTATCATACTTTTTCATGTGTTTCCTTTATTATTTATTAATTATTATTTATAATATACTTTAATTTATTTATTATCTATTATTTGTAACTGGTTATTTATTATTTATATTTATTTATTATTTATTATTTATTATTTATTATTTATTATTTATTTTTTATTTTTTATTTTTTATTTTTTATTTTTTATTTTTTATTTTTTATATTTATTTATTAATTATTATTTATTAGTTATTTGTTATTATTTATTATTTTTTATTTTTTATTTATATGTATTTATTATTTATTATTTATTATTTATATTTATTTATTATTTATTATTTATTATTTATTATTTATTATTTATTATTTATTATTTATCATTTATTATATATTATTTATTATTTATTATTTATTATTTATCTTTATTTATTATTTATTATTTATTATTTATTATTTTATTATTTATTATTTATATTTATTTATTATTTATTATTTATTATTTATATTTATTTATTATTTATATTTATTTATTATTTATTATTTATTATTTATTTATTATTTATTATTTATATTTATTTATTATTCATTATGTATTATTTATTATTTATTATTTATATTTATATTTATTTATTATTTATTATTTATATTTATATTTATTTATTATTTATTATTTATTATTTATTATTTATTATTTATTTATGTAATATTTAATATTTATTATGTATTATTTATTATTTATTATTTATTATTCAATATTAGTTATTAATTATTAATTATAAATTATATATTATATATTATTAATTATTAATTATTTATTATTTATAATTTATTATTTATTATTTATTATTTATTATTTATATCTATTATTTATTATTTATTATTTATATCTATTATGTTTTTATTATTTATTATTTATTATTCCTTATTCCTTATTTGTAATTTATTATTTATTTTTTATTATTTATTATTTATTATTATTGAGTTTATATCTATTATTTATGTATTTCTTGTTTTTTTAATTAATATATATAAGTATATTAAATTCTGTTTATTAACCACATGGCGAGCTTGCTGGAGTGGTAAAGTCTTTGGAAAATATGCAAGAGGTTAGGGGTTCAAATCTCACCAAACGCAGAATTTCTTTATATTGCATGGGCATGCATGTGCATGTGCATGGGATGTGCATGCATGGATAAATAAAGTAAATAAAATAATATGAAATAAATAAATAAATAAATAAATACGGAATAAAATAAATAAATAAAATAAATACGAAATAAAATAAATAAATAATAAATACGAAATAAAATAAATAAAATAAACACGAAATAAACTAATTACGAAATAAAATAAATAAATAAATAAATATATATATATATATATATAATAAAAAATAAAAAAAATAAAAAAAATAAAAAAAATAAAAAAAATAAAAAATAACAAAAATAAAATAAAATAACAAAAATAAAAAAAATAAAAATAAAAACAACCGCCGATGAATCATTTGCGGCGGTTTAAACTGCCGCGAAACGTTCTGCGACGGATTTGAAAGCCGCCGCGAATAGTTTCCCGACGCACGATTTAGCGGCGGTTTAAACCGCCGCGAAACAAAAAAAAACGCTGCTAAATGCCTTTTTTGCCGTAGTGATTTCACAATCTATTCATTATCTGAGGTTTTTTATACGTAATTATCTACTGGGACTTCTTTATCATCCACATCCATGTTTCTTAAAAATGTATTTCAAAACATTTTTACTATTTACTAGACTATTTGTTAAAGTCATTTATACCCCTGTTATACTTTTTATAAAATGGTTTGAAAGGAATATTTCCATCATTTTCCAAACAAGGTCCTTTTTAACCTTTTCGACAAAATTAAGGTAAGAATGTCTTTTTAACTTATACGGTGAGTGTGACTATTTTCTGCCGTTATAAAATCTTCGGAGCTTCCCTTACAAGATTAGAAGGATATTTTCAAACTAAATGTTTTATTTTATAATTATTTGTCTTTTAAATGATTTAAAAAAAGAGATATTTCTCTCAAATAGTTTTGATTTCATCTATGTCAACATCCTTTGATGGATTTTAAGCTTATTTGAAGTTGATTTAGTATGATACAAAACATCCATATTGTATTGAAGGTTTTGTGATATGTTTGACTGTGGATGTGTTATTTTTATACCATGCATGGTTTATAGAGAAAGTATTGACATTTCGTATGCTAGTTTTAATACGAATGTTTATGTTATGTTTAAACCTATTCATATGAGGAATGCATTGGACTTACTAAGTGGCGGGTGGATCCCGCTATAGCTCCTCGATGCATCAGTAGGTCTCATGAGACAAAATAGTGTCTTGCCACAAGGCCTTGACAAAATCTTATTTGTAGTCTTGGCACAAGGCCTTGACTATGTGGTTATGATAGTCTAGCATTAAGCATTCCATCATTATAAAAGTGGTTATTGATATTGCATGTGATTATTCGACTAGTAGAATATCCATTTGAATAAATAAATGGAATTATTTCATTTTATTTCTGCCATATTATACTGAAGTTCAAGTTTAAAAGGCTTTTGTTTTAGTTATACATTTCCTTAAATGTTTATGCTTACTTATTAATGTTTCTTCTATATTGTTATCTTTACTGGGCATCTGAGCTCACCCCTTTCTATGTTTTAATTTTCCCAAGATGTGAAGAAGTATTTTATGAATGACCTGCAGGGATAGTATAAGGGGGTATGAGTGTGGACTATTGATACCATATTGTTGTAGTTTTCATTTTATGATGTAATATATACTTTATGAATTTATCTATTGATTCCAAGGCTATTAAACTAATTGGTGTTTCAAGGCTTGATCTTTTGTGATCATGTCAATGTTATGTAATAATGCACCGACTCTGGGTAACTGGGGTCGGGGTGTTACATTAATGATCGTTATAAAAACGGTAAGTAACATATTAATGTGATATAATTATAATTATATCATATATAACATGTTATTTAATCATATATAGTTATATATAGAATTTGGGTGATGTAAAAGGAGTCACATCATGTCGAGGAGGAAGCAGTCCACACGTCCAAAAATGACATTATAACTTTTTTAGTTGGCAAAAAGGGTAATAAATAAAATGATATATTATATTTAAAGAAATTTAATTATTTAATGAATATCATATAAATTTTAATTATATTAAATATGTTTAATTAAACCCATACTTAAGACATTCCATGTGATGTGTTAACATATCACATCACTTTGAGGAGGCGGTAGTCCACACGCCCATAAACGATGTTTTTACATTTACACAAAATGGAAAGTATGATGTTATGTGTCATATAAAAATTATATAAGTATTAACACCACATAAATTTCATATAAAAATAGTTTTTTCTTCCTAATATTCATCCATGAGAGGTGGTAAAGTAAAAACAAAAGATATTTATTCCTGAGATGGTAGTCTGCAATACACTTCAAACTATAATTCATTACCCATTTTATGGAAGTGTGTTCAGGTGTAAGTAAAAACATTAATAGAAAAAAATATTATTATATTTGTGATAATTATTTAATTATATAATAAATATATAAGAATAATTTTAGGAGTGGAGAAACAAATAAAACTAATGTGACCAATGATGAACACAACCTGTTTTTTTGGGTAACTCCTTTTGGTTTTCACCAACGGAATTCCTTTGATTTAATTATTCCCAAAGTGAGGTTTCTAGGTTTAGGTTAGGGATTTTGGGAGATTGTTTTGGTAGTTTTTGGATGAACCAAATGGATTTATAGGTTTGTATAAATGGGGAGTGTGAATTCCTTTTTATAGTGGATGGGGAGTGATATTCTTGTAAATATAAAAAGGTATGTACTTTTGAGAGGTCTCCCTTAATGTGCCTCAAAAACTGACAAATAATGGAGTAAATTAAAATTATGGACTATAAAAAACCCCCAAAACATAAAAATGACTATTTTTATAAATTTTTATGTACCTTCTTTTTTCCCCCACTTTTACCATTTTGTTTTTTCATTAAGGTAATCAGTTTTATAACCTAAGTAATTTAACCATTAAGACAAAATTAAATTGAGATTTATTATTCAATATATAACCAATGAATTATAAATATTATACCTAATTTAAAAAATAAAAATCCCATGTGCATTTGAAATTAATTTTAAAACAAGAGAATGTAATGATCAAAAATAGTACTTTAACCCAAACCATACTAGTAATGATTTTAATATTTAGGGGTCGATGTGTTCATTATAAAAGACTAATTGTTCCATGAATAGACTATATTTTATATTTATTATCATTTAAAAATAATTTTTTTGGATATAATATATTTAGTAAAGTTAAATATCTAAATAAAATATAAATTATTATAAAATAACATTAATTTCAATCATGACATTATTTAATTAATTTAAATTAAAATTATAATGATAATGATGGAATTAAAATAAATTACATTTGTAGATATGTTAAATAAAATATTTATCTAAAATAATTAGTAAACACAATCATTCATCCAATTTTCATCACTTTTAATATTTTTAATATCATTTATTTTATTTTATTACAAACTAAATAATCACTCTATTAAAATTTATTAAGCATGATTTAAATGTTGGGGCTAAAGCCTTATTTTATTATTAAATAAAATACCTCCTTTGACTGGGTAGAGAGATACCCATTACATAGCATGAAGGTCCAATGCTAGGTGTCCTGAATACAAGGCTTGAAAGCCCATTGTTTGGTCTAAAGGGACCATCAGTGAATAGTACTACTATAGTACACGGGATGCTACAGTACCTGCTACAATACCACTGCCGCTATAGTTCCAACTATAGTGCCTCTTCCACTACAGTGTTTCTGCCACTACAGTTCTGTCGTTGCTAAAGTACTTCTATAGTGCCCATACTACAACACTACTATAGTACCAGAAAATTAGTCCCTCCCCGGATTTGATCCATGGTATTTTAGATTCCAAGTAGAATCTTGTACCAATTAGGTACAATCTCATTGGGATTCTTAAGAATTTTAAGTAACTAATTAATCTAAAAAATTAATGATAAATAATTATGATAAAAATAGCTAATTTATCTTTAAAAAGGGTATTTATAATTGAAAATATGATGTTTTTTCATACCTCATGTCTTTATAAATATTAAACGTAAGGAAGGTTCCTTTTTTGTATTTTTTCTTACTTCACTTATTATATAGGTCACTTTCATACAATAATATCCAAATAACTCCTAAAATTAGAACCAAGGGGTATATGGTCTAAATATTTCCATACAATGCGTTTTGGAAAAGTTTCTATGTCATTTTACTCCTTAAGAGTATAATTTAAGCACTTAGTAAACAATTTTTTACCTTAATCATTGTAATTAACTGTAATTGCATTCACGAATATTTTTGGTGGAAAACTAAATTAAAATTATTAAAAGTAATAAATAATTATGATTAAAAATATGGAATCCATTTTTCTAAATTCCAATAACAGAAGTGAAAAAATTGATTTAAAAATAATCTTATAGATGGGATGATAGAACAAGGTTTTAGAGTGAAAATTTCCAAAAGTTTGAAATATTTATCCAACATTGATGTGAAATTAGTTGTAATGACCCAAATTGTTTTAATTGATTTATAATTTAACTAAATATAATTTTAAACCAAATTAAAATATAATGTAAATATAAAAATAAATTTAACGAAAAAGTAGTTTTTAATTAAACTTTAGTATTTTCACTATTAATCCAGAAATGAGACATCTCATAAATATAAAAAAAATTCAACCTAACTTAATTTTGAAATTATTATTTTAGAAATTAATTTTATTTTGACATATAATTTTTTAAAAATTTCTAAAATTTCATTTTAAAATAGGTGTTCTATTAAAAGGGAAAAAAATTCATTAAGAAAAATATAGTTTTTAATGTGTAAAATTGGATTTTTTCTTATCTTAGGCCTATTAAAATTATTTGATGAATATAAAAACATTTTATTGAATATATAATATATAAATAAATATATCATAAAGTCATAGGATGTTACAAACACTTCTAATATTTATTTTTAGTGTCTTATAAGTTATCGCAAAAACATAGTATTTTTCGTAACAATAAGTTAACATAGTGTTGGATATGAATAATTATAGAAAAAAAATTAAATTTATTCTAAAAGTAAAATATTGTAAAGTATTAAGGTGTTAAATTTTCCCCACCTTAGTTAAATTGCATCCTCATAATTTAAGCAAGATCTATGTAATTGAAAAATTGATTTTTGAAAAAACTATTCTTAAAAAACCCACATCGAACATAGGGTTAATAACATATCTTTTTCATTATAGGGAAATTAAAATGAAAATTTCACCAAAAAAATAGTATTTCAAATAGGATAACTTTGGTGAAAAATTATACATGGAAGATAAATCTAACTATCATGTTCTGATGAAGAGTGGTAGAGATCATTTTCACGATAAAGTTGTTGACCACAAAGCCACAAACCAGAGGTGTGAATAAAGGTCATTGATATCATAAAAAATGATGAGGATTGGAATCGTTTTTGTTTTAAGACCCTTTTCTGAGAGATGAGGAATTATTTCACTCTATACGAATGTAGGAAAATATAATTACTTGACACATTTATTTTTTATAAGCACAATATTTCCCTTTGGTTGTGCCATGAACAATTTATACATCATACCTTTTCAAAAGTCTCATCATATGGAGAAGTAATACATCATTATCTAAAACCCTGTCCAATGTTAAAAAACGATTTTATAAATGGTTAACCATATGATCCTTCCAAGTATTTTGATCCAAAACATTAAAATCAATTCCAAGGTAGTTAGTAGTATCAAATTTAATTTATAAAAATCAATCTTCTCTTTATTGAAATATCATTATCACAATAACATGAACATATTAATGGTTATATTTCCCTTATCCATGTGTTTTCTAATTATTTAAACATTACACTGGAAAATTTTTATTGGTACCATTCAATATATTCTATTATATCCCTAATGAGAAGTTCTACAATAAAATCATTACAAATTTTATAATTCTTATAGAAAATACATTAATCAAATGAAGTAATTATTGAATACAAACAAATGAATATTAATCATTCCTCTTAGTATATAGTTGTAGCAAAATATTGACCATGATACATTATCATCTTTTGGGGTATATTCCTTTTACACTTGAGAAATTGATTTTTGTAGTGTCCCATATCATTGTAGTTAAATCATTATAAATTGGAATCCTTTTCATTATCCCTACAATCAGAATAATAGTGCAATTTCTATCCATACAGTCATCAAACTCACATTCCTTTTAAGAAAGTAATACACTGATTATTTCCATAATTATTACATATGGGTAAATACGTATTTATATTATTCCCTTTATCTGTATTTCTCCAAGATGTCCTCTTGTTCTCAAGCTTCCCTCTGATGCCAAAATACATAGATAATTATATCTATGTCACATTAGAACATGATACTAAGCCCTCATATGATGATAATTCTTGGGAGACTAGTTCCCTTAAAACTATTGGCATAAGATCTTAAAATAAAAGATCATTATTACTCTTTGGATCATGTACATTGGTGAGGTTCACATTCCTTTTGTTAGGCAGAATTCCTAAATGATGACCCAGACTCAGGTAGATATTATCATGTATGATCGCAAACTAGTGAAATATTTAACATAAATTCAATACATTATGCATATTTAATCTCATAAACATAAACATGTTTTTTGGGATGTTCTTCTATACTTATCAATAAATTATATCTAAGGGTTATGTTCCCCAAACAATATTTTTTAAAATATAGTTTCCAATCATTCCACTAAACATCCATTGATACTAAATATAACGAACTATCCCTAGAAGCCCAGTGCCAATGCCTTATTTTGTTACATTAGAATGATTACAAGGAATCAAATTTTAAAGGGTTTATCATTTTATTAGTTTTGAAAAACAAGATACATACAAGGAACCCATTTAACATTGGGAATAAAAACAACAACATAATACATACCAAAATAAAATTCTTTGTATCCTTGAAACTCATTCGAAGAATTTGTCTTTATACCCATGGGAAGGGAAAAAAGGGTGAGATTAAATACTCATTAACAGTGATGTATAGTGGAGTTCATAATTAATCAATGATCATAATCAATGATCATAATAAATAAAATATAGTAAATTAAACTGAACACACATTCCATTTAATCAATAAACTATGAATGAAATGCATCCATACATTTTTTCATAGTTAAGATCCTTGGGATAATAATAAAGTAAATGAAGGAAATGATTAATTATATGACACCATATTTCTTAGGTGCATGGAACCTTTAATGTCATGACCTTTAGAAATATGGTTTAAAACATATTTTTTAAAAAATAATTTAGTTTGTCCAACCTTTACTCTACTATAATGACCTTTCAAAAGACAATTTAAAACATACTAGTTATAAACATGAACGGTTTGTCTAGCTAGATTCATCCCATGAGACTATATATTTATCGAGGGGATTTCATTTATTGATCCCAAAACCTTGTCTTTCATGTCTAAATAATTCATCAAATATCTAATAATTGATTTAAATTCCTGAAAAAAGTGCCTTATCAAATATCCATATTGAGAAGAAGATACCGATTTATCAGTATTTCCTTAGTAAATCAATATCTTTTAAAGTAAATACCATATGAAAAATGGTATATGATTTATCAATTAATAATATCCATCATACATGAATTTTTATATCACCAATAAATATGATTTTCAATGAAAAATGATTATTTTAAGGTGATTTTTAAAAGAAATTTAACAATCATAAAAGAAAGTGAGATTGCAAGATAACTTTTACCAGTTGGTAATTTTCAAGTTAGACCCCATTAGATGAGATAATTCAAAGTAAAGCTTTACATAATATTAATTTTTAAGTAATCATGAAATAATATATCAAAATGTATAGTTTATACACCACAAAAATAAAATAAGTGGTGAATACGATGTTTATCTCATCGATGTAAAAGGTGAGATGAAAATATCATACACTGAGTCTGACTTGTCGCATGTGTCTTTATCCTTCTGAATAAAAAACATATGTTAACTATTTAATTTTTTGAAAAAAAAATCATATTTATTATTAATTTTATTTTAGTTATTATGATTTAAAATATAACTACTTAAACAATAAATTTTACATCGGGTGTTATGAAAAAAATTGGTTCATCTGTCAAAAAGGACTTTGGTAGGTCGACTATGGTAAAAGGGGTAATTATATAAACATATCTAGAATATAAATCATGAAATAATTATCATGTTCATACATAAATTTTGGTTTTAAAACCAATCATTAATTATGGTTATAAAAAATGAACCATCGTTACAATCATGGATATGGTAGGCCATATATACGCTTGAGTAACGTTCCCATTTTTCAATTATGATCATGGAAATAAGGTAAGTATAATTTTTTATTTACATAATGATAAATATATCATTATTAAACTTTTATTTAGTCATATATAATTATATATATAATTATGATTATGTAAAAGTAATCAAATCCCGTCTAGGAGGTAGTTGTCCACACGTCCATGAATGATGTTATTACCTTTTTAATGTGTGAAAAGCATAATAAAGAAAATTATATATTATATTTAAAGAAATTTAATTATGTAATTAATATAATATACATGTATTTTATGTCACATATTTTCATTAAAACCATCCTTAACACATTCCATGTAATGTGGGAACCTATCACATCGCTTTGAGGAGGCAGTAGTCCACATGTCCACAAATGATGCTATCATATTTACACCAAATAGAAAGCATGAAGGTATGTGTTATATAAAAATTAGAGAAGTATTAATAAAATATAAATATCATACATATCATATAAAAACTATCTTTAGATCAAGATTCCCAACCATGAGAGGTGGTAAATGAAAATGAACAACATTGTTTTGTGAGACATTAGTGCATCGTACACACAAATAGTAATTTCATTACCCATTTGATGGAAGTGTGTATAGGTGTAGGTAAAAAACATAACATAAAAATTATCAGTATGTTGATTTTAATGATTTTATTATATATTCATGATTTAATAAAAATTTAATGAGTGAAAAAAATGAACTAAAGTGATTGTTGAAGAACGTTACCTCTTTTTCGGGTAACTACTTCATGTTTTCACCAAAGGACTCACTTGGATTTATTTACTCAAAAATTGATTCTTCTATGATTAGTGGAGTAATTTTTTAAGATTAATTATACTGGGTTTTGATAAAACATAGTTTAGGATAGGTATGATTAAATGGGGGGAGTGAATGCCTTTTTATAGTGGAGTGGGAGTGACATTCTTGTAAATATAAAAAGGTAAACACTATTGGGTGGTCTACCTTACCTCATGATCCCCCAAAATTCAAAAATAATAGATTAAAGCGAAATTATGGTCTAGAAAAACCTCCAACACACAATAATAAGTGTATTTTTATATTTTTGTTCCTTAACTTCTATGTTTCCCCACATTTACCATTTGGTTTTTTATTAAAGTAACTAGTGTTCTAACCTATGTAATTTAACCATTAAGAATAAATTAAAGAGGGATTTTTTAGAAAATATTAAACTAATTAATTATAAATATTATATCTAATTTCAAAAATAAAAATCTCATGTGTGATGGAAATTAATTTTAAAACAAGCGCATATAATGTGCTAAACACTTCTTTAACCCAGAACATGCCAACAACGGTTTCACTATTTAAGGTTCAATATGCTCATTATAAAAGAACAATTTTTCCATGAATAGACAATATTTAACATTTATTAACATTTATAAATCAATTAGAGTATGATACTATTTTTAGTAAATTTAAATCTTAAAATAAAATATTCTTTATTATAAAATTACATTAATGCCAATTTTGACGTTATTTACTTAATTTAAATTTAAAAGTATCAATATAGTGACGGAATTAAAATATATTATTTTCATAGATATTTTACATTAAATATTCATATATAAATAAGGTAACATGATAATTTATTCAATTTTCTTCACTTTTAGAATTTTCAGTATCATTTATTTTATTTAATTATTAATTAAATAATCACTAAGTTGACATTTATTAAGTATTTTAAGTAAATAATTCATCTCTAAAAATTAATTATAAAAAATTATGATAAAAATAACTCATTTATATATCCAAATGGTATGTATAACTGAAATTAGATGTTTTTTCCATAACTTAAGGCTTTATAAATAATAATGGTAAGGAAGGTTCCTTTTTTTTATTTTTCCTTACTTAACAGATTATATGGGTCACTATTATATAATAGTATACCAATATATCATAAATTTACAATGAAGATAGGATATGGTCTAAATATTGGTATAAAATGGATTTTTAACAAGTTTATTGGTCATTTCCACCCTAATATTATAGTTTAACCATTAAGAAAACAAATTTTTACCATAATTGTACTAATTAATTTTACATGCATTCACTAATAATTTTGGTAATAATAAATTTGAACATCTTACACATTGTAAATTATTCTAATTAAAAATATGGAATCCATTTTTTAAAATTTAATTAACATAAGATGATAAAATTAATTTAAAATTAATCCTATAACCAGGACATCAAAACGAGCTTTTAATATAAAAATGTCCAAAAGTATGAAAACATTTATATACAATTTCAATGTGAAATTGGTTCGAATTACCCAAAATATATTAATTGATGTATAATTTATCTTAATATAATTTAAAATAAAATACAATTAACTAATAAATTAATTAGATGAAAAAGCGGTGTTTAATTAAAATTAAGTATTTTTCATTATTCAACAAAAAACGAAACTTCTCATAAAAATAAAAAAAATATACCCAAAGCTAATAATTTTACATTATAGTTTCAAAAAAGAATTATATTTTGAAATAAAGTTTTAAAATTTCAAAAATTTAGTTTTAAAAAAGGTGCATCATTAAAAGGCGGCTAAACTATCTTAAAAAAATATAGTTTTTATCCATAAAATTTGATTTGTTTTTATGTTATGCCTATAAAAATTATTGGATAAATATAATAAAATATATATTGAATATATAATATAAATATAAATATATCATAAAGTATTGGGATATTATATACACTTATAATATTTGTATTGGGTGTCTTATATGCTATCGAAGGAACTCAGTATTGTGTGTAACACAAACCAAATTTGTTTTGCATATAAAAAAAAGATGAAAAAAATAAATTTATTCTAAATGGGAAATATTATATAGTATTGGGGTGTTATAATGAACCTTTGGGGTATTTGAAGTGTAAAATAACGATTCAAAATAAGATATTGATGATGAACAGGAGGAAGTCAAATCTATATTTTCAAGAAGAAAGAAGAGTCAAGCTAAAATTGCAGATCGAAAATCATAGGTGATCAGGAAGATAAAGTTAAAACACCATGAATGAGGTATTTGTGATAGGAATATTTCCAATCTCAGGTAGAGCTAAAATGTTTTGATGATGGAACCTGAGATGAGAATCAAATTCAGGCTATGAATGAAGAGCACGACCAAATTGAGAAGAATCAGACATGAGAGATTGATTCAAGAACAATAGATAATGATTTTATTAGGACCAAATATTTCTTTTGTAACAATATTAATGAATATGAAAAAATTATTTTAAACAAATAATGAGTCATGTGTAAAGGCTACTAAAAAAGGGTATTAATGTTGATCAAGCATTTTCACCTGTTGTGTGACTAGAGTCAATCAGATTATTCTTGGTCATAATAGTGAAAAGACGGTTCAATGTTTTCTAGATAGAATTCATGTCAGTGATTCTATATGGGGTTCTAGAATAAGAAGTTTATATAAATAATCTTGATGATTTTATATTCCATAAATATTATAACGATGTTTTTTTTCATTTAAGAAAAGTTTTATAAAGATTCAAGCAAGAACAAAGGGCTTGGTATTCAAGGCTATATTAGTTTTTGAAGAAGCACGTTTTCAGTGTGGTGGAGTTCATTACAATATCTATGTCAACAATAACAGTAACAAAAGTATTATTGTACTGGTGTATGTAAATGAAATAATTTTTGGTGGATTAGATGAAGCATAGTGAAAATAGTTAGCAGAATTCATGAAAAGTGAATATGAAATGTCAAGGATTGGTGAAATGAAATTTTTCCTTGGTCCACATAAAAAATAATTAAGTAATTACACATTAATTTCTCAATATAATTATTCCAATTAGGTTTTTAGAATAGTTGAAATGGATAATTCCAATGAGATGGCGTATGATATCTCTCCCTCCTGATTGGATTGAAAAAGCGGTGGAACATTACATGGACTTAAGTGACATCCCTTAGGCATCTCAAGCTGGAAATAAATGCCAAGGGCTTCATTAATAGATGGGGGAATTTTTTCCATTTGAAAATAAAACAACCAATCAAACATTCTATTACTAAATAAACCACTACATGATACATGATATCCATGAAAGACAACTCAAATCAAACTATTGATATTAAATTCAAACTAGAACCAAGTACAAAAATGAAAGACTACAATATCAAAGTACACCACGAAATAAAAACTCAAATACTCCAATGATAACTAAAAATCTCTAAACATTATCCATGCTCTAACTTCACAAAACATCCCATGTATCACGAAGAACCACTAGATAAGTGTGATACATTACCTTTTCCCATGTCCCAATAAACGACATCTGCAAATGCACCAAAGTGACAAAGTAAGGGTGAGTAATATAGTAGGGTTTACCCAAATTTCATCCCTACTCAAAATACTATGATAGAACATGTTAGAAAATATATATAAAAAATTTATATAAAAAGATTTAAAATAATTTATATGATAATATAAACCAATTTCTATTCTAAATTTTTTTTCTCAAAACTATCCAATTTCCAAGGAAAGCAAAAAATATTTACTCTAAAATCATTTCCTAACATCCATTTTCACATAAAAAATTCCATTTTACATATCCACATGACAAACTATGAATGTGACATGGATATCCCTATACTCATGAGTGGTGAGTCATTCTTTCACTAAGCTACCACTTAATAATCCGTTTGATTGGAGAAATCCATAAACATTATCCATCCCACAAATGAAGGGGGATACTTCTCACCCTTATCAATCCTAAATTAACATGGACACACACATCCATCATGACAAAAATTAATTCCAAAACAATCATTTCATCAATTTCAATAAAATAGTACTTTTATTAAAAACCATTCAAACATAACCTTTCAATAAAACAAACCTTTTATTAAAAACAAATTTCTATGCTTAAAAACCAAAAAATCATTTCAAAATCATCATTTTTAAATCAGGTTACCAATTTCAATTTCCACAAACAACCCAATATAACGACCCATACTTTACATACATTGTTATTAATTCAAAATTGAAGCATAATTATTACGACATATAACCAAACCATGAAAGGACCATATAGGTATAGTGTCTTTAGATACTTGGAAACATAAACAACTGGTTTATAAGATCAACTACATTGTCTCCTGTTTATTTCATCATATCTAGAGTCCCTTTTTTTCATATCCTACTTATAATCCTTCTTCTTGACCTAGGGAAAAGAAAACATACAAAAGGGTGAGATCAAATTCTCAGTAAGGGTAAACAAAAGAAATATCAGTCATATCATATTAATAAGAACATAACATTTTTAAAATATTATCCTGCAAAAGAGATCATAACATGGGATAAATCATAGAAGTGAAATGTAATTCCAAAATTCATAACTTAAAAACATGAATCTTTTTGGGGTACACACATAATCATAGAAAATCATTTATTAGTATTCAAGACTCATTTCCAAGACTATCTTAGTGGACAAAGTCCTTTTCTGAATCGAGTTCACTCCTCATTTCAGCCCTGTTTCACTGAACCGGTTTAACCTGCCGTTCCAGCTATGTCTATCTCATGAGATATAAATAATTACCCAATGAATTGGAGGGAGATATAGGTGTCACCCATCTCATAATGATACCATTCTTATGTGTACCACAAAATCATAAATCATACATCATTGCATAACCCATGTAATAAAAATGGGATTCTTAAACATAGTGAAATCATAAAACAATTCATATAAGATAAAGGAATTCATAAAATAATTCCATCACAGCAGAATCAATTCAATGTAATAATAGAGATAGAAACATAACCCTATATTATCTTAGATGGAAAATAATTTTGATAAAATACTTGAACTCCATTCTTGAGGAAAATATCCTTTCTACTTCAAAAACATTTTTCCTTTCTTAACATGTCATACAATTTTAAACTAAAATAAGTTGATTAAAAATAAACATGAAAACTTGTAATGTAAGCTTCTTGGAAATAATGTTTTAAAAATCCATTCGTGCCGTATAAGTTAAAAAAAATTCTTCTCGTACTTTTGTCGGAAAAGTCAAAAAGTACCTCGTACGAACAACGACAAAAGATTCCTTTCATATCTTTTACTAAAACTCACCGAAGGGTAAAACTGTATTTAAAAAATTTTAGAAGGATATAAATATTACATATTGAGGAAACGAGGATGTGGATGATAAATATTCCCCAGTAAATTCTGAAGTATAAACAATCTTGGATAAAAATGAGATTGCGAGATTTTCCATTACCTTAGGTCTGCTTTGCTTCGTAAGTGTCCGAACCTCCTGTATAATGATTTAAATAATGTTATTGACTTATTACAGAATAATATTATTTTTATGATATCATATATGGTCATATTCTTAGCTTATTATTTGTAATATTTCATTGCTACTTGTTATTCAGGTGTTTATTGCTTTATGTTTGTATGTGTGTTTCGTTGAATAAATTCTTTTTCCAATTTTTAGGTTATAGAAACCTCATTTAGAGAATGGTATTAGTTTAATAAATATCATATTTATTCATTCAATTCATTTATATAATCATTATGCAATGAAAATAATGTAGAACAAGTCGCATCACATCGTGGAGACGGTATTCCGTACGTACGCACGGGCAATGACATCATTCCCATGATTGTGGAATTTTATTGGAGTGCATGTATACTATTTCAGAATCAATATCACTTTAAAATAATCATATATAGTCATTATTTACACCATTATACCCATCCAAGTAAGGTGGTGGTGGAAAATAGATTACACCACGGCGTGGAGACGGTATTCCGTACGTACGCACACGCTGTGATTTCGTTTTCCGTAGGATGGATAGATGGTGAAATCGATTTGTTTCATACTTATAATAACATATCAGTATATGAGTGATACTTATTTTATTACTTAATAATGAAACAACTAAAGAAGAAGAAGTTTAAGAAGAAATAAATTTGAAAGAATCGGTAACAGACATTACCTCTTCTTTGAAGTGCCTCTTTGAGACCTCCTCTTAGGGCACTAAAATTGGTCTTTGAAGAAGACCAGGACCTCTAGGATGTTTCTAGGGAAGTGGAGAAGTGAATTTGTCTGGGTTTGGCCGAGATTGAAGGCTCAAAGTGGTGTGAGGAAGAGAGGGCGGAGGTGCCCTTTTATAAGGGAGGAGAAGGGCAGCTTAGGAAAACTTAAAATATTATTTTATTATAAAGTCATATTCAGTTTTTAATAGGTCCAAATTGATTTATCTAAAAGATAAGGTGGGGATGGGTCGAAATAATCTCATCAAATAGAATTTATACTAGTTTAGGGGTCCATTTTAACATTATAATTTTGATTTAACTCTAAGTTAAATAATTTAACTTTTACCGTGTCTTTTTGTTTTCTTACACTATATGGTTAATAAACTTACTATAAAAAGACAAAAGAACCCAAAGTTGTTTATTTTTAATATATATAACCTTATCTAAGTCATTTGGCTGAACCTTATATTTTTAGCAATAAAATAACATTTAATAATATAATATTTGTTTTAAAAACTATTTTATGTCAATTTTTACACTATTTGGGAATTGATTATTGTGAAAATCATAACAGAAATATTAGTTCGAAAAAAGTTCATTAAATCAATAATAACTTTTAATATTAACATATAAAATTATTGGAATTCATAAAAAGTCTCAAATTACATTTATTTGGGTATTTATAACATCAATTATGTCAATATTTCATTAATAATATAATTACTGCATCATCATTGTGTCATAAATAAATTAAATTATTTAAATTATATAAATTAAAAATAAAATACCATTATGTAGGAAATATTTTTATATTTCTAATTAATTTTTATAGTCTAATTTATCTTAATTATAACCCTATATTAATAATGATTTACTTATTAAACTTTGATTTTAACTATTTAAACCCTTCTTTAAATAAATTAATAATAAATGTCCTAATCTAATCCAAGTGGCCCTAAATGGTCTTATTTTATTCTTATGGTTGTTTTTGGTTGAATTACACTTATCCAATAGAATTAGTACATGTTTTAGGGTAATAATAATATCAATTTTACCCTTAATTACCCTATTTACTTTTAACCGTGGTAAAAAAGTAAAAAGTTACTATTCACAAAAAATTATTTTCATCTCATTGAACCACATTTTTGTCCTTGATATTAACCGTGTCTCTCGGATTTTCGAAATTCCACTCACAAAAGCGGTAAAATTATGTTTTATGTAAATTTTCAAATTCTCCTAGAAGGTTGGTAAAAGACGGTGAAAATTTCCATAAAATTTTTATATATCTAAAATTATTATAAAACAACTCCAATGAATTGCATTGAACATATATAGGTATTATGTATCAATTTTGACCTAAAATAAATTTAAATGAAATAAATAATTATTTAAATAAAAAGTTGGTTTTTAAATAGTAACCCATTGTTTTCACTATTCATCAAAAATTGAATGTTTTTAGAAAAAAACCAAAATTTCACCCTAGGATAATTTCGATATTCCAAATCCAAAAATGAAGTCCATTATGAAAGATAAAATTTTAAAAAATTTCAAAATGTGGGTATTACTATTCCTAACGGCTAGTTTTAATAATATTTTAATAGCATATCGTTGTTTTGTGAAACTCGGTATTGCGTACAACGCAAACTATCGAGGAAGGCCACTGATGCATTTAAAGAAAGCCAAGATAGTGTTGTGTGAAGTGAATGATTACTTTAATGATTTATATAACATAAAAAGAAAATATTTCTCATAAAAATCTCGGGTATTACATTCTACCCCCCTTAAAATGAATTTCGCCCTCGAAATTTGTCACTTTGTAACAAATAGATGAGGATACCTCTCCCTCATCATATCCCCAAGATCCCATGTAGCTTCTTCAAATTGGTGGTTCCTCCATAAAACTTTCACCAAGTGAGTGGTCTTGTTCCACAGAACTTTTTCGCTATGATCCAGAATCTCTATTGGCTGTTCTTCATAAGAAAGATCTTGCTCCAGCGATATAACTTCTGAGCTAAGTACATGTGAAGGATCAGTTATGTAATTTCTCAGGAGAGATACATGGAAGACATCATGAAATTGGGAGAGATTCGGTGGAAGCGCCAATCGGTAATCTACCTTCCCAACATGATATAGTATTTCGAAAGGACCGATATACCTAGGGATAATCTTTCCATTCTTTCCGAATCTCATTACTCTCTTCCAAGGAGATATTCGTAAGAACACTTCATCACCCACTTCAAACTCTAGGTCTTTTCTTTGGTTGTCGGCATAACTTTTCTGCCGACTCTGAGCTGCTCTTATGCGTTGTTTAATAGATCATATCTTTTCTACCATCTCATCAACAAGATTAGGTCCTAATAGCTTTCTTTCCCCAACTTCATCCAAGCAAGTTGGAGTCCTGCATTTATTTCCATAGAGAGATTCATAAGGAGCCATATGAATACTGGAGTGAAATATATTATTAAAAGAAAATTCCACCAATGGTAGGTGTTGATCCCAACCACATTTGTAATCCATAGAGCAAGCTCTCAACATATCTTCTAGAGTTTGAATTGTCCTCTCAGACTGACTGTCTGTCTGAGGATAATAAGCAGCGCTAAAACTCAACTCGGTATCCCAAGTATGCTAAAGACTTCGCCAAAACTTTGAGGTAAACCTCGGATCTCGATTAGATATAATGGAAAGTGGTACTCCATGAAATATTAACACTTCCTTTACAGATATCCTGGAAAGCTGATCTAGAGAGAAATCCTCTCTAATAGTAATGAAGTGTTCCGACTTCGTAAGATGATCAACTATAACCCATATAGAATTATTGCCTTTGGATATTTTAGGAATTCCAGTGACAAAGTCCATAGTGATGTTTTTCCATTTTCGTTCTGTTATGGGTAATGGTTGTAACATCCCCTTATACTTTTGTCTCTCAGCTTTAACTTGCTGACAAACCAAGCATCTAGAGACATATTCAGCAACATCTCTTTTCATGCCATACCACCAGAAATACTCTTTCAGGTCCCTATACATCTTCGTGCTTCCAGTATGAATAGAGAAAGAAGAACTATGAGCCTTATCCAGTATCTCCTTCCTTAATTCTGGGATGGGAGGAACACAAACCCGATTCCTGAACCTTATTATCCCATCACAATCAAGGTTGAATTCAGGAACATTTCTCACCTTCTTTTGTAACTCTACATCTTCTTTCTGTGCCTCTTTAATCTTCACATGAATAGATGGTTGAACATTCATTTGAGAAAGATACGATTTTCCCCTTATATTATAATTACAATACCCATCCTTTGTAAATCCATAAATATTGGATCTTTTGTGATCCTTATCGTGGATAAGCTATCATGGTCATGTCGACTTAATGCATCCGCCACCTTGTTTGCATTCCCAGGGTGGTAATGAATTGAGCAGTCGTAATCCTTAATCAGCTCCAACCATCTTTTTTGGCGTATATTCAGCTCCTTTTGTATGAAAATATACTTTAAACTTTTATGATCAGTATAAATATCACACCTTTCTCCATAAAGATAATGCCTCCAAATCTTTAATGCAAATATTACCGCAGCTAACTCCAAATCATGAGTTGGGTAATTTTTCTCATGGATTTTCAACTGTCGTGAGGCATAAGCTATCACCATATCATTTTGCATAAGAACACACCACAGCCCCTTCTTAGATGCATCACTGTAGATTAGAAACCTTTCTCCACTACAAGGAAGTGTGAGTATAGGTGCACCGGATAACATTCTTTTCAAATCCTTGAAATTCTCTTCACATTCCTCCTTCCAAACAAACTTAACTCCATTTTGAGTCAACTTGGTGAGTGGATTAGATAATCGTGAAAAATCGTTCAAAAAACGTCGAAAATATCCATCCAAACCAAGAAAACATCAAATCTCGGTTACTGTTTTTGGTCTCAACCATCTTTCGATAACCTCTATTTTTGTTGGATCCACAAATATCCCCTATTTTGAGATTATGTGACCCAAAAATACAACTTTTTGAAGCCAAAATTCACACTTGGTAAATTTGGCATAAAGCTTCTCCTTTCACAGGGTCTTCAATATAATTCTTAAATGATCTTCATGTTATTCCTTGCTCTTTTAATAGACAAGAATATCGTCTATAAAGACTACCAAAAACTGATCAAGATAGTCTCTAAAGACTTTATTAATCAGATCCATGAAGATAGAAGGGGAATTAGTAAGACCAAATGGCATCACTATAAATTCATAGTGTTCATACCTTGTACGGAAACCCATCTTTGGTATTTCCTCCATTTTGACCCTTAATTGATGATACCCTGAATGAAGATCTATCTTGGAGAAGTATTGAGCTCTGTGTATTTGGTCAAATAAGTCATCAATGCATGGGAGAGGATATTTTTTCTTGATAGTGATCTTGTTAAGTTATCGATAATCAATAAAGAGTCTCATTGATCCATCTTTCTTATTAACAAATAGAACAGGTGCTCCCCAAGGTGACGCACTTGGGTATATGAATCCCTTATCAAGATTCTCTTGGAGTTTCTTCTTCAATTCCTGCAACTCAATTGGGGCCATTCTATAAGGTGTATTTGAAATAGGAAAAGCACCCGGTACGAGTTCTATTGAAAACTCAACTACATGATTTGGTGGAAGACCTGGAAATTCCTCCAGAAAGACATCTTCAAACTCTCATACAATGAGCATATTCTTAATTGTGAGTTTCTCACCAACCATTTGAGATAAATAACCTTCATTTAGTGGAATCAAGACCCGTAAGATGGAAGAAATTTCCATTGGAAGGTTATGTTCATCCTTGCATCGATAGACGATCATAGATTGATCTGGAATATGAAATGTGACTTCCCTTATTTGAAAATTGATATGATCTCCATATAAATAAATTCAATACATTCCAAGAATCTCATCAAATTCCACTATAGGAAGGATCACAAGATTTTCACGAAGCACTTTCCCAAAAACATCAATCGGAGAAGAATTATAATCTTTTGATGCGACTGTTTTGCCATTAGGGGTTGTCACAGCTAACTCAACATCTAATTGTTGAGGTAATACGGTGATACCCTTATAAAATTCTTCAGAAATAAAATAGTGGGTGGATATAGAATCAAATAAAACATTTTCTACTTTAGAGTGGATGGTAAGTGTACCTCTCACCACTTTGTTGTCGTACTCCACATCGCTGATAGTAATTGCATGTGACATTCCTTTGTCTTTAGCCATAAGAGTTTTTTAACGTCAATCATCATCATCAACCCTTGGATTTGGAAATTTATTGGCATAATCTCTCATCTCCTTGCCCTTGAAACATTGAAGTGTAGTAGGTTCATTATTTGTATCCCTTCCTTTGTTTGCATCATTAGACAATTTATTCCCATTATTTCGACATTCAATTGCCCGATGACCTTCTTTTCCACACTTATAACATTTTCTTGTCCCCTTATGACAATTTCCACCATGTTTCTTTCCACACTTTGAGCATACGTGAAAACTCATCTTCTTTTTAGTGTGCTCTTTAGATTTTCCTTTGAATTCCATTTTCCTCTTCTTATCAATCCCATGTGACTGATGGGTTACACCAATCTCTATATCAACCTTGAGAGCACATCGAACAATTTTCTCGTATCTATTGAAGTCCCTTATGGATAACTCCCTTAAAAGACTTGCTTTTAATCCACTAAAGAATCGATCGATCTTACTCTCGGGTTGGATAAAAATTCCGGAAGCGTACCTTGCAAGTCTTGTAAAATTTTCTTCGTAGGTACCAACAGATTCATCATCCTTTTTCTTAAGTTCAAGAAACTCCTTCTCCATCTTTCTTCGAAGAATACGAGGGAAATACTTATTGAAAAATAATTTCTTGAAGTAGTCCCATTCCATGGACTCAATTTCATCCCTTTGCCTCATATTCTTAATAAGATTCCACCATTGATCAGCATCTCTTTCCAAACGATACACTGCTAAGATGAATTTATCATGTTTAGAACATTGAAGAACTGAAAATATCTTTTCAGTGGTACTGATCCATTGTTCAGCCACTAATGGATCAGAAGACCCACTGAATGAAGGTGGATGCTACCTCATGAAGGATTCACCAGAATGTCGCTCCTTCCATTGCTCGTTTGGAAGTCCGACATAATTCATATCTTGAGAAAGTTGTGTGAGCATGGATACAAGATTTTGCATTCCATCTCCCATAACATTTGTTTTCTCAGGGGGACAATCATTGCATTGCTCGTCGCATTCCACATTAACATGGTTCCTTCAGGTTCCAGCCATTGACTAAAACCAAGAAGAATAGTGTGATACACACTAATTATAATAGTTAAACCACATAATCAGGAATAAAATTTCACACTTAAGGTCTTATCATAGGTTATTCATGGATATTTCTAAAACACTAAGATTTTGTTCTATGCTTAGACATATCCTTAGGTTTCTTACTAAGGCTTTCACATCCTAGTTTCTAATGGTTGACTATACCTTTCCTCTGATACCAACTATAACGACCTATAATTTACATACATGGTTATTACTTGATAATTGATGCATAATTATTACAATATATAACAAAACCATGAAAGGACCGTATAGGTATAGTGTCTTTAAAAACTGGGAAACAGAAACAACTGGTTTATAAGATCAACTACATTATCTCCAGTTTATTTCATCATATCTAGAGTCCCTTTTTGGAATATCCTACTTAATATCTTTCTTCCTGACCTGGGGAAAAGAATACATACAAATGGGTGAGCTCAAATGCTCAGTAAGGGTAAACAAAAGAAATATCAGTCATATCATATTCATAAGAACATAACATTTTGAAAATATTATCCTGCAAAATAGATCATAACATGGGATAAATCATAGAAGTGAAGTGTAATTACAATAATCATAACATAAAACACAAATCTTTGGGGTGTTCACACATAATCATAGAAAATCATTTCTTAGTAGTCAAGACTCATTGCCAAGACTATCTTAGTGGACAAAGTCCTTTTCTGAATCGAGTTCACTCCTCGTTTCAGTCTTGTTTCACTGAACCAGTTTAACCTTCCGTTCCAGCCATGTCGATCTCATGAGATATAAATAGTTACCCAATGCATTGGAGGGATATATAGGTCCCACCCATCTCATAATGATACCATTCTAATGTATGCCACAAAATCATAAATCATACATCATTGCATAACCCATGTAATAAAAATGGGATTCTTAAACATCGTGACACAATAAAACAGTTCATATAAGATAATTGAATTCATAAAAATAATTCCATCACAACATAATAAAATCAATGTAATAATATGGATATAAACAGAACGCTATATTATCTTATATGGAAAATAATTTTGATAAAATACTTGAACTCCATTCTTGAGTAGAATATCCTTTCTACTTCAAAAATTAATTTCATTTCTTAACATGTCATACAATTTTAAACAAAAATAATTTTATTAAAAACAAACTTGAAAACTTGTAAAGGAATCTTCTTGGAAATAATGTTTTAAAAATCCATTCATGCCGTATAAGTTAAAAAAACAATTTTCTCGTACTTCTATAGAAAAAGTAAAAAAGTACCTCATACGAAAAACGACAAAAGATTCCATTCTTATCTTTTACTAAAACTCACCAAAGGGTAAAATTGGATTTTAAAAATTGTAGAAGGATATAAATTTTACATATTGAGGAAACATGGATTTGGATGATAAATATTCCCCAGTAAATTCTGAAATATAAACAATCTCGGATAAAAATGAGATTGTGAGATTTTCCCTTACCTTAGGTCCGATTTGCTTTGTAAGTGTCTGAACCTCCTGTATAATGATTTAAATAATGTTATTGGATTATTCCAGAATCATACTTACTTTTATGATATCATATATGATCATATTTATAGCTTTTTATTAGTAATATTTCATTGTTACTTGTTATTCGGGTGTTTATTGCTTTATGTTCGTATGTGTGTTTCATTGAATAAATTCTTATTCCTCTTTTTAGGTTATAGAAACCTCATTTCCAGAATGGTATTAGTGTAATATATATCATATTTATTCATTCAATTAATTTATATAATCATTATGAAATGAAGATCATGTAGAACGAGTCGCATCACATCGTGGAGACAGTATTCCGTACATACGCACGAGCGATGATATCATTCCCATGATTGTGAAATTTTAGTGGAGTGGATGTATAATATTTCAGAATCAATATCAATTTAAAATAATCATATATAGTCACTATTTACACCATTATACCCATCCAAGTAAGGTGGTGGTGGAAAATAGATTACACCACGGCGTGGAGACGGTATTCCGTACGTACGCACGCGCGGTGATTTCGTTTTCCGTAGGATGGATAGATGGTGAAATAGGGTTGTTTAATAATTATAATAAAATATCAGTATATTACTGATACTGATGTTATTACTTCATAATGAAAAAACTAAAGAAGAAGAAGTGGAAGAAGAAATAAAGTTGAATGAATCGCTAATAGACATTACCTCTTCTTTGAAGCGCCTCTTTGAGACCTCCTCTTTGGGCACTAAAATTGGTCTTTGAAGAGGACCAGGACCTCTAGGATGTTTCTATGGAAGTTTAGAATAGAATTTGGCAGGGGTTGGACGAGCTTGAAGGCTCAATGTGGTGTGAGGAAGAGAGTGACGAGGTTCCCTTTTATAAGGGAGGAGAGGGTCACCTTAGGAAAACTTAAAATATTATTTTATTATAAGGTCATATTCGGCTTTTAATAGCTCCAAATTTATTTATTTAGATAATAAGGTGGGTATGGGTCTAAATCATCTCATCCAATAGAATTTATACATGTTTGGGGTTCTATTTTAACCTTATCAATTAGATTTAACTCTATGTTAAATAATTTAACTTTTACCGTGTCTTTTTTTTGCTTACACTATATGGTTAATAAACATACTATAACAAGCCAAAAGAACCCCAAGTTGTTTATTATTAATATATATAACCTTATCTAAGTCATTTGGCCGAACATTAGATTTTTAGGAATAAAATAACAATTAATAATATAATATTTGTTTTAAAAACTATTTTATGTCAATTTTGACACTATTTCGTAATTGATTTTTGTGAAAATCATAATAGAAATATTAGTTCGAAATAAGTTAATTAAATAAATACTAACAAGTCATATTAACATATAAAATTATTTTAATTCATAAAAAGTCTCAAATTACATTTATTTGGGTATTTATAACATCAATTATGTCAATATTCCATTAATAATATAATTACTGCATCATCATTGTGTCATAAATAAATCAAATTATTTAAAGTCTAAAAATTAAAAATAAAATACCATTATGTATTAAATCGTTTTATCATTCTAATGAATATTTATAGTATTATTTATCTTATGTATAACCCTATATTAAAAATGATTTACATATTAAATTTAATTTTAACTATTTTAACCCTTCTTTAAATAAATTAATAATAAATGTCTTAATCTAATCAAAGTGGGCCTAAATGGACATAATTTATTCCTAATGTTGTTTTTGGTCGAATTACACTTATCCAATAGAATTAGGACATGTGTTAGGGTAGTAATAATATCATTGTTACCCTTAATTACCCTATTTACTTTTAATCGTGGTAAAAAAAGTAAAAAGTTACTATTCACCAAAAATTATATTCATCTCATTGAACCACATTTTAGTCCTTGATATTAAACGTGTCTATCTTATTTTCGAAATTCCACTCACAGAAGTGGTAAAATTATGTTTTATGTAAATTTTCAAATTCTCCTAGGAGGTGGGTAAAAGACGGTGAAAAGTTCAATAACATTTTTATATATCTAAAATTATTATAAAATGACTCCAAAGAATTGAATTGAGCTTATATAGGTATTATGTATAAATTTTTACCTAAAACAAATTTAAATAAAATAAATAATTATATAAATAAAATGTCGGTTTTTAAATAGTAACCAAGTGTTTTCACTATTCATGAAAAATTGAATGTTTTCAGAAAAATACCAAAATTTCACCCTAAGATAATTTCGATATTCCAAATCCAAAAATGAAGTTAATTTTGAAAGAAAAAATTAACAAAATTTCAAAAAGTGGGTATTACTATTCATAACGGCTAGTTTTAATAATATTTTAATAGCATATCGTTGTTTAGTAAAACTCGGTATTTTGTACAACGCAAGCTATCGAGAAAGGCCACAGTTGCGTTTAAACCAAGCCAAGCTAGTGTTGTGTGTAGTGAAAGGTTCCTTTGATGATTTATATAACATAAAAACAAAATATTTCTCATAAAAATATCAGGTGTTACACCCAATATACATAATTCTATAAACCATCACCAAATAGGGGTTCCAATAAGAAATTCACAAAAATTTTATAGCCAATTTCGGTCAAAATAATTCAATTGGAAAATAATCCTTCAATTTATAAATAGAGGATTTGATATTAAATCTTCCTACCTTAGTAATTTCTGATAATAAAAAAGAACGTCATGAAAATGCCAAAAAACCGGGATGAATCTCCAAAAACATTCCTTAAATCTATACACTAAATATCAACATGGACAAATATAATCAAATTTGTCCTAAAAAAACTTTTACCTATCCACAAAGTAAATAGATCTAAGAAACATACAGAGAGATAGGGGGAAGTTGATCTTGGAAAAACCAAGAAAATATACCATAAATGAGGACTTACCATCAGAATCCAACTTCAATTCACCAAGAGAATCCTTCACATCTTCTCTGGTTTGATGGGAGAAGCCTATAATACCTTTGTGAGGAGAAAATATTTAGTTAGGGCCATTTTGGGTTAAACATTATGGAGTTAGAGATGAAAATGTGTTAAATCCACAATTTAAGTAACTAAATTTTAAACCGTGCATGGTTAGTCACATGGTTAGACCAACTATGTGCTAACTATGTACCAACTTCTTTCTCAAGGGGGTCCTCACATGGTTGGCCCACACAGTTAAACAAACCATGCACTAACCACACCAAATCTCTCTATACCACATTTTATGGTTTCTCCTAGGAAACCACGTGGTTTGGATAAAACATGTGCCTACCTATGCACCTTCCCTTTATCCTTTATCTCATTGTACATAGTTTATAGTAAGTGTTTCATGGTTTCCAAAAATAGTGAACCCTTACAAAATCCATAAAACACTCCAAACTTAATCTAAACTCTCTCAAACATAACCCATACACGTTATGTACTAAAAAAATCATAAAATAAAGGTTACTTGATTTAAATATAGGGTGCTAAAGTCTCCCCGCCATTGGCCATTCCATCCCTGAAAGAGTTTAAGACATTGCTCGACCATTTCCTTCTCTAGTTCCCAAGACCCTTCCTAAATATGACCATGTTTCAACAAAACCTACACTAGGCCAATTCTTTTTCCATGAAATACTTTCTTTTACCTATAGACAATTTTCACTTGGATATGTACCATCGAAGCATCCATATCTAGTTCAATGTGATGAAATTGAATCACATTGTCAGGATCAAGATGATAATTTTTCAAATAAGATTTCTAAAGAACTTCTGTACCACACTGAACTGTGGTTGTATTTCCAAACAATATGCCACCTCTCCAACCTGTTCAAGTATCTCAAAAGGGCCTATGCATCATAGAGATAACTTGACCTACATGCCAAAATAAAAATTTCCATGCCTCAGATAGATCCTCAAGAACATATGATCAATCACCAAAAATGAAAATGGCCATTGATGATGATACACATGTGATTTCAAATGACAATAAGCCATCTCCATTCATTTCTTAATCAACTAAATCTTTACCATTGTTTCATGGACAAGTGTTGTCCCAAATAGCGAAGTCTCACATATTTCCATCCAACAAAGTTGATAATGAAAAATATTCCCACACAATTCCTCAAAATGATCCATTTTTATTGAGTACTGATAATACTTTTTATATGAGGACATCAGTAATGGAACATGATCTTCCCATGAGACATAAAAATCCAATAAAAAATCCTCCAACATATCTTCCAATGTTTTTATCACCCTTTTAGACTGCCCATCCATTTGGGGATGATACACCATTATCATAGTCAACTGAGTGCCAAGGGATTTTAATAAGGATTTCCATAAACAAGAAGTAAACCTCATATATCTATCAGACACAATTGAAACCAGTATTCCATACCTATTTACCAATTCTTAGATATATATTTTTGAAAATCCTCCACTGTGTGAGATCCATGAATAGGGATGAAAGGATCCAAATTTTTGAATCAATCCACTATCACAAATATGGAATTATGTTTCCAAACCATCCTTGGGAGATGAGTTACAAAATCTATAGACATCTACTCCCATTTCCACACAGGAATAGATATTGACAGCAACAAACCTTCTGGTCACTAATGATCAACCTTAAACTACTAACAATTTAATCATATTGAATCAAACTCAACCACCTTCCTTTTCAAGCAGACCCACAGAAACTATTCTTTCCACTCCTAATACATATTTCATATTCCAGGATGAATATACCATCTTTAATGGTTCTATGTGTGAAGAAGTTGTTTTTGAAAATCCATAGGTATGACCGTCTGATCTCAAAACCGCAAAACTGAACTCATATATAGCATTCATCTCTCAATGGTCTCCCCACCATTGATTTTTGACCTCAATGACACACATTCTAAATTAGAAATTTGTGCCTATTTAGCTATCTACACCAAATTAGGAACAAATGAATCTACAAATAAAGCAACAACTTTGCCTCGGTCTACACATTTCAAGTGCATGTCAGCTAGTACCGACATCAACTACAACCCATATAATACTTCTTTTGTTAACTGAGCATATAACTTTATACATAATGTGTCTACCACCGTATTTCATTTAACCAATGTATACATCAAGTCAAATTCAATCATTTTTGGATACTCCATCCATATTATTTGTCTAAAATTGAATTCCCTTGGTGATAAAATATTCTTCAAGTTCCTATGATCTATAAAAATAGTAAATTTCTCATTGTAACAACTTATATATTTTTTAGATCCATAGAAATTATTTTTCCATAGATTAAATGGATAATGAAATGTACTGATTTTATCTAAAAATCACACTTTGATAATTTTTCATACATATGATGATCCCTCAAGATTCCCAACAGTGTCGCCAAGGGTTTCTCATGTTCTGCCCTAGTCCCTGAATACACCAATATGTCATCCATAAACAACACTATAAAGGATTCCAAATATCTATGAAATATCTGATTATTCAATGACATAGAGAAAAATGGTGCATTTATAAGACCAAAATAAATTACCACATACTAATAATGGCCATATCTACTCCTGAAAGTTGTCTTTGGAATATACTCCTTCGAAACCCACAATTGGTGATATCCTCATCGCAAGTCAACTTTAGAAAACCATGGATATACCCTCAAGCTTTCAAAAATATCTTCAATTCATGGAAGTGAATACATATTCTTTATCACAACTTGGTCAAGCTCACATTAATCCCCCCACAATCAAATATTTCCAACCACATTTTTGACTAACAAGACCAGTGCATCCCATAGAGGCAAGCTCAACTGAATAATATATTTTCTTTCCAACTCTTCCAAATCCAATTTAAATTAAATTAATTATATTGGTTCCTTATAATATGATATAAGGGAAATATTCTTGGTCCCTCGAGGGGAGATAAATTGTAAACTCCATTTCTCTTATAGGTGGAAACCAAGATAAATTTTCATGAAGCACATATGGAAACTGATCAACGACTACTAGAAACCTATTATTCTCAATATATTTAATCTATGAAAAATACAACACTTAAAACTGGTATGATATTGTTCTAACTGCTGGTGATAACATGCCTATTTTACCTACCTTTATTTTTTATTCTCCTCAAAAGAGATGCTCGATGCAATCTTTAGTTGTAAAACTGACCTTTCTAGTATAACAATTTCTGTGATCCTTGAATATTGACAACCAATATATACCTAAGATTATATCATAATCCTCAATATAAAGAATTTAGAAATACCATTCTATCTCATCTCCATTAATAGTTATAGAGATTTCTCTACAAACAAAGGCTTTTCATTCTCTTTTACTTAGAGGATTTTGATGTTTTAACACAGAAGGTATCATCTCAACTTTTAAACTTATAAAACCAATAAAATGAGAAGAAATAAAGGAATGGGAAGCACTTATATCAGATAATGATTTCAAAAGGGTATAATTAAAAATAGTTGTACCTCTCATTTATGATGGTCTAGAAAGATCATCGATAGTAACCTAATCAAGTCAATATAATTTCTTACTCATAACACTTTTTTACTTATTGCCTTGTTGAGATTGAAATTACTATGGAGTCATGGTATTCCTAAATTCACCATGTATAGAACTAGTTTTTTTTATGAGACATATTCTTCTACCCTTTCCCCAGAGAATCATCTCACACCTACAACACCTAAGAAGTGTCTTAAAAACCTAACCTCGGAGCACTATGACAATAACACTGAAGATTATCATTTGATTTAAATTGGGAAAGTATCTAGTTGGTGTTGTAAATTTTCACTTCACGTGTTCAAACGATCCACGTTGAAAATATCTAGGATGGCTCTTTGGTTTTGGGGAAATATTCAATGATCCATCCATTTGATTCTAATCCATACTACCAACATTTAAATAGGTTTCCCTCATAATATTTCTTCTATAATATGAATTTCTACCATTTTCCATAGGTATCAACATGATAAATCCATCCATAGATAATGATATGTCTCTTTTTACATTGTCTCTCTATTAAACATCTCTATATAATCCTTTTTACAAATAATGATAATCTTTGAGTGAATCTAATTCCTCATCCCTGATTCAAAGATGTGTGCCTTCAAGGACACACTAGAAGGAACTTTGTGCACAAAACACACTAAATTAATGAATTTAGCCACATACTCTTTCACTGTGAGGATCTCCTACTTCATGATGAAGAAGTTGGTCATTATGGTAATTTGGAATGCATGAGGAGAGAATTTTTTAAAACAAATCTTCAAAATCCTCCCATGCATGGAATTGGTATAATTTAGCCTAAACCATTGAATCCCACCACTATCATGTAATATATTCAAGAATATATGTTTCTATAATGACCTTTATTCTCTCTTGGTGTGACATGGAAATTGAAGATATGATTCATCCTATATAGACACACCTCTACCTTCTCAGGTTCAAAATCACCCTGAATGATGGGTGGTTGCTGCTTCAGGAACTAGGTGGAATGATCCACTTCAGTTGGTTCATCCCTCCCATTCCCCATATCCATATATTGAAAATCATGGATCATACTTTGAACCAGCTATTGGTTCACCTATGGTTCAGGTGAAACCACATTCTCTATAGCTACTTTTGGTTGGTTTTTATTATGGCCACCTAGTGCCATTTCTAGAAACATAAGAACATCATAAGTCTCACTCACTAGACACTGAAGGCTTAACAATTACAAAATCGTCAATATCAAACTATAACAACATTTCTTTTCAAAAATCAACATTTCTATATTTAAACATTTTTGAAAAAAAAAATAAAATTTATTTTGAAAATCACTCCATTTTCAAAGTACCAAAATCATGTTCTTTTTCAAAATCTCACATTTGAAAAATAAATTAGGCATTCTTTAAAAATGAAAATGTTTTCACCAAATAATATATCATTACTCAAAATTAAATACACACTCCTAGTGGGAATTCATTTCTATAATGCATATCAAGCTTTTTTCATTGGGTAAACCTGGGAAATTGAGATTTAAAATCCTATAAGTTTCTCTAAAACACTTATATACCAAACACCCTAGTAACTTGAAGTTCAACATAAAAAGTTTAGCTACATGTTTTTATGCTCCACATCTCAAGTACAAAAATCCTACTCCTTTCTACCGACTTGAAAAGAAGTAATATAGCTGAATGAATGATAACTCCAAGACTGAAAGAACTAATGACCACTTGTTTGATAAATGCATTTAGAAATACCCTAATTAATACCACTTGTAATATCTCACCCCTCCTCAAATGCTTGAGAAGGCGGTGGAATGTTAGTTATCATTAAGCGACATCCCTAAGGAGCCAAAGGTTGGAGTAAATTCCAATGGATTCATTAATAGATTGTGGATGATTTTCCATTTTAATATTAAAAAACCAACCAAACATTCCATAACCCAATAAACCACTACATGATGTATGATATCAGTGAATGATAACTCAAAGAAAACCGCTGATATTAAAATAAAACTAGAACCATGTACCATAATGGAAGACTCTAATATCAAAGTACACAATAGAATAAAAAACTAAAATAATCCAATGTAAAATCTAAGTATCCAAACATGTTCCATGCTCCAACTCTACAAAACAACACAAGTATCCTGAAGCACCACTAAAGAAGTGTGATACATTGCATTTTCCCCTGTCCTAATAAAAAGCATCTTAAAAAGAACCAAAGTGACAAAGTTGTGGTGAGTAATAAAACTCAGTTGGATTTCCCAAAATTACTTCCCTACTCATTCCACTAGTATAGAACATGTTATCAAATTTATATAAAACAATTTATTTAAAACAAATTAAACTTATTTATAACAGAATATAAAACAATGTCCACGCTAAAGTTGTTTTCAAAAAACCAACCAATTTACAAGGAAAAAAACAAATCATTACTTTAAAACCATTTCACAAGATCTGTTCCAGCATAAACAATTCCATTCCATATATCCTGACATCCAACCATGCATGCATCTCGAACCTGCCTATACTTGTGATTTTCCAGTCATCCTTTCACTAAGTCGTCACTTAATGAAGCGTTTGATGGAGGCAAGTGATGAATCTTATCCATAAAACTAATTATGGGAGATACTTCTTACCCTTATGGGTCCCAAAGTCACTTGAACACACACAACCATTATTCCCAAAAAAATTCCAAAGCAACCATTTCAACCATTTCATTAAAACTATTCTTTTAGTGAAAACCATTGAAACAAACCATTTCAATAAAAAAACCATTTATTGAAAACACTTTTCTGTGCATCAAAACCATACAATCAATTTAAAATCATTATTTTAAATTTATGTGACCTATTTTACTCTCCACAAAACAGAAAATTTCTATAATTCTATAAACTATCACCAAAGGGGGTTTCCAACAAGAAATTCACAAAAATTTTAGAACCAATTTCAATAATAACAATTAAATTCGAAACCAATCCTTCATGTTATAAATAGTGGAGTCAAGAGTGAATCCACCTACCATGGAAATTTATGACGACAATGAAGTATGACATGAAAATTCCCCAAAAATGGGTTTAATTTCTAAAAATACCCCCTTATATCTCTTCCACTAACATAAAAAAGGCTAAATATAATCATATTTGGCATAAAAAACTTAGATATATCCACAAAAAAAAACTAGATCTACGAAACTGAGAGAGATATGGGAGTAGATCAGTAAAAGGACAACAAAAACTACCATAAACGATGACTTACTATGAGAATCCGTCTTTAATGCACAAAGAGAAGACTTCATATCCCCACAAAATCAATGGGAAATTTCTATAATTCCTTAAAGATAAAAAAAATTAGGGTTAGGTCTATTTTGGAAAAATACAATGGAGTTATTCATGAAAATGTTTTAGATCTACAATTTAAGGATCTATCTATTAAACCATACGTTGTTAGAAAAACTGTGTGCTAACTATCCGCCAGCTTTTATTTCAAGGGGGGTCCTGCATGGTTGGCCTACATGATTAAACAAACTATTACTCTTACCATTTCAATGCTCTTTGTCCCACTTTCCATGGTTTCTCATAGGCAGTCTCACAGTTTGGACAAACCATGTGGATGCCCATGCACCTTTCTTTTATCCCTTTTCCAAATTTTCATGATTTCATGCAAGTGTTTTATAGTTTCCACAAACTTGAACCAACTGCGCACCATTAAAAATCCCAAAAAAACACTACAAAATTTCTTCCAAACTGTAAAAAACATCACCCCTAACCTTTATATAAATAAAATGCATAAAATAAGTGTTACTTACTCAAAACTGGGGGTACTACATGATGGCTTCAGTGGCTACTCAGATGAATATGTGACAGGATGATGATGGAAATACACCTAGTGTCACAAAATATAAGAAAATTATTGGCAGTATATTATACCTAATAGAGACAAGACCTGATATTGTTTTTTACACATTCTATGAATAAATATATCAAGTTAATCCAAATAAATACACATACATGTTGTAAAAAAAATATTTCGGTATATCAAGTGAATGGTGGATTTCAATTTTCTATAAAATGGAAAATCATAGTAAGATTTGTTTTAACAGCCCAATATTTCATAGTAATTTATCTCTTTAATGTAATTTAATAGATTATATTGCACGTAACACCGACCTATCTTGCATTATATGCAATTCTGCGAAACAACACATTAGTATTATAAATATTTAAACTATATATTTTTTTTATCAATTAAATATTTTGATATGAATTGTAAAAAATAAAATTTAAATGTTATTTATTGTTTTTATAATGAAATGTATATGTTTTGTTAAAATAGTTATGTATTTTGAAAAACTATTTTTTTTAAAATAACTACTTTTTATGTCCTTTTTTGAACAATAATAAAATTAATTTTAGACACTCCTAAGAATTGAATTTGGTAAAATTGAATTCATTTTTTAATTCAGAATATCAAAATTATCTTAATATAATTTTTTGGTATATTTCTGAAAACATTCAATTATTGATGAATAGTGAAACAACTATATAGTACATAAAAACCATCTTTTTTATTTAAATAATTATTTTTAATTTTAATTTATTTAAAATAAAAGATAGATACATAATAATTATATTAGTCCAATTTAATTCATTGGAGTCATTTTATATTAATATTATATATATAAAATTTTATTTAACTTTTTAACGCTTTTTACCCACCTTCAAGACACATTTGGAAATTTTCATAAAATGTAATTTTACTGCTTCTGTTAATTGAATTTCAAAAATATGAGAGACACAGTTGACATCAGTAATTAAAATGTGGTTCAATAAGATGAAAATATTTTTTGGTGAATAGTAACTTTTGAATTTTATTTACCACGGTTAAAAGTAAATAGGGTAATTAAAGGAAAAAATAATATTATAACAATATAAAATTATCCCAAAACAAGTCCTAATTATATTGGATAAGTGTTTTTAGACCAAAATATACCTTAGGTAAAAATATGATCCTTTTTGATTAACTTATGTCAGATTTGGACATTTTTTATATTTTATTTAAAGAAGAGTTAAATGTGTTAAATTCAAATTTTAATAACTAAATAATTTATAATATAGAGTTATACATGATATAAATTATACTATAAATATTCATTAGAAAGATAAAAATATTTCCTACATCATGGGATTTTATTTATAATTTTTAGACTTCAAATAATAAAATTTATTTATGACACAATGATGATGCAGTAATTACCTTATTAATGAATGATTAAAACAAATGATATTATAAATGACAAAATAAAAATAATTTGAAACATTATATTCCATAAACTAAATTTATAGGTGACTATGAAGTGTTAGGATTTATTCAATGTATTTTTTTGAAGGAATAAAGTTGTTATGAATTTTTCAAGAATAAAGTATTAAATAGTAATATTTTTGACATAAATGATATTTTAAAATAAATACTATTTTATTAAATAATATAAAATTCATCAAAATATAAGGTTATGAAAACTAACTTGGATTGTGTAGTAATGTCATAAATTATCTTCTTTGGATTATTTTTGAAACCTACAGTAACTATATTAGCATTGTTGTATAAAAATATAAGAAAACATGGTAATAGGTAAACTATTTAACTAATGGTTAAATATAAATGACAAGGTTAACATGATGACCTAAACATGTCTAAAACCCATATATTGAGAATATTTTAACCCATACCCAATTTATCTTTGACATAAATCCAATTGGAGCTATTAGAAACTAAAAATAATTTTGTAATAAAATAATATTTCAAGCTTTTCCTAAAGTGCCCCCCTCCTCTCTTATAAAAGGAAACTTCCCCTTCTCTTAAATTCACACCTCCAAATCCATTTTTCTCGACCAAAACCTTCCCAAATCACTTAAAAACTACCCTAAATTCAACTTAGAGGCTTTATCGTGATCATAAATCCAACTTAAGGAGCCCTATTGTTCAAATCAGAAAGAAACACCCAAAGAAGAGGTAATTATTTTATCATCTCTTTTAAAGTTATTTTCTTCTTATACTTACTATTTCTTTGTTTTTACCATAATAAAATAATAAATCCAGTACTTTATACATGATGATATGTTATTATAAATATGGTATAGCCATATTCATTATTCTATCCATCTTAGGAATGACAAAGTCACCATGCATGCCTACGTACGGCTTACCGTCTCCACGTCATGGTGTAGTTTGTTATTCAAGACTACATTACATGGAATGGAAGAATAATGAGTATAATTAATTTAAATAATGAATATGACATGATTATTATTATTTATATATAATATAAAATCCAATTATACACCATTTCACCATCAATAGAATGATATTGTCGCTCGTGCGTAAGTACTGCTTACCGTCTCCACGACGCGATGAGATTCATCATCAACGATCACCCTTAATTTTTTTTATAAATAAATAAATATATATATTGATTAATTATGAGGTATATGAAATAATATTTCTACTAGAACAATATATATTTATTATATAAATATTTTTCATTTACTTACTTCCTTACTATACGATAAAAAAACGGAAACAACGGTCATGCATACGTACGAACTACTGTCTCCATGAACAGTGTTTCCATTTCATATATCTATCTATTATACATATTTATATTCAGAATATATATGATATATAAATCATGTTTTATATTTTGGAAGTATTTAAATCATGACCTAAGTGATATGATCAAGAATAACAAGTTAAAACATTACGATGAAGAAAGCGATTATTACCTAAAAAGTTACTTTAACCTGAAAATTATTATTTAATGGGTAGTATAAAGTACTAAATGAATCATATATGATATCATCTATGATATCATAAATATGAATATGGTTCTGTTGAAATTTAATATTGTACTATGGTAATTATCCAAGGGTTAAACGTACCCTCAACTAAAGGAAAGTATAAGGTAAGGGTTAATTACATAATCTCATTATTATCTGAGATTGTTTATGTGGACTTATTTATCATTCATGTACATGTTTCATCAAAAAAATTTAAAAGGAATATTTTATGGTTTTTTGGAAGGTACTCTTTAGTAATATTATCATTTTAAATGTTTTAATGATTTTGTTTTTTAAATATTTTTAATCAATATCCCTATTTTCCAAATGATTTTAAGGATTTATTTATATGGACATGATTGTTTTAAAATGTAAATTCCTTTAAAAAGTTTCAAATTTGTATGGGACAATTTGATTAAAAAATCTATTTTAAATAACTTTATAAATGTGTGACTTTTAAATGATTTCACAAAAAGGGATATTTCTCTCAAATAGTTTTACTGATCATTCTTAACTATGTCAACGTCATTTACTAGATATTATTCTTGATTGAGGTTGATTTATTATAATACAATAATACATATTTTATTGAATGATTTATGATATGTTTGACTGTAGATGTGCTATTTTTATACCATTCATGATCTATGATTAAATTTTTGACATTTAGTATGCTAGTTTTAATACGAATGTTTGTTTTATGTTTCAACATTTTCATATGAGGAATGCATTGGACTTAGTAAGTGATGGGAGAGGCCTACTATAGCCCCTCGATGCATCAATTGTAACGACCGAATGTTTAATTAATGGAAATCCCACTTAATCTAATTAATTGTCTCTTTATGTAAAACATTTATATAAAATTTCATCTTCATTGGTTTTATGTTAAGAATTGTGACCATTACTTTTATAGACGTTGAATAGTGATCACATGATTATTATAAATATAAGGCTTTAACGAACCCAATTTACTCAGATAAAAGAAGTGATGGCCTCATCCAGTAGAAATTCTCCATACGAAGCCCATTTTTCGTAGTTCGGAAAAGAGGTGGCGTCCTTGGGCTTCTCTCTTGACCAAGCCCAAGCTGAGCTTTATCATGTCAAGCTCGAATGGGACCGTCTATGGGAAAAGTGGAAGTTGATAGAGATTACCACTCGAGCGATGTTATTTGATCCACCCCAAGAGTCTATCACAATCGCACACCTAACCCTTAAGTCTTATGCGGCTGTTTTAAGGGTTTATGTAACAAATCTCTTGTACTATGTCCATGGACATTATTTTTGTATATAATAATGAATATAATTTCTTGTCATCATTGATACATTGTAAATAGTTTTTAAAGTACAAATAGTGTTTTTAGTTATTATTTAATTAATAATTATATTCTATTAAATTAAAGTATTTTTGAATTAAATAATATTTTAATAAAATATTATTATTATTATTATTAAATTAATTTTTATTTAATATAAATGATCTTATAATTTTATGAATGCAATTGTAATTTTTATTATGGTTTGAAAGCCATTTTTGTCAAAACCTATGAATTTTTTATAAATTTCGGTTTTTATTTTAAAAGCTAAAATTAAAATATTTAGAAAATTATATAGAGAAAATAAATGTTAGTTCTGGAATCATGATGTCGAAATTATCCAACGGTGAATTTTTCATAATTTTCTGAGATAATCAAATTTTTGGGTAAAAATTAAATACCGTTTAAATATATAATGTGTTTTATGACATCATAATGACCCAATAGTGATGTAATAAAATACTATAAGATTTTTTTTGGATAATATATGTTTTACCATTAAAATAATGTGATTTTGGGTTTGTTTGACTTATTTTACAAAGCATTAATGGACCCCTCAAGACTTATTAATCATCTTGCCTTTTTAAATTATTTTCCATGGGAGTGTCACTCACCTCCACATTAACAACCCCATTATTTTAATAATTTCAGACTTTGGCCTTATAAAATATTTTTTTCCTCTCCACTTTTCCAAAAACCATGGGCAAAAACCATGAGATGATTTGTGGTTTGGATTAGTTTAATGTAAGGGGTCCCAAACCTAAATAATAAAGAATTCACTCACCTTTCCTATATAAACCCACCCAAGATCCCACTTCCTCCTCACTCAATGCATTTTTAGTTCATCCAAACTCTACCCTACTCTCTCTATAATCCTCCCAAGGTTCCCCAAGCTCCCAATAATCCTTTCTCAAGCCTCTCTCAAGCCTTTGGAAGCACACTTCCAAGTAAGGGTTTTTTCTTCCTTCCTCATTTTTGTCCAATTTTATTTAAGTTGTTTTTCCCTTTTAATTTCAATTATGAATGTTGGGGTATGGTTTAACACCTCCCTCATATTTCCCCTTTTCTGTTTGAATTATGGGAGACACTTTTTCTCTCATTAAATGCCTCCCATGTACACCCGTTTCTATGGCAAAATTCCGAAAGGAACTTCTCTCTCCTCATTTGCATTCAAGCAATACTTTTGTATCATGAATCTAAATTCCATTAAAATTATTGGGACTTGTATCTATATGACCTAATTACATTCCATTACATGTAAATATTATGAGTAACCCCTTTCTCTCTCATCAACCATTTTTATGAATTCTTATGTCACGTCGTTACGCTGTCGAAATCGCACTGATTTTCTAAGCCAATGCCATTGTGTAGTGAATAACATGCCCATTTCTCCATCAAGGGTATTCACCATTATGACCATTTACTTATTTATTATAAAGTTTCATGTATTAATTCCACATTCCTTTATCATGGAATAAATGATTATGTTTTATGAATCCATGTTTTATGATCCAGGTGGCACACTTATGCATGGAATGAAATGTTTAAGAAGGGTGCTCCCTTATAGCACTCCAATGCATTGGGTAAAGTATAGTATCATGATAAGTCATGTTTAATGAGTTTTGACACATTCTAATTCAAGTACAATGAGGTTTTACTCATGCTTCATGTGCAATGAGAATTTAGTCATGCTCCATGTGCAATGAGCCTCGACTCATGCTAATTCCATGTTAAGTGTTATTGCCACATTTCCATGTTATGATTATCATGATTTATCATGCTTTTATGTTCATGTTTATCTTGTGATCTATTGATATTCATATTTTCTAACATGTATTATACTTCTCATGTATTACATTTTTATTCCCTTACTGGGATTTATAGCTCACCCCTTTTCTTATGCATGTCCCCAGGTTATCCCATGCAATGATAAGTACGAGGGAATGTAGTAGTAATGTAAAGGAAGATTTCAATAAAGATGTTGTATTTCATGTTTTAAGTTATTATGTAATAATCCTATGTCCCAAATACACTATACCTCTTGATCTTCCATGTTGTATAAATTGAATAGTTTATGTAATAAATCATGTTTAAGTTTGTAATAAAATTAGGGTTTCCATAGTTGGTATCAGAGGATAGGTTTAGTTATTTTTGGGATTAGGATTAGAAAACCCTAGTAAACTCTTAGATAGAAGACTTAGTATGTTAAGAACATCCCTAAGTTTTGGTAAGTACTAAGTTAGTGTTTTATCAAACAAATACATCACTATCTGGATACGAGCAGGTAGAGGTGGCTCTGGCACAGATGTATCCTAGGGGTAAAACCTGAAAACACTGCTTTGAGCTAGACTCGAACAAGAACTGGTGCATGAAAACGGGCCTTTCTCCACTCTTGGTTATGACACTCCCGGGGGAAATGTTTTGATAAATTCACAAGCTTAGTATGAACTCTTATTAAAGAAATTAAAAAAAATTCCCCTAAGAATATATATTAGAAAGTAGATCATGAAAAGCCAAGATTGAACCCTATAGACTCATGAGTTAAGGAAATAAAAGTTTATTTAAAAGTCATCATCTTTTGTTTTTGGATTACCTTTTATGTGTTACCCCTAAATTTCCTTTTATTCCAGCCAATGACTGGTAATAGGAGGACTCGGGATAACAACTGATTTGAAGATCAGTGTGATGACTGTTCTAATGAGATGCCCAATCCAATGGGAGCGGGAATCAAAAACATTGTCATGCTTCTCTCTCAGCTAACTCAAGCGTTGAATAGAAACACGGGTCAAGTGGAAAATACAAACCCCCCTAAGAAGGAACAAGTTTCTATCGAGAGCTTCATGAGACAAAGGCCTCTTACTTTTAGTGGATCATCTGATCCCACGATCGCTGAACAATGGATCAAATCCATTGAAAAGATCTTCTCTATCCTTCAATGTTATGAATAAGAGAGTGTTCTCCTGGAGGCTTATCGTAGGGAGGGTGAAGATGGAAAATGGTGGACGTTGATAAAAAATATGAAGCCTAAGGAGGAGATCAAGGCGTTGGAATGGATGGATTTCCGGAAGATGTTTTTTAATAAATATTTTACATGCACCCTCCAGCTTAAGATGGAAAGGGACTTCCTTTCCCTCAATAAAAAGGATGAAGAATCTATTGGAGCATACGAGGAAAACTTCACAATGATTTCATGATATGCTTCAGGCTTTGTCGTTACCCCAGAATGCAAGGTTTACCGCTTATTTGGTGGGCTGAAGCCTAGCATGCAGAAATCATTAACGATCAGTGACTTCGACAGCTATGAGGAAATTGTATGTTGTGCCCTCAAGGTCGAAATGGAGATCGGGGAATCACAAGGGTATCATGGGGATAAGAAATGTATGGTACACTTCAATGCTGGTGGTCCGATGGATAAATCCAATGGTCCTAAGAAGATCCAACACCCCACTTGCCAAAAGTGCAGAAAGAAGCACCCTGGAAATTGCCTCAAGGGGACAAGGAAATGCTTTAGGTGTGGATGATAAGGGCACTTAGCTGTTAACTGTCAGCAAGAAAGACCCACGACTGTGATAGAGGAGAGGAATGCTCTGTTAGAACCTTGACGCATTTTTCATTTCTACAACTGCAAATAACCAGGGCATTTTGAAAATCAGTGCCCTAATTCAAGGGTTTTTTGAGGCAACCAACAACCTCCATGGCAGCAATGAAGAGATTTAGCCATCACTTCTGCCTAAGTGAACCCCGAAAACGAAGTGGTGATAGGTATACTAGTTATTCATACAAGAATAGCAAACATACTTCTTGATTCAGGTTCTACGCATTCTTTTATATCTCAAAAGTTTAGTAGAACAATCCCAACACCACCAAAAATCATGGAAGTGAAGATGTCGGTGAGTACGACAAATGGGGAAATCATTGTATCCCATGAATATATGTGCTCCCCTGTTATAATATGTGGATTTAATTTCCCGGAAAACCACTTCATACTCCCGCTGGTGGAATTTGATGCAATTCTTGGCATGGATTGGCTTTCCTTATATAGAGACAACATAAATTGTCAGGATAGGGAATTCACACTCCATATGGAGAATCGACCCCCAATTCATTACAAGTGTAAGGAGGAAGATGAATCTCCTTTATATCCATCATCTCAAGCATGGATATTACTTCCATATGAACACAAGTATCTTGCTCAGATGATTGAGTCCAAGGAAGAAACCACCCTTGAGGAAATACCTATTGTGAGGCAATTTTCTCGAGTGTTTCCTGAGGAACTGCCTGGTTTTTCTCCTAAAAGAGATGTTGAATTCTCAATTGAACTTATAATAGGGGCTCTACCAATATCCAAGACTCCATATAGAATGGCTATTGTGGAGCTTGATGAGTTGAAGAAACAACTATAGGAGAATTTGGATAAAGGGTTTATACGCCCAAGTGCTTCACCATGGGGTGCACCAGTCCTCTTCGTCAAGAAGAAGGATAGTTCAATGTGGATTTTCATCGATTATCATGAACTTAACAAAATCACAATAAATAACAAGTATCCTATGCCACAGATTGATGACTTGTTCGATCAGCTGCGCAGAGCACAATAATTCTCCAAGGTTGATTTGCGGTCGGGATATTATCAAGTAAGGGTGAAGAAGGAATATGTCCCCAAGACTGCTTTTCGTACAAGATACGGGCACTATGAATTCATAGTAATGCCTTTCGGACTCACTAATGCACTTTCAATATTAATGGACTTGATGAATAGAGTCTTTAGAGATTACCTTGACAAATTTTTGGTAGTCTTTAGAGATGATATTCTAATATACTCCCAAACCAAGGAGGATCATGAGGAGCATTTAAGAACTATACTGGAGAATTTTTGCAAGGAGAAGCTCTATGAAAAGTAAAAAAGTGTGAGTTCTGGTTTAAGGAGGTCTCATTTTTGGGCCATATCATCACAAGCAATGGGATATCTGTGGATCCCTCCAAAACAGATGCAATTCAGGGATGGTCGAGGCCAACATCGATAACAGATATCCGTAGCTTCTTGGGGTTAGCTGGATATTATCGATGATTTGTGAGAAATTTCTCACGATTTTCCAACACTCTTTCCAAGCTAACTTGGAATGGAGTAAAGTTTTCTTGGAGTGATGAATGCGAAGAAATATTCAAAGAGTTGAAATGGAGGCTTATCACTATGACCGTGCTCACTTTACCTATAAGTGGGGAAATTTTTGTGGTATTCAGTGATGCTTCGATGAAGGGCATAGGATATGTGCTGATGCAGAATGATAAAGTAATATCCTATGCCTCAAGGTAGTTGAAAATCCATGAGTGAAACTATCCAATGCAATATCTGGAGTTGGCGGCGGTGATATTTTCCTTGAAAATCTGGCGGCATTATCTCTATGGGGAGAAATGTGAGATATATACTGACCACAAGAGTCTTAAATATATATTCACACAGAAAGATCCTAATATGCACCATATAATATGGATAGATATCATCAAGGATTATGATTGTTCAATACATTACCACCCTGGGAAAGAAAACAAGGTGGCATATTCCCTAAGTTGAAAGGACCCAGCGATTCTATCAATGATGAGAATTGATAAGGACCCAATCTTCTTAGAAATGATGAAGATGGACATGGGAATCATAAAGAATGGAACATCATCAATACTTTCACAAATGATTTCTCAACCATATCTTTTGGAAAGGTTAAAGGACACTCAAAATGATGATGTGGGAATTCAAGAAAAAGTGGAAGCTGTCGAAAAAGGGAAATCCTTGGATTTTAATGTTAATGGAGAAGGAATTATGTGTATTGGGAAATGACTATGTGTTACATCAAGTCTGGAGCTGAAGAAGGAACTTTTGGATGATGCACATAGTTAAAATTTATCTATTCACCCAGGGAGCACAATGATGTATCGAGATCTCCGAGAAAACATTTGGTGGGATTATATGAAGAAGGAGATCACTGAATATACATCAAAGTGCATGGTGTGACAACAAGTGAAGGAAGAGAGGTAGAAGTCTAAGGGGATGATGCCACCATTGCCCATACCAGAATAGAAATGGGAGAACATCACCATCGACTTTGTCACCGGACATCCGAGGACATCTAAAGGCAGCAATGCAATCTGGGTTGTGGTGGACCATCTTATAAAGACTGCACACTTCATTTCTATTCGGGAGGATTTCTCATTAGATCAACTGGCATAGATATATATCAGGGATGTGGTAAGGCTGCATGGAGTGCCACTATCTATTGTGTCTGATCGAGATCCAAGATTCACCTCTTTGTTTTCGAATAGTCTTCAACATGCTCTGAATACTGAACTGAACTTCAATACGGCTTATCATCCTCAAACTGATGGCCAATCTGAGTGGGCTATCCAAACATTTGAGGACATGTTGAGAGCGTTCTCAATGGAATTTAAAGGAGGATGGGATCAACATCTTCCTCTGGTTGAGTTCTCTTATAATAACAGTTTCCACTCGAGCATCCAAATGGCAACATATGAAGCCCTATATGGGAAAAGGTGTAGAACACCGGCATGTTGGGATGAGGTTGGTGAACGTAAGCTGTTTGGACCAGAAATGGTCGAAGAAATGGTGGAGAAGGTGAAAAACATTCAACAGCATATCAAGGTAGCCCAGAGTCGACAGAAGAGTTATGCAGATAATCTTCAATGAGGCCTTGATTTTAAAGTTGGAGACATGGTTTTTCTATGCATATCTACGTGGAAGAAGGTCATGAGGTTTGGAAAGAAAGAGATGTTAAGTCCAAGGTACATCGTCCCCTTATATATTCTTGATCATATTGGGGCTTTGGCCTATCGAATAGCACATCCACCTACCATGGCCAAAGTAAATGATGTCTTTCATGTATCCCTATCAAGGAAGTACATACCAGACCTTTCACATGTACTCTCTTATGAGGTGGTACCGTTGGAGGATTATATTTCTAATGAGTAGCAACTAGTGAAGATCTTAGATCGTAGAGAAAAAGCTCTAAGAAATAAGACAATTCCCCTCATCGAGGTGTTGTGGAGAAACCAATAGTTTGAAGAAGAGACTTTGGAATTGGATGCAATAATGAAGCTGAGTTACCCACATCTGTTTTAGTGTTGGAGAATAAAATTACGAGGGAGAAATTTCTTAAGGGGGGAATATTGTAACAATCCAAAGTTTCATTAATGGAAATTCTACTTGATCTAATTAATTGTCTCTTTATGTAAAACATTTATATAAAATTTAAACTTCTTTGGATTTATGTTAAGAATTGTGACCGTTACTTTTATAGCCGTTGAATAGTGATCACATGATTAGTATAAATATAAGTCTTTAACAAACCCAATTTACTCAGACAAAAGAAGCGATGGCCTCATACAGTAGAATTACTCCATACGAAGCCCATTTTTTGGAGCTCAAAAAAGAGGTGGCATCCTTGGGATTCTCTCTTGACCATGCCCAAGATGAGCTTCATCATGTCAAGATCAAACGAGACCGTCTACGGGAAAAGTGGAAGTTGATAGAGATTACCACTCGAGCGATGTTATCTGAGCCACCCCAAGAGTCTGTCACCATCGCACACCTTACCCTTAGGTCTTATGCGGCTGTTTTAATGGGGGTATGTAACAAATCACTAGTACTATGTTCATGTACATTATTTTTGTATATAAAAATGAATATACTTTCCTGTTATCATTGATACATTGTAAATAGTTTTTAAAGTACAAATAGTGTTTTTAGTTATTATTTAATTAATAATTATATTTTATTAAATTATGGGATTTTTGAATTAAATAATATTTTAATAAATTATTATTATTATTATTATTAAATTAATTTTTATTAAATAAAAACGATCTTATAATTTTATGAATGCAATTGTAATTTTTATTAATGTTTGAAAGCCATTTTTGTCAAAACCCGTGAATTTTCAATAAATGTTTGTTTTTATTTCAAAAGTGAAAATTAACATATTTAAAAAACTATTTAGATAAAGTAGTTGTTATTTTTGGAATCAGGATGTCAAAATTATCCAATGGTTAATTTTTCATACTTTTCTGAGACAGTCAAATTTTTGGGGAAAAAAAATAAAAAAACGGTTAAATATATAATGTGTTTTATGACATCATAATGACCCAATAGTGATGTAATAAAATACTATAAGCTTTATGTTCTGAAAATATATGTTTTACCATTAAAATAATGTGATTTCAGGTTTGTCTGACTTATTTTACAATGCATTAATGGACCACTCAAGACTTATTAAACATCTTGTGTTTTAAAATTATTTTCCATGGGAGTGTGACTCACCTCCACATAAACAGCACCATTATTTTAAGACGTTCGGACTTTGGAATTATAAAATATTTTTTTCCTCTCCCCTTTTCCAAAAACCATAGGAAAAACCATTAGCTGATTTGTGGTTTGGATTAGTTTAATGTAAGGGGTCCCAAACCTAAATAATAAAGAATTCACTCACCTTTCCTATATAAACCCACCCAAGCTGCCACTTCCTCCTCACTCAAAGCCTTTGGAGTTCATCCAACAGCTGCCCTACTCTCTCTATAATCCTCCCAAGGTGCTCCAGGCTCCTAAGAAGCCTCTCTCAATCCTTTTGAAGCACACTTTCAAGTAAGGGTTTTTTCTTCCTTCCTCATTTTTTTTTCAATTTTCTTTAAGTTGTTTTTCCCTTTTAATTTCAATTATGAATGTTGGGGTATGGTTTCACACCTCCCTCATACTTCCCTATTTTTGTTTGAATGATGGGAGACCCTTTCTCTCTCATTAAATGCCTCCTATGTACACACGTTACTATTCCAAAATTCCAAAAGGAACTTCTCTCTCCTCATTTTCATTCAAGCAATACATTTCTATCATGAATCTAAATTCCATTACAATTGTTGGGACATATATCTATATGAACTCCTTACTATACATTACATTTAAATATAATGAGGAACCCCTTTCAATCCCATCAACCGTTTTTATTAATTCTTATGTCACATCGTTACGCTGTAGAAATCGCACCGATTTTCTAAGCCAATTCCATTGTGTAGTGAATATCATGACCATTTGTCCATCAAGGGTATTCACCTTTATAAACATTTAATTATTGATTATTAAGTTTCATGTATGAATTCCAAATTCCTTTATCGCGGAATAAATGATTATGTTTTATGAATCTATATTTTATGATCCTTGTGGCACACTTATGCATGAAATGAAATGTTTAAGAAGGGTGAGCCCTTATAGCGCTCCAATGCATTGGGTAAATTATAGTATCATGATACACCATATGCAATGATTGTTGATTCATGCTAATTCAAGTGGAACAAGGGTTTACTCGTGCTTCATGTGCAATGAGAATTTACTCATGCTCCATGTGCAATGAGCCTTGGCTCATGCTAATTCCATGTGAAGTGTTGTTGCCACATTTCCATGTTATGATTATCATGCTTTATAATGCCTTTCTGTACATGTTTCTCTTGTGATCTATTGATAGGACTATTGTCTAACTTGTATTGTACTCCAAATTTATTCCATGTTTATTCCCTTACTGGGCTTTATATATCACCCCTTTTCTTATGCATGTCCTCATGTTATCCCATGAAATGCTAAGTACGAGGGAATGTAGTAGTCATTTAAAATAAGTTTACAATAAAGATATTGTATTTCATGTTTTATGTTGTTATGTAATGATACTATGCCACAAAGACACTAGACCTTTCAATCTTCCATGTTGTATCAAGTGAATAGTTTATGTAATAAGAAATGTTTAAGTTTTTAATAAAAGTAGGGTTGTCATATCAGTAGGTCTCATGAGACAAACTAGTTTCCCAGAACAAGGCCGTGATAATATTTATATTTAGTGTCTTGGCACGAGGCCTTGAATTTTTGGTTAAGATGTCTGACATTATGCATTCCATCATTATGAGATTAGTAACGAATGTTACATGTGAGTATTCTACTAGTAGAATATCCATGTGAATAAGTAAATGAAATTATTTGATTTATATTTTCCATATTATGTTGAAGATTATGTTTAAAGGTCTTGTGTTTCAATTTTATGATTTTCCATAAAATTTTATGACTATTTAAGATAGATTTTTCTATGTTGTTTATCCTTACTGAGCATCTGAGCTCACCCCTTTCCTATGTTTTATTTTCCCAGGATGCCAAGAAGTGTGTTATGATTGTTATGTAGGGTTATGATTGGGGAATAATGGAGTTATCTAAGGATTATATATGGTATATTTTATGTTTGAAATTGTAATGTGAAGTTCATATATGTAATATATTTTCCAAGACTTCTAAACTGATTGGTATTTTTGGACTTGATTTATTGTAATCATGCTAATGTATTAAAATAATGCATCGGAACCAGGCTTATGGGGTTGGGGTATTAAAATTGGTATCATAGGAAGTTTAGCTACAACCTTGGAAATGGATTCAGATAAACTCTGATTGTGAAACCTTACCCTTAGATAGAATTTGATGATTAATATATAAGAACATCAAAAAAATTTGGTAATGTAGATATTATGTGGGTTTTCCAAGCAAATCATCCATGTCAGGATACTAAAAGTGGATGTGGTTCTTGTACAGATGTACTTAGGAGTGAAAACTCTGACAAGAAGTTTCGAACATGATCTGGGGTATCCGGGTACATGAAAATGGGCCTTACTACACACCTGGTTTGACACTTCCAGGGGATATACTTAGGATAATTCACATTTTATTAACAAACCATTATAAATGATTTAAGAGTAAATATGTTAGTAAAGAAATCACTTTTTTGATTACGATACTAGATGTGTGAAAATATACAATTAATGTTGAGAATTTTTCTAGTTTTTGGATTATAAATTATGAGATGATGTAACCTAGTGTATTTCTTCATTTAGAAATGGATCTCAGTAGAAGGAATGAGAACTATAACAATACACATGATCCAAAGAGTAAGAAGGATCATATCTTTCAGGGTCTTATGCCAACATTTATATGAAAAATCATCTCCCACATATTTTCATCATATAAATAAATAGTATCATGTTTTAATAAGATGGGTAAAGAATTATCTGAGTCATATATCTTTGATGGGAAAAAGAGAAGAATAGGGTAGGAGAGAAAAAGATAGATAAAGAGAAGAAGGGAAAGAAGGATTTTCCCGCATGTGATAACTGTGGAAAGAATCGCCATAGAAAATGCTTGAAGGGAATGAGAGTTTGTTATAAGTGTGGAGAAAAAAGGACACCAAGTATGTGATTTAAAGGGTAATAAAAAGGTTTCAAATGTACAATGCTTCATCTACAAGGTGTTGGGAAACTATTCAAATCAATGTCCCAATCGTCAGAGTATACACTAAATGATTTCATTGGATAATAATCAAGTTATGATACTACAACATATGAATAGGAATAATTAGTGTTCTTATTTTTTTATTAATTAATTATGTTATTTGAGTGTTTTATCAATGATGTAATGGTTATATGAATTATGGAAATAAATAAGGATCATAATGCAATACTATTTCATTGAGGATTTGAGATTATATTGTACTAAGAAAAGTGACTCAATAAAATGTTAAACTTCTTGGAAAATACATGGTTGAAGGAAATATAATCCTTAATATGGTCCTAATACTGAGGTAGTGATTTTGGAATAAGGGATGATTGATATGGATAAATTATATTGGATATTATTGAATACCTTGGATCTAATTAATGGTTTGTTTATTCCATCATTGTTAGATTATTAAATTTTTTAGATTCAAAAAGTATATGGGAATATAAATATATTCAATGAGGTTTTATGGTAATTTAGGGTTTTACCGGGTTTTAAGAGAATAAGTGATGAAGGTATTACAATGTTATTATGTGGGAAAAATAGATCTTCATTAAGTGACCTTTATTATACATTTTTGGACTCTGAGTTTGGACAGAAGTGTTTTGGACAATCCTAAATGTTGGAATGGATTATGTTGGACATTGGATACTATTGTTTAAGGATAAAAAATTTCTTAAGATTATATTTAAAATGCTATATTTTCATGAATAGGACAACCCCAGGTCGGGCGACAACCCATCATGTTTGGAAAAGTTGTGAGAATTGAACCCGTAACAGGAGGGAAATAAGGGTGCATTGCCTCACACTAGCCTACATGATGTACTGGTTTGAATGACATACTTTTTTTATTTAAAAATTCTGACATATGAAGTATAAATTTTTTAAGCCTTTTATGATTAGGATAAATAGAATATTTTTTGTTTTTATTATATATTGAAGAGAAATATGGGCTTGTGGTTGGAATTAGACAAGTAAGTATAATTCAGTATATTCTTATTATATAATGTGAAATTAATTATTCAACTCTAAAGGATATTGAAACCAAATATGTTATCCTATTACTTTTTCTAATGAATCATATGGTCCATTAGATCATCACTGACTTCTAGACTTGTGATTTCACAATTTCTCTGAATCGTGTTCTTTATCAGAACATGACAGTTATATTTTTCTTCCATTTCTTAGTTTTCCTACATAGAACCCTAGTATGTGTTATCTCTGACAACTTTGACACTTCCATTTCTTTATTTTATATTATAAATTTTATTAACTCTATTTCGATGTAGGTTTTCCACAAATATTTTTTAGTATCATCCTTTAATTTGAAAAGTCCAATTTAAAATTGCGAGGACACATTTTATTGAAGGAGGGGAGAATATAACAGCCCATGATTTAATATTATGTTATCTCGTTAATGTAATTTAATATATTATATTTCACACAACATTGTCTTGGCTTGTGTTATATACAAGATTGAGTTTCTGTAAAAAACCACATTACTATTATAATTATTTAAACAATATAATTATTTATCAATAAAATAATGAGATATGAAGAGTAGAAAAATAATTTTTAAATTTTGTTTACAGTGTTTATAATGAAATTTATAAGTTTTGTTAAAATAGTTATATATTTTGAAAAACTATTTTATTAAAATAACTACTTTGTATGTCCTTTTGTGAACAATAATAAACTTATTTTTAGACACTAATAAGAATTGAATTTGGTAAAATGGACATTTTTTTGGAGTTCATAAAATTAAAATTATCATAGGATAGTTTTTTTGTATATTTCTAAAAACATTTAATTTTTGATGAATAGTGAAAAATACTATATAGTACATAAAAATAGAATTTTTTATTTAAATAATTATTTTTAATTTAAATTTATTATATAAAAAAAATAGATACATAATAACTATATTAGTTATATGTAATTCATTAGAGTTTTTTTATAATAAGATTAGATATATAAAATTTTATTGAACTTTTTAACATCTTTTACCCACCTTCTAGGAATAGTTGTAAATTTGCATAAAATGTAATTTTAATGCTTCTATGAATTGAATTTCAAAATTTGAGAGACACGGTTGAAATCAGAAAGTATAATGTGGTTAAATATGATAAAATGTTTTTGTGAATAGTAGCTTTTGAATTTTATTTACCACGGTTAAAAGTAAATAGGGTCATTAAAGGTAAAAATAATATTATAATAATATAAAATTATCCCAAAACATGTACTAATTCTATTGGATAAGTGTTTTTTGACCAAAATATTCCCTAGAAATAAAATATTATCCTTTTTTATTCACATGGGTTAGATTTAGAGATTTATTATATTTTATTTAAAGAAGTGTTAAATGTGTTAAATTAAAATTTTAATAATTAAATCATTTTTAATATAGGGTTTTACATAAGATAAATTCAAATATAAATATTAATTATAAATATAAAAATATTTCCTACATCATGGTATTTTATTTATAATTTTTAGACTTTAATAATTAAATTTATTTATGAAATAATGATGATGTCGTAATTAACTTATTAATGAATGATTAAAACAAATGATATTATAAATATTAAAATAAATATAATTTGAAAATTTTTATGACATCCAAAAATTTTCTAGGTGACTTTGACATGTTAGGATTGATTCATGGTATTTTTTTCGAAGCAATCAAGTTGTTATGACTTTTACAAAAATAATGTATTAAATAGTAACAAAATTTCCATTAATAATATTTTTAAAATAAATACTATATTATTAAATGATATAAAAGTCATAAAAATCATAGTTTCTTAGGTTCTTTTGGAAACATATAGTAACAATATTAACCTTGTAGTATAAAAATACTAGAAGAAATGGTAATAGTTATCTACTTAACTATGGTTTAAATCTAAGTGATATGGTTATTATGATGACATAAACTTTTATAATACCTTTTGGTTTAGAGGATTTAGACCTATACCCACATTATACTATAAGTAATTTTATTTGGATCTCTTAGAAGCCAAAAATAATTTTGTACTAAAATAATATTTCAAGATTTTTTTAAAGTGCCCCTTACCTCTCTTATAAAAGGGTACTTCCCCTTCTCTTAAATTCACACCTCCACAACCATTTGGATCGGCCAAAACCTCTAAAATCATCTCCCAAATACCGTTAATTAATCTTATAGGCCTTAAATTGAACATAAATTCAACCTAAGGAGCCCTTTTGTTCAAATCAAAAGGAAACAACCGAAGAAGAGGTTATTATTTTATCACTTCGTTGAAAGTTATTTTCTTCTTCTACTTCCTCTTTCTTTGTTGTTACCATACTAAAATAATAAATCCTACAACTTATACATTCTGAGATTTTATTATAAATACGTTGAAACCATATTCATTATTATATCAATCCTATGAATGAAAAAGTCACCATGCGTGAGTACGTACGGCTTAACGTCTCCACGTCATGGTGTAGTTTTTTATTCAACACTACAGTACTTGTATGGATATACTAATGAGTAAAATTAATGTAAATAATTAATAAAACATTATAATGATCTTTTTAATATAATATATCATTCAATTAAACTCTGTTTTAACCTTAATAGAATTATATTGATGCTTGTGTGTACGTATGGCTTACCATCTCCACGATGCAAGGAGATTCATCTTCAATGATCACCCTTCAAAATTTTTATAAATATATATATTGATTAATTCTGAGGTATATGAAATAATATTTATAATATAATAATATATATTTATGTAGATAAATATATTTCATTTACTTCAATACAATACGATAAGAAGACGAAAACATCATTCATGCGTACGTACGGACTACCGTATCCATGAACGGTGTTTCCATTTTATATATCTACCTATTATACATAGTTATATTCTGAATATATATAATATATAAATTATTTTTTATATTATAGAAGTATGTAAACCATGATCTAAGTGATAAGATCAAGAATAACATGTTGAAACATGTACGATAAAGAAAGCAATTATTACCTGAAATGATAGTTTAACATGTAGATTATTATTAAATAGGTAGAATAAAGAAATAAATGAATCATATATGATATAATAAATATTAATATGGTTCATTAATAATTTAATATCATACTATTTTCCTTATACATAAGGTTAAACATACCCTAAACTAAAGTAAAGTACAAGGTAAGGGTTAATTCCCCAATCTCATTATTATCCGAGATTGTTTTTATGGATATATTTATCATCTATGTCCAAGTTTTATAAAATTTTTTTAAATTTAATATTTTAAAGTTTTATGTATGGAAATATTTAGAAAGAACATATTTTTAAATGTTTTAATTATTTATTTTTATAAATCTATTTAATTAATGTCCATGTTTTCAAAATGTTTTTAAGGATTTATTTATATGGACACGATTATTTTTAAAATGTTAATTCTTTTCTAAAGATTAAAAGTGGTATTAGAATGATTGATTCAAAAATATCTTTTAAATAACTCCCTTTATAGATGTGTGACTTTTAAATGATTTCAAAAAATGTATATTTTTCTCAAACAGTGTTACTGATCATTTTCATCTATGTCAATGTCCTTTACTGTATATTATTCTTGATTGAGGTTGATTTATTATAATACAATCATCCATATTTTAATGAATGGGTTATGATATGCTTGATTTTCGATGTTTTATTTTTATACCATTCATGATATATGGTTAAATAATTGACTTTTTATGCTATTTTTAATATGAATGTTTATGTTATGTTTCAACATCTTTATATGAGAAATGCACTTGATTTAGTAAGTGACGAGCGGGGCCCACTATAGCCCCTTGATGCATTGGTAAGTCTCATGAGAAAAACTAGTGTCTTGGCATAAGGCCTTGACAATATTTATATTTAGGGTCTTGGAACGATTCCTTGAATTTGTGGTTAAGATGTCCGACATTATGTATTCCATCATTATGATATTATTCAACTATTAGGATATCCATAAAAGTTTATTATTATTTATGATAGCTTCAGCTATATTGTTTATCCTTACTGAGCATCTGAGATCACCCCTTTTCTATGTTTTATTTTCCCAGGATTCCAAGAAGTGTATTATGATTGTTATGTAGGGTTATGATAGTGGAATAATGGAGTTCTATAAGGATTATCTATGTTGTATTTTATGTTTGAAATTGTAATGTGATGTTCATGTATGTAATCTATTTTCCAATACTGCAAAACTAATCCATCCTTTGGGAATTTATTCCTTGTAATAATGCTAATGTATTAAAATAATGAAAAGACTCCAGGATTCTGGGGTTGGGGCGTTACAGTTGTTGGGCTATATAGAATAATATTGGGTTGGTTCTAATGGCAACTGAAAATAAACATCAGGTGGTGCATTCTATCTTGCAGGATTGTGTGTTTCTTGACTAATAAAGAAACATGAGTTAATTTCTTCGATCATCATAGAAGTTTAATATATTTTGGATACTCAATATTTCACATAGTTATTGTGGACGAAGCAACAACTTGATGATATGGGATTTGTAGTGAAGTCTCTAGTCAGAATCCATTATGATAATTCATGCTCTACAAATTTGAACAAAAATTAAGTCCATCACTCGAGGATAAATTAAACTAAAATAATGTATCATTTTATCAAGGAGAATGTATATCAAGGGCTGGTTAAGTTGGAGTATATTCCTATATAACTATAGGTTGTGGACATTCTAATGAAGGCCTTACCTGAAGTAGTGTTTGAGAGGCATTGACTTAATATTAGTGGTTAGTTGACTCCCCACACTTGAAAAAGTGTTTATGTGGGACCCCTATCTATATGGTATGTTGTTTTTTCCCTAAATTGATGACTTCTGTTCTTTAAATTATTTCATATGATAAAGGAGTGACAATCGAGTTCATTGAAAAAGTGGGTGAAATTGTGGATATTAAAGGGGATGAAATGTCTTAATATAGATAGAGCAAGAATATAATTGGGAAATCCGTGATTGAGAGAGTTTTAAATCTTTTGATTATTAAGATGTTCTATCAAAGTTTATATATCACAACAGATGGGGCTCATGATGAAATTATCTAACTATTTTGGTAATGATTTGATCCATTGAAGAAATTTGTATTATACTTCTTTTTCTAATTCCAAGAATAGACCATGTGGTCTTAGATTCTGCATTGAGTAAATATTTGATCTCTATTTGAATCTCAAGAATTGAATTTTTATTGAATAAGTAAGGCTCTTTAAAATGGAATCAAAAGGTGAAGAGTTATCAACAAACCCAAAGGGGGAGATTATTGGAAAAAATCCCTCTCGGTGGTGATTTTTGGTCGACTGTGTTTTTTGACAAGGTTTGATGTTATTGAAAAAGGCTAGTTGTCTAAGAGGACATGGAGAGTGAGCATGAGATATTTGATCTCGCACAAGATTGAAATATCTAATATCAGGCAATCATTAAATGATTAAAGAAAAAAATTTCTGATCTAACACAAGTGAAAAATATATAATCTCATGAAAGTTCAAAATGCATGATCTTTCAAAAGTGAAAAATGTTTTATCTCATGAAATCCTAAATGTATGATCTCACAGTGGGTGATATGTCTGATCTTCTAGAAGCAGAAGATGCCCGATCTCAGAAAGTGAGAAAGTCTTAACAGATATTATTACAACCCTAATATTTATTACACACTTAAACATGATTTATTACATAAACTATTTCCTTGATAAAACATAGAAGATCGATAGGTCTAGTGTCTTTGGGACATAGGAACACTACATAACAACTTAAAACATAAAACATAACATCTTTATTGAAAATTTATTTTACATGGCCATACACATTCCTTCTTACTTAGCATTTCATGGGATAACATGAGGACATGAATATAAAAAAGGTGATCTATAAAGCCCAATAAGAGAGAAAACAAGGAATAACATGAATAATACAATACATTTTAGGCAATATGCATATCAATGGATCATAAGATAAACATGAACGTAAAGGCATGGCATAACATGTTTATAATAACTTGGAAATGTAGAAATAACATTTAACATGATATTAGCATGAGCCAAGGACCATTGCACATGTAGTATGATTAAGATGTTATTGAACTTCAATTTTCATGATTAAACCATAATTTCACTTGAAGTATCACGATATTATTCTTTACCCAATGCATTATAGCATTATTAGAGTGCACCATTCTTAACAAATTCATTTCCTGCATAAGTGTGCCACATGAATCATATAACATGGATTCATAATAATTTATTCCACAATAAAGGAATGTGGAATTAATAAATGAAAATCTATAATTAATAAGTAATGTGAATAAAGGGGAATACCCTTTATAGAAAAATAGGCATAGTATTCACTACACAATGAATTTGGCTTGGAAAATCGCAGTGCAATTTCGGCAGCATAATGACGTGTCATGAGAATTCATAAAAATGGTTGAGGAGAGTTAAAAGGGTCTCTCATATTATATAAATGAAATGGAAACTAAAGGGATCTTATAGATACATGTCCCAACATATGTAATGGAATTTATATTCATAATGAAAAATAATATCTTGAATGTAAATCAGGAGAGAGAAACCCCTTACAGAATTTCAACATGGTAACGAGTGTACATGGGAGACATTAATGAGATAGAAATGGGTATATAATAATTAAAACATAATTAGGGAAGTATTTTGGTGGTTATTAATCATACCTAAACATTTTAGATTGGAGATAAAAGGTTATAACAACATAAAGAAACATGGACAAAAAATGAGAGAGGAAGAAATCCCTTACATAGAAGTGTGATCCCAAAGGCTTGAGAGGGGATTGAGAAAGGCTTAATGGGATATTGGGGAACCTTGAGAGGATTCTAGATAGAGGAGGGTAGATATTGGTATATATCCAAATTTTTTTAGTGAAGAGTAATTGGGAGATTGGGTGGTTTATATAGGAAAAGAGAGGGAATTGTTTATTATTTAGGTTTTGGACACTACACATTATACTAATCAAAACCACAAACCAAGCCATGGTTTTTCACAATGTTTTTTCTGATAAATGGAAGTTTAAAATATTATTTTATAAGGCCAATGACCTAAAGTCTCAAAATATTATACTTTCTTATGTGGAGGTGAGTCAGACTCTCAAGGAAATATTTTTTAAAGTTCAAATGTTTTATAAGTCTTGGAGGGTCAACTAAAGATTTGTACAATAAATAAAACAATACTAAAAGAGCATTATTTTAATGGTAAAACATATATTGTTAGAATAATCCATTTATAGTATTTTATTACATCTCTATTGGTTCATTATGATGTCATAAAACACATTATAAATTTAAATGGTATTTAATTTTTACCCAAAAATTTGAATGTGTCAGAAAATTATGAAAATTTCACTGTTGGATAATTTTAATGTCATGATTCTAAAAAATATATTACTTTTATCTAAATAATTATCTAAATATGTGAATTTTCACTTTTAAAATAAAAACTGTCATTTAGTGAAAATTCATGGGTTTTGACAAAATGACCTTCAAACCTTAATAAAAGTCACAATTGTATTGATAAAAATTATACTATCATTTATATTTTATAAAAATTAATTTAGTAACAATATTTTATTAAAATTTTATTTAATTCAAAAATCTATTAATTGATTAGAATATATTTCTTTATTAAATATTAATTAAAAATACTATTTCTGCTTTAAAAACTATTTACAAAGCAATAATAATAAAATGAATGTATATTATTTATTCTATACAAAAATAGTGCACATAATCATAGTTCTAGGGTCTTGTTACATAACCCCTTATAACACCCACATATGACTTAAGGGTAAGGTGTGCAATGGTGAGAGACTCTTGGGGTGGCTTGGATAACATCACTCTCGTGGTAATCTATATAAACTTTTACTTCTCTTGTAGGTGGCTCCATTCAAGCTTAACGTGTTGAAGCTCGTCTTGGGATTGGTCAAGAGTGAAGCCCAGTGATGCTACCGACTTTTCGAGCTATGAAAAATTGGCTTCATATGGAGAAGTTCAACTGGATGAGTCCATCTCTTCATTTTTCTGAGTAAATTGGATTTGTTAAAGCCATATATTTATTCTGATCATGTGATCACTGCTCAACAACTATATTTTCAACAGTAACAATTCATAAAGTTATTTTAAAATACAAAAACATAAAACCAAAGAATTTTATATGTTTTATATAACCATATTAAATAATAAGACATTTAATTAGATCAAGAGGAATTTTCATTAATAAATTTTTGGGTCGTTATAGATCTTACAATGTTATAAATGATTTTAAGATAACCTCGCATTGAGATCTTGCAACTTTCATGATGAAACAACATGTTTTTCAATGGATCTCATGGAGATATCCCTCAAAGTGGCTGAAGACAAAGAAAAGATGGAAATGAAGGAGGTATATCATGGTCATTCAAAATCACAGGACCACATAATTGAATTTGGATCTTTCAATGAGATCTTATGAAACACTCATGATTGTCCTGGGATCTCGTGATGGATCACACAAAGAACAATAAGAAAAAATCACTAAATATCACATGATTTTCAATTGATCTCGTGATGGGATATCATAGAGTGAATGATTCCAATTTCTATGGTAGTGTAATGGTGATTATCCATGTTTTTTGGAGTTAAGGTTGCAGAATCTCACCTATAAATACCAAATGACCCATCTGTTAGAGGTGATGATTTTTTTCTTAATTGATTTATCTAAATAAATGTATGAGAAGGAGCCTTGAGGAGATATCTTGTGATGGAGTTTCAAGGGAAATATCATGAAGGATTATACATGATTGAAATCATGTAAGTGTTTCACATTATTAGATCAATGTCTCACACAAAAGGGTATCACGCTTGGATCACTCTCAAAGCATGAAAGGGTTAAAGTCCATGATCTCACACGAAGTGTGAAAGGGTATTGCCCAAAGCGATAAAGGATATCACACCATGATCACATGTAAATCATGAAACGGCCTCATTATAGGATCTCATGCAAGGGTTACACACCAAGATCTGGCACAAGGGGTTAGGTTACAGGATCTCACACAAGGGGTTATGCTCCAGGATCTTGCACAAGGGGTTATGATTCAGTGTATCAAGCAGGAGTATCACACTAGAGTATTGTAAAAAGTGATAAATGTTTAAATTACAGTATGACAAGTATTATTGTAATATCTAAAATCAAAAGATAAAGAAGAAAGAGACAGTGGATCAACACCATTCGACAATACTTATAGAAGGAGTTTATTCATTGATACTTCCAAGGTAGTGGAAAGAAGACTCGGCATCCATAGGAGATCCTACCAAAGGTTTATTTAGTAATAAATATGTATATAGTAAATAGAATTTTGTTCCAATTTCTGGAAAGTCAAAGTGTTTTTTCAAGTTGGTTTCATATATGTGAAGGAGAAACCCAAAAAAACATCAACATAGTGTCTACCAATAATTGAGGATTCAATAATTATTTATAATAATGGGAGATAAATATACATAAACTGTGTGTGGATCCTTTCTAGAGTAGTGATAAGAAGAATAGGAATAAGGTGATCCTTTCCACTGGTAGTGAACCATTAATGGAGAGATTGAGGGAGTGACCCTTGGAAAGTAGTGATTTATCCCCAAACATTGTAAAGGCAGCTATCACGGGCATAAATGTGATATAGCATGAATATTAAAATAAAATAAAAACTTAGTGAATTTAGTATGTCAAAACATTTTCGTTTTATGCACCTTGGACATAACCCAATGAGGGTGAACCATAAAAAATTGATGTGTCTCATGCATGAATTCATTTCTATTCATACATCGCTATGGGAAATGGATAGAAGGGTGGTTTGTTTAATTATGAAACATGATCCTAAGGGGAGTTATTTTAATCTAGAATAACCTAATTCACCCCCTCTTAGGGTATTTTACCTGGTTGGGATAATAGTACTTGATCAAGATAAATTATATGGATTTAACATGAAATTATTTGATCTAGAGATAAAGGTTTATGGACATGTATTTGGAAAGAATTGTATAGTTCAATTTAAAGATCAAATCAAGAATTATAGTCTTCAATTAATTTTTAAAATACCATATAAAAATATCTACAATTTTTAAGAAGAGTGGAATATTTAGAAATGTATGAAATGGATATATTTGGGAGATATTAGGTCCTTGTCTTTTTAAATTTCAGGTTTCGTTCTTGGTTTCATGGAAGGGAAAAAATTTCCTTTTATTATGAGGGTGTTGGATCAACATATATATGTTTTACATTATTATTTATATGGACCACCACCTAAGAGGAATACAGAATTCTCTACTAATTTTTTTTCTAGGGAGGGACATATATTATTTTTATTTTTTCATAAGGAAATAGAGGAGTTATGATAGTTAAATGTATTATTAGACATACTAGATCATATTGGATTCATTTTATTGAGTGTTTCCCCTTAGACCTTGCTGGTTTTATTTTTTTTAGAAATATAAGGGTAGTGTGAGGTTATGTATAGACTATCGAAATTGGAACCAAGTGACAATGAAGAATAAATATCTATTACCTCAAATTATTGATTTATTTGACAAGAGAAAGTGAGCTTGTTTGTTTTCCAATATCGACCTTTGGCTTGATGATAATTATATTATAGCGAAATAAGTGATTTTTTTAAATATACATTCATTCATGATATATCCATTATTTGTTTTTTATAATTCCTTTTTGAGTAACCATTTCTCCTATGAGTTTCAAGGAATTGATGAATGAGATTTTTTATATGCATTTAGAATCCTCTCTGGTGAGATTTGTAGATGAATATAATGCCTCATAACATATAAAACCTATTATTAATTGATTTATAAAATGGGATATAACTTCATACATTTAAATGACCATTTAGATTTATAGTTTTAGAAAATTAGGATAATCATTACATAACAATGTGGTATTTACTCACTGTGTATATTTTTTCCACAAATAGGTTTTTATGTTTACAATCTTATTTCCTTAATGACACTTATTCAAGAAAATTAACCATTTACTATTACATAAATAATACACATCCCTGGGCCTTGTGAAAATTGAAAGTGTGGTATGAGAAAAAAAAATCTTAGTAAGGTATATAAAAATAAAGGAAACCCATTAGTCCTTTCCATATTCATGAAAATCCATAATGAAAATTAAATTATTACATAATAAATTTTGAGATAAAATAATAAGTTACTCTATCATTAAATTAACTTAAATGACAAATTTTTTTATAAAAACTTTTATAAGGAATCATAAACAAATAACATAATCATGGGAGTTACTTGAGAAAACATGAGAACAGACGAAAGACTATTTCCATGAAAATAATTATTCACTTTAATAAGGTAAAAACATTTAATAAACCCATTAAATTACCTCATAAAATCAAAATATTTCCATTAACACTCATTTAATGAATATAAAAACCAGGAATGCATCTTGGTACATCTAACTTTTATCATCAAATCACCTAATATGATAATCACAAAATTATATTAATAGTAACATATATTAATGAAATTCATCAATTTATAGGGGTAAATAATTACATGTTAACCATATACAAATTCTAGGAGTAACATATCACAATTTGACCCCATCCAATTCATATGAGTAACTTATCACAGGTTAACATTGTCCATTTCATATGAGTAATTTATAAAAGTTAACCCTTCCACATTACGTAATATATTGGAGATCTATATCAGGATCCCCCATAATTATAGTTATATCGGGACCACCAATCACGATATATAATTTATAGGAACCATATATTGATTAAATAACAAAAAAATCAGGCGTTTCTATCATAGAACCAATAATTGTTTTTTTCATTTGAGTCCATAAAAATCACATCCAATTAACTTATAAAAATGATAGAATATATATTTTTGTTTTGAAAATTTTTTAAAAATAAAAAATTACAAAATATTGATAATATTATATTCTTGTAGAAATCATATAAATATGTATGTTCATATTGATAATGAATAATTTCTATTATAGATTGAAAATTTATTCATACAGTAAATGTAAAAAAACATTCTTTTTGAACTTCTATAAAGAAATTAAAAATTACTCATATGAAATACATTGAAAAGATTCCTTTTATAATAAATTATAAACAAAGGAAAAATCATTTGAAAAATAACTTTAAAAATCTATAATGTATAAATAATAGAATTATTGAAGTTTTTAAATAACATGGATATCGAGGAAAAAGACTTTCAAAATTTTAAAATAATGTTTGAGTCATGACTCCTCATGTACGTATTTTACTTTCCAGAATCATAAAATTATATTAATTTTATAATTTCTAAATAACTTATTCGATTTCATTAACTTATTTTTATTCCTTTTATTTCATTTATTAACATGTTTTATTTAGTTTCTAAATAAATTAAATTTAAGTAAGATGTTTTAAGAGGATTGGTTCATTATCTCAAAATAACTTTGGTGTGTTGACCATGGTAAAAAGGGTCATTATAACATCTAAAAAATATTAAAAATTTTATAATTATCATTTTTATACATTAAATATACTTAAAAAACTAACCATGTAAGGTTGTAATTAAAAATTAAGCACATTGTTTCATGGAGGCGGTAGTCTGCATGTATACACAAGCAACGTTTCTTGTTTTATATTAGTTGGAAAAATTATATTGTATTTAAATTATAAAGAATATAACAATGTTATAAAATTCATATTTATTCACTATTTTCATCATTATAACCATCCATGTGATGCGGTAAATAATAACTAATCAAATTGGTTTGTGGAGGTGGAAGTCAACATTTACGCACGAGTGAATTTATCATTTTCTAGTAGCTGGAAGGGTAAGAAGGTAAATAATATATTAATTTTAAAAAATAAAAATAATTTAGTAAATATAATATATATAAATTACTTACAAAATTATAACCTTCCATGGGAGGTGGTAATGAAAAATGAAATGCATTGATTTGTGGAGATAGAAGTTCATACGTACGCATGAGCGAAGTTTTAATTTCTCATTAGATGGAAAAGAATATAAAATAGGGTTATAAAAGAACAAAATAACATTTAAATATATTGGAGAATTGTTTTTGTAATATAACAATGGTTTTTATAAGTTTTAAGGATGTATAAGATGAAATAAACCTAAATGAAATATGTTAAGACTTATACCTCCTCATTTGATATTATCCTTTCGATTGAGATTAAGACCTTAGATTTTTAGGGTCACTACATAATATTTTATGCATGTAAATGGATGTTTTTTGAGGTATTTAGGTATATTTTTGAGTTAAAAAATTATTTTTTTGAAAGGGATGAAGCATGTCCCTTTTTATAGGTAAAAATGAATGAAATTTTTGGATTTTTTTAAGAATAAAGGGATATGGATGTAATTCTAAAAATTTCAAGAAAAACATACATGAAATATGAGTTATATGTTAAAAAATTTCCATAAAATTGAGTAAATATATATTTTTATTTTATTCTATAATGATTTAGAATAAATTTAAAGCATTAAATATCATTTAATGTCATTTTGATGACTATTCACATATTTTTAATTTAAGGGAATCAAGATAATAATAGAATTTAAATATAAATATCTTTACAACAACTAATAAATAATAATTATCCATTAAATTCACATAGACTAAAATTAATTCAAAACATATCAGTTTTATTATTTTTAAAATCATTTATTACTTTTTTCTACAGCTTGTAGAGACGTTGCATTGGTGTTTTGTAGATATTTTTGGTGATTATACCAAAAATAAAACTAACAAAAATTAATATCACTAATATAAATTATTAAAAGTAAATATAATCATTTTTAATCTTTAATAACATCTTTTTATACTTATGACAACATATTACAGATACTAAAAGAAATAGAGTGAATTTTTTTTATTATTTACTACCTAAATAAATATAAAGGTTATAATCAAAGGAAAGTAACAATAAATTGCCACAATTTAGAATATAATATGTGTATATTTGAATTAAATTCATAAAATGTGATTAACTAATTTTTTTGAGATATTTTAAAATATTATTTACTTTTAATCCTCATTAACCCATTTTATCTTTTACCATATCAATAAACTTTTACCATGGTGATAACATTTAACTACGGTTAATATTTATTATGACTAAAAATAAAATTGACCTTATAATAAAATTTGAACATATAGATCCCAAATTTTTTAATCCTTTTTTACTTTAGTCAATTTCTATAATTGGTAAAAATTACTTGTAAAATCAGTTTTCAAAACATAGCAAAAACAATTCTTTTTCAAAAATGATCATTTAATGTAAAAGAAAAAAATATTTTATACCAAAATCAAGGATAAATTTTTTTACCGTTGAATTAGATTTATAATATTTAATAAAAATAAACATATTTTACTTTAAAACCAATACATAACCAAATAAAACATTGAAATTACCTTGATTAAAATAAAATAAATGATAGTTTTTGAAAAATCGTTATATATCATTATTCACCCAAAAATCAACCATTTCATAAAATTCCAAAATATTTATCTTAAGATTATTTTGAAATTATTAATTAAAAATTTATTAATATTTTATCAAATTCAATTTATATATATGATTTAAATTAATTATAATATTTACTCAGAAAACTAAATAAAACCCATTTATGAATAAAATGTGTTTCTTAAAATATAAAATACATTCATACTTATTTTAAATCTATTATCCACCATTATACAAATGTTAATTTATTCTATTAAAAATATGATCTATAATTTTTATTAATGAAATTCATATTTACTTATTATTTAAGTTTTCTTTGACAAGAATACATTACTTTCATAAAATATTTTTATGAAAAATATCTCATTTAATATTATATGATTTTATTTAAAAATAAGTTATTATTTCGTAGCCATTAATAAGTAAATTTTTATTAAGGAAAAAAGTTCTATATATATTTCATAATTTGGTTACTCCTCTTTATACCCTCCAATCTGATTTCTAGGTTATAACTATCAGATTTAAATAATAATATTTTTAAAGTATATCATAGTTCTTTTTAATATCGGTACTGTGTATAGTACACAAAGTCAATAATATTAATTTCTTATACTAAATTCTTGAGGTGTTACATCTTTCACCCATTAAAGAAATTTTATCCTCGTAATTTAAATTTTATTCTCTCAAAATGAATTTATTATAAAAAATTGATAAAATTAGAAATATATTTGGTTGTGAATGGTAATTTATAGGCGAAGACAAGGAATATTATTATTTTTTAAAATGTTTGTGCTGCTATAAAACTCATAATTGAAGACAAGTATCTAAAATTTTACCTTGATACATGAGTGATGTTTTCCATATAAGACTTAACAGTTTGATAATCCTCTTTATTGAGTTGAAGAATTATTTTACCATCAAGATAGATAACATTAGAAACAAATACTATATTTATTTAAAAAAAAATCAACAATTATTAGTGTTTCAAGTAGATTTATCCCTATTATTCTTCTCATATATTTAAAATTGTTTTTTTTTGTGTCTGATTTACTGAAATTAACATTCAATGGATCATAAAATCAAAAAAAGGATGAAAATATATTTATCTTATTTTTATCCATTTAACAAAACCAAAAAATGTTAGCATATGTTAAGATAATATAAAATATAAAGAAATGCTATATTAAAATCTAAATCCACAAAAATTAACACCCAAAGTTCAAATTAAATAATTTTATGAATAACTAACCTCAAAAATAATTAAATTTTTTCTACCAAGTTAAAACCAAAAAAACAAAATATTTGATCACATATTCTTAAGAGATTAATTTAGCATTCAAATATAAACAAAATTAATCATTAATAAATTAAAATTCATAAAATATATATACCCAAATAATATTACAACACCCAAATATTTTATGATATACTAATCTTTAATTAATTTGATTTTTATAGCTTGCTTTACATGAAACACCAGTTTTAAATGAATTGTGCTATACTATAAACACATTATTATTTAATGTTAAAATTACCACATAGCCCTTATATTTTCAAGAATGAATATTATTAAATAATTTATGAAAAATTATTGTTTTTATATTTATTAAATTAATTCAATGGTAATAAAGGAAAAGAAAATAATTTGTAGGTAAAAATATATCTTTTTGTAAAAAACTATTTCTTTTGAACAATTTATTTATATCTTAATAAATTAAATAAATATCTATTAATGAATTATTTTAATTAAATTTTTATATAATATATTCAATCAAATATTTTGACATCCATCAAATCGTTTTTTTCATGGAAAGGAATTAAGGTAAACTCAATTTAACTCTTAAAAATTAAATTTTTTAAAAATGGTTTTATTGTGTTTTGCGCACTTATTTTAAAATTAATTTAAAAAAATTTAAGAATATAATATTTTAAAATGTATTTTATATTTTGAATCATAATTAAAAAATATTATTTAATATTTTCAACTTAATTATTGGTCAAAATAAATAGTAAAATTAGTAAAATTTAGTTACCACATTTATGATTAAAACTTATTTTCTGAGGGGGGATCACCTAAGATTACAGTTTTAAATTATCACACAATGATTTATCTAATTTTATTTTTTTTGAAACCAATAGGTCATTTATTGTTTATTGAGGTGAAGAAACTATTTTGAAGGAAACTTTTTTGGTAAAGTTGTTGTATTTTTTTGTCAATAAGATTATGAAGAGTCGTGTAAAAGTAAAAAAGTGACTTCATGAAGATGTTTCAACATGCATGATTGTTTACATGACCATGGTATCCCTTATAAATAATAGCAATAAAGTTTTCTTTGAAATCAACCAATACAATGTGAAGTGATGTTCATGTTTTTAAATTTCCTGTTCAATTTTTTCATGATTCCTACTGTGTGTTTGAATAAAGTTTGATAAAAGGAATCAAAATTATATACGAGGAAGATAAAGAACTAGAAGTACTGTGGAACCACACAAAAAATGGTCACACAACATATTGATGTTGCCAAAGGGTCTTATGGTCAATTCATGTAGCTGATTCGTCCACATAACTGAATGGCATAACAGATTGAGTATGTAGTAGTTTTTAGTGATGTAACCAATTGATCAACATAGCCAAATTATCTCATAGGTGATCTACAGAGTATTATGATCACACATGATATTGATATAAATTATTGTTCGTGAAGGTTATCAATATATCTAAATGGTCCACATAAGATATTTTTTTATATAGGTATTGTGACATAGGCAAGTTAATGATCGTTCATTTTTAAGAGGAAGAATTCCAAGATTGATTCTGTCATTCCCGTGTTTCTATATCATTCTTAAATTCATACACACACATGGTTTTAATATTGATGAAACATCATTTTAAATAAGAAACAAGATTCATTTATTTCCTGGTGTAATGTTGTTATGAAAAGTTAAGGAATCTGTTTCTAATGGAAGTTATTACTATGATGAGAAATGATGCTTCTTAGAGTTTTAATTCAAATAAATTTACGTGGTATTGTCAATATTTTTTTATGAATATTTTGAAAATATGAGTTTGTGTAAATAATAAATTAAAAATTTAGTGATTAATATATACATATTTATTATATGTTGTTAATGATTTTGGGTATTTCTGTATATGTGAGTGTAATGGTAAAATGATAGGTGTTGAATAAGGAGTGGTGGTTACATGTAGTGTTGTTAATGTTAATTGAATTGAAGTATTTCAAGTGAAAGAAGAGAAAAAAAAAGAAGAAGATCACAGTACACTAGATAAATAGATTATTGTCTACCAGATTAATACATATATATTATCTATTTATCAATTTAATTTTAAATTAGTGTCGAATTAACATGATATGTGGGATTTAAAAACATTTGAGAGACTTGTTAGTGAGTTATATTGATTTTCCCTACTTGAACTAGTTCTAAAATATTCTAGTAGATTTTATAATAACATGTTTTACAATATATTTACAAGGACTAGAGACTCACATTGAGTAGTGAATATTTTAAATCTCATATGCTCTCTATATGTGTTCATGTGTTTGTCTTAACATCATATTTTACTCTAACAAGTGGTGAAGGATGTTTTAAAAAATAAGAAAACAAAAATCAATGATTTTTCCCTCCAATGATTCCGTAATTACATGTACCCAAAATTAGTTTGTAGGATTTTGGCCTTATTCTTCATGTCATCATAACATTTCTATTTTTGATCCACTTGGCTTGAGTATAGTATTAATACTTTTTAATCTTTATTAAATTTACAAGTGTTTCATTTCCCTACATAATAAAATGACACCACTTCTCCTCTCTTACAAACACTTCATGTAACTTATATCTCCTACAATACCTACCATAATCCCTTATTAAAATCCCTATTTGTATTATGTAGATATTGGTTTCATTATAATACCATCATTTCAAGGATTAATGTGTAAGACAAAGCAGGTTTCTCAATGAAGAGGTATAACTATTAATCCAATACATTCAATTTTATTTTTAATTATACCTATACTAAATCCTAGGTATCTATTATAAATTAATTACTTTAGTAATTTCAATAGACATAATTTTTATTATGATTATGGATTAACCATTCTCCACTTACCATCCATTAGACGGGAAATCAATGTATCACTCATGCACATGTGTGCACTACTGACTCCACGTAGTGATATGATTTCTTTCCCATAACAATAATTCATGGATGGTTATTATGATTAATTTAATTTTTATATATTATATTTTTGAAATAATTATCTTCCTTTAATTATAAAATCATATCTACTTTCTTTTACTTCAATTAGTTGAAAATGATAATATAGATCGTGCATATATGTGGATTACCACACCCATGAAGCAATGTGATTCATCTCTAATATCCACTTTTCATGGATTGAAATAAGGATATCTTTAGATGATATATATTAATTTATTGATATATTAATGATTCTAAAAAGGCATATAATAATTTAACTTTCCATTATTCCATGCATCAAAAAGTGAAAACATCACCTATGTATACGTTTGGACTACTATCTCCATGTAGTGATTTAATTATTTTTTTCAACACCACTTTTTATGATTGGTTATAAAAGTGAATATATATAATAAATATATAAATTATATCATGATTATTATCTTTTATATGATGATACCATGAGTATGTTGAAAGTACCAGAACCATCAAACTAAAACATGCAAGGAAAACACACATGTTTTTACCCGAATGGTCATTTAGTGAAGAATTTGTTAATAAAAGGAAAAATTAAAATTATAAAGGAATCATAAATAAAAAGTTATGTATAAAAAAGGAACTATAAAATTTTTATAGTATATAAATATTTATTATATTATATATTTCAACGTGTAAGAATCGTGATGGGACTAGTGGTATGGGGTTTATGTTCCAATCTCATTCCTTTTTGGGATTGTCTTTTTCTAAATTTCCATTGAGGAAAATTACACAAATCTTATTATTTAATCCCTTTATAGTTTTCTGCCATTGGTTATTTCTAGAGTTTTCTATATTAGTGGTATTTTATTCTCCCTATTACTAGACATTATTGATGTTTTTTAAAAACATTCTGACCTTATTTTCTATTTGGTCAATGTAATTTTTAATCCATGTCTAAAATCTCCAAAATTGTATTATAACATTTCTTACCTATACTGAAAATGATTTAAAAAGGGTCATTTTCAAGACCATTTAATTTATTCACAATGGTTTCAAAATTATAATTTTTCAATATTTTTTTCTAAAAAAATCTTTTTTACTTTCTACAATGGTGTAAAATGAGTGTTTTATTTTCACCAACACAACATGAACATATATTCCCATTTTCACCACAATAATTTTCTTTTAATCTTAATTTAAAATTTTCCCTGGTTATTTTGAAGGAAAATGATTCTCTCAATATTCTGGGAATTATTATTTAAAATTCTATCAAGTGAAAAGGATATTTTCTCATGTTTTCAAAAAATATTCAAAGGATATTTTAAATATAGTTTTAATCCATGTAAACATATTTTATGGATTGGTATACTTCCATGATGATATAGTCTTATTAAACCATCCACTTTATTTATTTTTATGGATTATGATGATATTTATTTAAGTATGATTCCATGAAACTCATTTCTTTCCCAAGGGTTATATAAGTTATGATGAAACCTTTAGGAAACATGATCCCTTTCCAGGGGTTATGCTATGATGAAATAATGACATATTTATGAAACCTATTTATATTCCATGGGTTATGATATGATGATATGATGACATGATGATTGTTTAATGGTATTTTGGAACACATATTTATAGTCATCATAATGTGATGAGTGGGACCAAATTTATATATTCCTCCAATGAATTGGGTCATAATGGATATCTCATGAGAAAATAAGGACTTGAATGGGGACCGAACCCAGTTCCGTAAGAGAATTTATCTACTATGATAGTATTTTGAGTTAACCTTAACTAATGAAATTATTAAATAAGTAGTAAACCCAATCCACTATGATTTCCTTAGCATGATCTTTAATGAAGTAAATGAGTTTATATGCTTAAGTGTGGGGTAAAAACTTAGGTCTTATGATTATCATATCATATCATGGATCATGATTTTTTATCAATTATTCCACACACTGATGAATTATATATATTTTTTATGAAAATCTTTATTCCATGATTTATGATTAAAGATCCATGATTTATTGGGTATGATTAATGTAATTTATTATCAAGTTATCATACCCCTATGCTTATCTTATGATCACTTATGATCATTGATTGATATGTATTATGTTTACCCTTTCTGATAATCTATGATCCCCATTTATTATGTTTCCCTTACTTAGGTCATGAAGAAAGGTTTTATGTATATTTTTTCTAAGAAGTGTTCTATGTGAGAAGAACCATTTGAAAGATGGTGAAGATCATTAATGAATTAAGACTATTATGTACATGTTCTCAAAATACTCTAAACCAATTGGGTTCTAGGGTGTGTATTATTTTTTGATGTAATGAATATTCATCTAAAATGTTGTAATATATATATATATATATATATATATTATTTCACCTTAATTGGTTTTATAGTAAGGTTTAGTTATTTTTGGCGAAGAGGTTATAGAAATTTGTTGAAAACCATGAGGATAAGACTAAGTATTAGATAATATCCTAAAGTTATATCAAATTAGGGATTGTGTGTTTTCCTATAATATAAATCTATTTTTAGATACTAAAAAGTTGATTCGGTTGTGGAACAAATGCCTCTATGGAAAGAAATTTGAAAGGGTGGATTGGGTATTAACTCGATCATCACTAGTGCATGATGAGGGGGCCTAATATTGCACACCTATCTTGAAACTTCAATGGGATATTCTTGGTTCAATTAAGATTTTATTTATAAACTATTATAAAGTATTTTGATATATTACAACTATTAATTACCTTGGTTTAACCAAATGTGTAATAGATTGAATTAAATGTGTCATGATAGAGACATCTAATAGATTATTTACCGTGATTACATGATTACTCACTAGGATTATTGTTGCTCAAACTATGATTTTTCATCTTAGTAAATGGATGGACCTATAAGGAATCTTGTTAATGTTGAATGTTATAGGAAATTAAACTACCATACACATGAGAAAACAAATGAAATGGGAGATGAGATATCAAAACTTCTGACAATGCTCACCAAAATCTATCATTCAATGAATTGTAACTTGAATCAAGGCGATCTAATGAATGAACAATGAAATGAAAAACTCACTATTGAGTATTTAATGGGGTAATCTCGACCTTCCTTCAGTGGTTCCATTGATCCACTAATTTATGAGAAATGGATTAGCAATAATTAAAATATATATTCTATTATCCACTATTTGGAACAAGAAAAAGCTTTCCTTATAGTATATCATCTAGAAATTGATGTAACTAAATGGTGTGATATTATAAAGAATACAAGGAAATATGATGAAATTGACTCCATGACATGGTAAGAGTTTAATAAGGTATTTTTCAATAAGTATTTTACCAAAACTCTGGTATGAAATTTTATTGGGAATTTCTGGAACTCAAGAAGAAGGATGATGAATAACTTTGTAGATATGAGGAATATTTTACTGTACTTTCAAGGCATGATTCAGGTATAATCATAAATTTTGAAACTATATTTTACTGATTATTTAATGTATTAAGACCAAATATTTGAAAATAATTAGATATAAGAGACTTTTGGAGCTAATAAAAAATCATTGAATGTTCTCTCATGAGGGAATTTGAAACTAGAGACTCTAATTATTCTTGTGGTTTTGTGTTCAAAAATATAAATATGAAATTTGGAGTAAATTATACCAATAAAAAACTTGGATTAATAAAAATTAATCTTCATTCATGTAAGAATTCTAGAATAATGCACTGCTGAAATTTCATTATAGGGTCTAGTAAAATTTTTAACTATGTAAATTAATTCCATTGATAAAAATAATACCAAAGTGTTGTGAAGAGTCTTGGTAATGAAAGGAATAGTGAAAGTGATCAATCAAATATGCCACGAAAACTCCAATTGTATAATTACATATACTACAAACATTATTCAAACCAGTATAAAAATATGTGTTTTAATGCTGGAAATCCAAATTTGAAACATCATAATTCTAAAGATAAATGGAAATCTCATGTGATCACAATTAATGAAGTGGGAAATTAGAACGAAGTTGGGAAATATAAACTTTTCTTCCACTCTAGAATTGAGAATATCTTATTTGATTCAAGTTCTACCCTCTGTTTTATATCTAAATAGTTTGATAAGGGTATTAGATCACCACCTAAATGATTAGATATTGAGTTAGTCGTAAAAAATATCAATGGTATGATGATTGCATCTGATGTTAATAGTTACTCTTTTATAGGAGTTTTTAGTAATGTTCTTCCTATAAATCTTGGTATTCTCTATCTTATTAAATTTTATGTGATTTTGGGCATGGATTGGACCTATATATATATATAGACTATATAAATTTACGAGGAAGGGAAGTTACATTTGATATTCCAAATCAATATATGATTTTACTCTTGTTCAAGGATGAATATGAAACTCAAATAGAAGATAATTAAATTGTATGAGTCTAACTACCCATTAATGAGGGATATTTATCTCACATGGGTGGGGAGAAACTCAACTAAAAAGATATGTATATTGTTTAAGATTATGGTAATGTATTTATTAATGAAATTCATTAACTTCCCTTGAATCATGAAGTTGTTGTTTTAATATAACCGCTAACTGGTGATAATATTATTTCAAAGATTCCATATAGAATAACCCTGATTGAGTTATAGGAATTGAATATGAAACTCAAGGATATTAATAATGGATCCATATGCCCGAGTGTGTCACCCTAGGGAACACCTATTATTTTTGTTAAGAATAAGGATGGGTCATTGAATCATTTAATTTATTTTAAATAACTTGACAAGATCAATATCAATAATAAGTATCCTCTACCTCTTATTGATAACTCATTTGATAAATTTCTTAGATTTCAATACATTTAAAAATATTTACCTTCATTTTAGATATCATCTACTGAGGGTCAAGAAGGATGATATATACATGATAACATTATGTACGAAGTACGGTATTTAAGAATTTATAGTGATGCCATTTGGACTTAAAAATTCCCTCGATATATTTATAGATCTAATGAATAGTATTTATAGACTACTTTAATGAATTTTTAGTGGTATTTATAGATGATATTGATATATATTCAAAGAGTAAAGTATAATGTGAAGATCATTTAAGGATTATAATGAAGACCTTGAGGAAGGAGAATATGTATGGTAAATTTACCAAGATTGAATTTCACCTATAGAAAGTTTCATTATTATGCCACATCATCTCATGTGAGAGTATATTAGTGGAACATTAAAAAATTGATGTTATTGAAAAATGGTCCAGACCAACCACGGTAACCAAAATCCTTAGTTTTGTTGGGATTAATGATACTTTCGATGCTTTTTATAGATATATCGTGGATATCTAATCTAATAACCAAGTTTACTGGGAGGGGACCCAGGAATTACTGGAAAAATAAATGAGATTAAAAGAAGGTTAGTCATCATAAATATACTTAAACTACCCTATAGTGGATAAGGGATTGTAATATTTAGTGATTCATCAAAGAAGAGACTGGGATGTAACCTCAATAATAATGATATGGTGATAACTTATGCCGTCCAATAATTTAAAATTCATGAGAAAAAGTACCTGACTCATGATTTGGAGTGGGTAGTAGTAATTTTATGAACTAAAAATATAAAGGAATTATATTTATGGTGAAATGTGTTATATATATACTGATTGATAAATCATAAATTATATATACGCATATAAAGAGTTGAATATGAACCGAAGGTGATGGTTGGTCTTTATTAAATATTATGAATGATCAATACACTACCACATTGATAAGGGGAGTACAGTTTATGATATAATATGTAGTAAAGACCATGGTAGTTTTTCTATGATGAGGATTGAAATATATCCAATATTTATGCATTTATAGAATATCTATCATAAAATCATGATTCAAGGGGACATATCATATCTTTATTAGATTAATGTTCAACCATTCATCAATGTGATGATTAAAGAGCCATAGAATGAGGATGTGGAACTTTAGAATAAGGTGAGAAAAATTCCTAATTCCAACCATGATTGTGATGGAATGACAAGGTTTTATTACTGAGTATGTGCCCCATAAATACCAGATAAGGATAAGGATATTTTTGGTGAATCAAATCATTCATCTTTTTCTTTTCATCTTGAAATTACATACATGTATAGAAATCTAAAAGATTATTTCTTGTAGGATAACATAAATTGGGATATCATAGAAAATATATCTTGATGCCTATTATTTCAAAAATTTAAGACTGAGAGAAAAATTCTTAAGTGATGTTACAACCATAACCCATACTACAATGGAAGTGGAAAAACATTAAGATGTATTTCTTCATTGGACTCCCTTAATCATATAAAGTGTATAATTTTTTTTGGGATGTTGTTGATCACCTTATAAAGTAAGAAAAAATCATTTAAATTGGATAATATTTCTATCTTTATCATCTTTCAGAGATTTACATTGAGGATGTAGTTATATTTCATGATTCTCCACTCTCAATTACATCAAATTGAGATATGAGGTTTACCTTGATGTTCTGGAGTAGTATTCTAAAGGATCTCGATAAAGATTTGAGGATTAGTACTGTATATAATCCTTATACCATTCGTCATTATTAAAGAACCATTAAAAATCTAGAATCTATTTCTAGATAATTTTATATGTATTTAATGTTTTTGGGTCAATAAATTTCTATGGTCTAATTTTTTTAAAAAAATTAAATTCACTCGAGAAATTAGATGGATCCTAATGAAGACCTCTTTAGTAGGAAGTGCTAAAATCCAAAGTAATGGGATAAAGTTTGAGAACAAAATATAGTTTTAACTGATCTAGATTAATAAATGGTATACAAGGTTAAAGTTATTCAGTATCACATCAAAGAAACTCACAGTAGATAAATAAGTTATGTAGATAATTGTTAGTGAGATATAGAGTTCGAAGTTTGTGATAAGGTATTTCAATGAATATAACCATAAATTAAGGTTATAAGATTTATAAATAAAGGAAATTTTAACCCAAGATATATCATTCCCTTTAAAATTCTGGATCATATTTGGTCAATTTCTTATTGCTTCGCAATCCCAAGAAATATCCCTCAAGTTTATTTAATGGTTCTATATATCTCTACTAAGGATGTACATACCCGATCCTTCACATATAGTAAGCTCAAAGGTCATAAAAATAGATAATAATATTATTTATGAGAAAAAACTTGCAAATATTCTATATCAAATAGATAGTGTTTTTGTAAATAGGACCACTCACCAAGTAAAATTTTTGTTGGGAAACCATAAATTTGAAGAATTTATTTGAGAACCTAATGTTTTGATGAGGAAAAAGTATCCTTAGTAGTTTTTATTAGAGTTATATAATTTCAGGGGGAAAATTAAAATATGGTGGGAATAATGTTACATCATCACATTTTATTATATATTTCTATTTTAAAAAATTAATTTATTCCATATCTTACATTATAGAAACACCGAGTTTAGAAGAACTGTGATATACTATTAAAATATTATTATATAATATTATAGTTATCTTATTTTCATTGTATCATAAGGTATGATAAGAAGTAAATAAAATTATAAAATTATTTTCTTCATATTTATTTAATGAATTAATTTGTTATAAATGAAAATAAAATCATTTGAAGGTAAAAATAGATGTTTTTCTAAAAACTGTTTTTAGGCACATAAGCATTTCTATCTTAATAAATAAAATTAATATCTATTGACAAATGATTATAATTAAAAGTTTTGATAATATAATCAATAAATATTTTAACATTAATCTAATATTTTTTAATGTCATGGAATGAAGGTAAACTCAACTTCATGTTTAAAAATGCATTTTTATAAACATAATGGTTCTGTTTCTTTTTTCACATTTATTATAAAATTATTTTATTCCATGCATTGAAAATAAATCTTATAAAAAAAATTAAATATTTTTTATCACCAGAATTTATATTATGAAATAATTTGAACTTAATTATTTGTCACAATGAATAGTAAAAATAGTAAAAAAAATTAGCATGGTTAGGGTCAGAAAGATTTTATTGGGGGATTAACCTAAGAGATAAGGATTAAAATATCACAAAACAATTTATTTAATTTAGTTTTTATTTTATTTACACCTTATACTTTCTATATTCATATATTTCCATTTTGGAGCCACTTGAATTGAGTAAGACATTAATATCATTTAAACTTTTGAAAAACCCTAAGTGTGTCCTCTACCACCCTTATAAAAGGATACGACTTCTCCTCTCTTCCTCACACTTCATAATCCATCTATATTAGACAGTAACTAAAATAATACCATACTAAAACTAATAAAATAAATATAGTGGTCCTTTTTTTATCTGAATACCACGATTTTAAATCTTAAGGTGTAATATAATAGAGGTTTCCCAACGAAGAGGTATAACTCTAAATAGTGTAATTTGATTTTTATTTCTTCTTCTAAATCTAATAAATCTATAGTATCCATTATAAAAAATTACTTCAGTATCAAAAATACATAAATTTATTATTATTATTATTTATTAAACACTCTCCATCATATATATATATATAATGAGAAACAAATGCATTCCTTATGTGTACACGTGGACTATAGTTTCCACGTAGTGATATGAATCATTTTACACCCTTATAATTCATGATTTGGTTGTATTATGGATTTAATATTAATATATTATATTTATTAAATAATTATTCTAATGATATTATAATATATTATCTACCTTGTTATCTTTTCATCTATTGGAAAATTATAACATTTCTTATGTGTATCTGTGGACAACCACCTCCATGAAGTGATGTGATTCTTTTTTCATTAAGTATTTACATATATGATGACAAGATAGATTTAACGAATATATATTATTTAAATTAAATAATAAATATTATGTAAATTTCAATTATGATTTACCTTTCTTTCATTTCATCCATCTAAAAGTGAAAACATCACATGTATGTACGTATGGACAACCATCTCCACGAAGTGATGTAATTAATTTTTAACAACCACTTTCTATGAATGGTTATAAAAGAACATAAATTGAATAAATATGATAATTATATGATGACTAATATTATGTATATGATTACTCTATTACCATGGTTTAATTACCTGAACCATCAAACTGAAATGTTCCTCGAAGATGGATCAGTTTTCACCTGAATGATCATTTTAATAAAGAAATTATTAATAAAAGGATAATTAGAAATTTTAAATGAAGGATTCATATTTATTATTTTATTAATATAGTACTATAATATATATTTAATAGATAAAAATCTATTATATATTAGATTTTAATATGTATAAAGAAATAAGAAACTGGAGGTTCAAGCATTATGTTACAATTCCATTATTTTTTGAGATTGTATATACTAAATTTATGTTGAAAGAAATTTATATAGATTCTATCCTTTAAAACCAATATATTTTATTCTATATTAGTAATTTCTGGAATTTTTATGTATTAGTATGATTATCCCCTCATTGGTACTTATAATGATTGGAAAAATATTTGTAAAGAAACATTGGCCTTATTTCCTCTTTGGTTGAAAAAAGTGTTCTTCCAAGTACATACTCTTAAAAATTATTTTTTAAACGTTAATTAATATATCTAAAATATTTTAAAAAAGGATCATTTTAAATAAAATTTAATTTTATTGGTTATTTTATAAAAAATTAATATTTTTAAAGAAATTTTTTTCCTGAATAAGCCATTTTTAAATTTTTATAAAGGCGTTAAACGTACGTATTCTTTTAATTTATAAAAAATTAATATATTTTCCAATATTTTTAAAAATTAATTTTTTATAATATTATTTTGAATGATTCCTTATTTATTTTTAAATAAAATTATTTTCTAAATATTTTTGGACTTTTCAATTAATATGTAGTCAAATTGAAATTATATTTTCTCATGTTTCCAAAGAAAGTTTATAATGATATTTTAAAGATATTATTTGTATATATCAACAAAATTTAATGATTATCATCCTATACTAGGTATAGAATAATTTAATATATATTTATTAAATGATTGGGTTCCCTCACAAATAGAAAGAAAAATATGCTAATATTTTCCATAAATAACTTGAATAATCATAAAGCCTCGAAAAAATCAAATATTCTTACAAAAGATAACTCAAAATTTATTCATAAATAACACTTCTTATCTTATAATATTTCCATTTACCTGAATCATATAATATTACCAATATGTTGAACTTCTTCAAATATAAGTTTAATTAATTATTCACCAATTCTCCTTTCAATCTCATGGTTATCTATATGAAAAAACATATATTCAAAAAATTTAATAACACTTTTATCCTAATTAACCATAATTACCTCCATATAAAAGATTATATTAACTATAATGTAATAAATTATTTTATTCTCATGTCTTAAACATATACAAGTGTTCTATCCTAAATCTCATTTTCATTAAATAATATTTAAAACTAAAGGGTTACATGTGCCTCAATCATATATTAAAAATAAATGAATATATCCCATGAAATAAAACATTCAAAGGGAATTAATGGATTTAAATGAATGAAAATAATTAGATCTTATAAATTTATAATTAAAATACCAGTACACCAGAACTCCCAAAAACCAATATGTAAACACTTTAGTCATTAAAATTACATTATGAAACTCTTACCAATATTTGATGTCTTGTTGATTAATAAAAACATCCTATTATATATCATTAGTAGTTTCTTCCTTAAATTATTTATTTATTTTAGGTAGAGGGTTTACAAGTGACCAAATGAGACACACACTTAGGAAACCCAATAATTTATACCATATTCCTTTATAAACCACTAAAAAAGGTTTTATGTCTTGTTCCTTAATACCTCTATCCTTTTGTTATATTTTTAAAGTGCCCATAGTGGCCTATAGGCTTAAATCCCAACACCATGGCCTAATGGCTTGAATATGGTACAAATAACTCATGTACAATATAGATGAGGGCATAAAGCCCATACTCATGGCCCAATTTCCCATGGGACCAAGACTAACCAACCTATGGAACTCTCCCTACATTTTCCACCTACTATATAATGACCAACAATTTTTATACATAGATATTACATCTTAATATATTAATATTAATTTCATTTTACATAAACTCACCTGATGAACATAATTGTTTAGTGTGTTTTGAACATGAATACATAAATGACTGCTTCATATGTGAACTACATCGTCTCCCGCTATGTTCTTCTTAATTATCACCCTTCCCAAACATATCATATACAATAATTTTCTTTATAACATATGAAAATGAAACATAATACATGGTGAGATTGAATTCTAAGTATGGGTAAACAAGGGATATATCAATATAATGAAATAATATGGGTATGCGAACAAGATAATAAAATTTTAAAACCATGTAATGTATATAAAAGGTCATAATATTGAGTTTTTAATGAATATTACCTGTTCGAAATTAATGAATCATATAGAATCCCATGAACGTGATCCCCAAGATCATAAAATAGTCATCTGAAATAGATTTGTGAAATACATATAAGAATAGAAAATAATTTCCTTAATATTCAAGGATCATTTAAAAAACTATCATAGTGTAATGGTATTATTACCCAATCCATCATAGTAGTGATGGTTCACTCCCAAGACTATCATAGTTCACAATTTCCCTTACTGAATTAGGTTTATTCCACATATTAGTCCTATTAATCAAATGAGATATCAATATTTACCCAATTTATGGGAGGGAGTTATAGGTTCCGAATATCACATAATGAAAATCATACATATTTGTGCCAAAATATCATAAAAATTTTACCATATCATAAATCTTGAAAATAAAATTGTTTTAAAAAATCATCATGGAATAACCCATGGAAAATAAACAAGATTCATAATCATTTAAAAAATTCCTCATGGAAAAACCCATGCTAAATAAATGGGTTTTAGAAAAATTTCATCAACTCATCATAGAATAACCCATGTAAAAGAAAAAGATTTCATAAATATTTCATCAATTCCGTATGGAATATCCCATGGAAAAAAATGGATTTCATAAACATATTTTTAGCATAAATATAAACCACCCATAAAAATAAAATTTATGGTATCATTGTAAAATATCACCAGTAAATCCCAATTAACATAAAAGGATGTCATATTAGATGGAAACTGATTTTGAAAGATCATAGGTAACATTTCATGATTTTAATATCGTTTTCTCTATGAAATCACTTATTTAAAAACAAATTTTTTTTATATTTATTAAAGAAAAAGTTTTATTTGAAAATATCCTCGTAAACTTGTAATTTAAGTTTTAAATCATCGATTGATTTTGATGGTGGAAAATACCATTATTGTTTTACATGTTAAAACAAATAGTTTTTTCACATTTTCGGTAAAAAAACAAGAGCACCACATTAGGATAATGAAAATAATATTCCCTTAAAGGTATTTTATAAAAAATTAAATGATGGGTAAAAATTATTTTATAAAATCTTTGTAGACTAGTAAAAACGTTATTTAAAACTTTTTTAGAAAACATAGACATGGAAGAAAAAATATTTCCAATTGAAGAGAGAAATAAAGTCATTTTTCATTAAAAAAATTCTTTTGGAGACTTGTGTACATAAAGGAGGAAAATTTAAGAATGAAATGTATTTTAATGAAATAACCAAAGTATAATAAAATTCATTATTTTATTGAGAGATAGATCATAATATTTCACCATCATAAACATAATCAAAAGCAATCCTACTAAATAATTAGATTATAACATAAAAAATTTAGAAATATGGAAACATTTACATCATAAAACCCAAAAAATAATAAAACATAGATGGATATTTATATCCCATAATTTTAATGAAAAGAATAATAAAAGATATTCATGGGTAGTATGTACACTAAACAAATAAACAAGTGGTGTATAAGGCATATGTCCCACAAAATAAAAGTGTGATAAGAATCCATTACCTTAAGTCATAACATCCTTTCTACACATTCAAACCTACTAAATAATAAAAATAGGTTTATCATAAGTCTATTATAGAACCATACACAAAAATATATTGTGATATCTCAGACATGGTTCACTCAATAGTAACTAAATACTATTAGCCACATGACCTCAAATTTCCCTCTCTGTATGCTAGAGGCTTCTAAGTAATAGAAATGGTCCATGGTGGAACAATAGATAGATTATACCATTATGACTAGAGTGTAGCACAGTGGTATAATAATAAAAAGCAGTATTATCAGCATAAATATAAGTAAGTAAATGAAGAATTAACATCCATTATATAATAGCATGGTAATCACGTCAATCAATGTCATATAATAAATGATGATCATGACATGATATACAAAATAAGAAATATATACAGACATGGAATCACATTCACATACATACAAGTATACCAAAGAAACCAAAAATACTGAAAATTATATCTCTAGGTATCATCCCAAGCCATAAATCGAACGTATTCTACCCTTATCTCAGGATATAATCAATAAAGTATCGATAATCAGGAACTTTCACCTATCCCTAACTGTATTCATGTTGTCTGTCTGGGTACCAAAAAGGTATCCCATTTAGGCTGTGACATAAACATAGTAGGCCACCGCCAATGGTATCTAAATCCAACCAATCCATAAATATATAATAATTAGTTCTCAGTTATATAACAACCATTCTCTTTATTACACATTGATTCATGATTTATTACATTAAAGTACAAATAATAAAACCCAAAAGGCCGACAAATCTAGTGCCTTTGGGAATAAGTATATGGAATATCTTCTTGAACATTGGATACAACAACATTACTAAAACATCTATAACAAGATTCTAAAATTAAATGCCTTTTAAAACTGTATGGGATAACTTAGGGAAAACATAAGAACATGATGAGCTATAAAGACCAGTATGGTAATGAACATGGAATAAATAGATACATTTTAGATAATAATCATATAAATGCAGTATAAAAATAGTATTAATCATAATCATGAAAAATAAGACATGATATATAATGATAATAAAAAAGGAATCATGGGAAATGTGGAAACAACATAAAACAGTACATCATAAACCTAGGTCAAGGGTAAACCCACCAATACAACATGGTGGAAAAATTTTTCTCATGTAACCCGGTTCAATCTCTATCCCAATGTGATGTATCGTGATACTAAAAATTACCCAATGCATTGGATCACTATCTAGTCACACCCATCATATTCATTTTATTCCCATTCTTAAGTGTGCTACATAGATCATATAACATGGGTTCATTCATTATCAAAATTTATTCTACAATCATGGAGTGTGTAATAAAAATATGTAAGCCCACAATAAAAAATCATATTTTCAAAAATGTGAACACCCTTGATAATAAATGTGTATATTATTCACTACACAATAGTTTTGGAACGAAAAATTACAATGAAATATCAGTAGAAAAATGACATCACTTAAAGATTCATAAAAATGGGTTAATTATAAATAAAGGGGTATATAATAAAATAAAAATCAAATGGGAAGTAATTAGGACATGGAAAATATATCAAAACATTATAAATTAGAAATTGAATGTATAAGTTAATGAATAAACTTGAATAAAGAAAATAATCCTAACTATATTTCGGTATGATAATGGGTGAACATAAAGAATCATGGGAGGATAAATGAGAGTGAAAGGGAGATACCATAATTTATACATTAAATGGACATTATGGGGGATTTATAAGAACATATCTCAATATAATAAAATATAATTTAAAATATATATCATAAAAAAGTGCTTGAATGGAAATGAAAAGAGAGAAATCCCTTACAAAATTTTGGCATAGTAACAGGTGTACATAAAGGATCATGGAAGAATTAATGAGGGTAAAAAGAAGATATCATTATTTATAAATCAATTTTCTAGTAAGTGTAATATGTAATAACATATACCAAAATAAGAAAAATGAAATTTAGAGATATAATAAAAAGAAGTGCTTTTTAAAAAAAGAAGAGTGGAATACCCGTGACTGAATTTCGACACAGTAATGACTTAGGTAAGGTTCAAAATAAGAGAAGATAAATGACCTATAATTGAAATTACATCAATTTTAAATTAAGTAATTTTTAGAAATGAATGACAACATAATAATTTTAAATTAAAAAGACAAATTTCAAAAAAGGTTCTTGAATTGAAAGGAGGAGAGAAAATTCTTTTGTGTGTGTGAATCCAAATGCTTGATAGCAAATTCTTGAGAGATTGAGAGTTCCTTGGGAGGACTCTAGAGAGTGTAGGGAAGAGTGTAGATGTGATAAAATGAGTTTTAGTGATCATAAACATTACATTGGATGGTTTATATAGGAAATGAGGGGGATTTTTTTTATTTTGGTTTTGAACTCTACATAACAAAATAACAAAAATCACAATCCGTCCCATGGTTTTGAAAAAGGTTTTAGTAAAATGGGATCATTTCCACTATTTTATAAGGTAAAGGGCCAAAATTAATAAAAAATCATTTTCTTATGTTGAGGTGAGTCACGATTATAAATAAATGATTATAAAATCTTAAAATATATTACATGTTTTGAAGGATTCATAATGGATTTTTATAATAAATCAAATAAACTTAAAATCGCATTATTTTAATATAAAAATTTCAGATTTTGTCAGATATACCCTTTTTAGTATTTATTTAATCATCTTTGGGTCATTATAATTTCATAAATCACAGAGTATATGTATACAATATTTAATTTTTACCTGAAATTTTTTTTGTCTCAACTAATCAGGAAAAAATCACTTTTGGATAATTTCGACATTCTGATTCCAAAAATAATATTCATTTTATCTAAATAATTTTATAAATATGTTTATTTTAAATTTTAAAATAAAAATAAAAATAACAATAAAAAATTTACATTTATATTAAATCTTTTATTAAACAAAATTACAATTTTACATAAAAACGAAATTTTTCACTATTCACAGAAAATTGATATTTTCTGAAAAATAAATTTTTTTCAGCTAACGTAATTTTTATATGATGATAAAAAAATGGATTTTGTTTTATTAAATACATTTTTAAAATTTCCTACAAAATTATTATAATATAGTTTGATAAAAAGAAATTAAAATCATTTTTGAAGAAAAATTATTTTGTAGAATATAATACAATACCAAAAAATTATTAATTATTTACTAAGAACATATAAATATATTTAATATATATATATATATCATAAATTAGTTAATTATATTCATACCCAAAAATATAATGGGTTTGTTATAATAGTATTGTTTGAATAATCATGGTTTGTTTTGGTTCAGTGTTGCATATCATATATGTTATCAAACATAGTTTTATATTTTTAAAACTTGTGGTGTTATAAGGTAGTAATAAAACCTATAAATTAAGTGTTGTGTATAAATAACCCACATAGGTATGGGTTCCTATGGAACACCCATTCTATTCTACCAGCTTCAACATAATATGAAATATTTATGAGTAAACAGACAATCATGATTTAATTTATAAAATTTTTTTATACATGGATCATATACCAAACATCCCTCATGTTTCATTTCCAAAATTATATTTATAATAAGTCCATCAATAAAAATAAGGGACCTTAATGAGTATAAGATTGTTCTTTGTCTTGGAATATGCATCGTAAAATCATTTCATTTTAATTTTAAATTTGCCTAATACCATCATTGGAATTTCTAATTTTGAACCCCAAGTATCAATATATGTATAAAATGAACCAAAATCCTTACAACCCAATCCAAGGAATTCGTCATACGAACCCCAGTATCTCTCAAGTTGGGGTATAAAGTCACCACCCTATGAGTTTGTCCTTGGAAGTTCACATAGAGAGCCCAAGTGTCACTCATGGAATATATAATAATCTTCCTTATGAGTTCATCCTTAGGAGTCCACATCGGAATTTCAAGTATAACTCATGAAACATATAATGATCTACCCTCTAAGATCATCCATGGGATTCCACAAAGGAAGTCCAAGTATCACTCTAGTGTATTCAAGCTATCTACCAAAAATTCCCTTCCATGGAATTCATATGAGAACCCTTGTGACACCCAAGGAAAATAATGATAATTTCATTATAATTATTTTATTAATCAATCCAAACGAGTCTGTCTATATCAATCCTGAATTACAACCCACATCTCAATCTCATCATGGCAATAATAATGTTCATGGGCCTAAAGAATAACCATACCATATAAGATCACATTTAATTAATCTAGCTATCATATTTATAAATAATTTAACTCAGGTAAAAAGGTTGATCAAGTCAAATAATAAGATTAAAATTCAAAACATCATATGAATCCTCCCATTCAATTAATTGAGAATTTGGATTTTATAAACATTTCGTGGAAAATCAAGAGCTATAAATAATGTCCAAGGAATAAAGACATGGTATTCTATTCCCACTACATTCAACCCATTTATTCTTTAATTAATTCATTTAACATCCCATAATAGGGGATACCTAATATTCCTCAAAAGGGTAATCAAATTTATAATCCAACCATGGTGGTTCAAACTCATCTAACAATATAGCCAATGGGTGGTTTGAATTTTAGGACCTTAACAATTATTTACACATCAAAGGGTCTCATGGGTTATCAAGGTCAAGTCCATTCAGTCAATTTAAATGAAAATTCAATTTAATAGTGTCACCTAGAAGGATGATTCATGAAAAAAAATATTATATATAAACAATTAAATTTAATGTAAAATTCATTATCGTAGTCTACTCTTTATCTACTATTGTCCTATAATCTAGGATAGAATGGAAGAAATTGAGTAAAAATATAAATATTTGGAAAATAGGGATTATGATCGTGCACCAAAATAACTATATTGAGAAGAATAAATTTTTTTGAAGGAACAAAATGAATATATAACATACTAGTGGCAATAAAATGAGTCAGATAGCGACTAGTTTGGAGTTTGGATGGGGGAATTTTTGCAAACCTAGATTTAGCCAGAAGAGAGAGGTGTCTATGGTGAGGGTTTTTGTGTATTAAAAATGAGGGGTGATAGGAACAAAAATTCTTTTGCGGGATTAGGGGAAAATTTAAATTTTTCTCTAAATTTAAAGGGTCACAAGGTTTGGTCACACAATTGGCCAAACTGTGTGCCAACTGTGAAAGGATCACTGACTAGGCACCCCTTATCACATGGTCATATCACGTGGTTAGAAAAACAATGTGAAGACCATGTGTTTTAACTATCTTAAAAATTTACAATAAATCAATGGACATGTATCAAGGGTTTCATGGTTTCATGAAACCGTGTAGCCCTAGAAAGTGACCTAGACAACCCCCACATAGTTTGATCTAATAGTGTAGACTGGGTTGAACGTTTTATACTAATCGTGTGGCCCAGATACCTCCTCTAAAGTCATATGCTTCAGGCTTAGTAGTAGCCTTAGACATCCTTGTTTCTTCTATGACCCCACTGGCCACTCACACTAGTTTAATATTGAATAATTAAATATAAATTAGAAGGTTTTGTAGCTCATAGAAATGACGGGATCATAAAATATTCACCCTTAATGTAATTCAGCACTGAATATCACTTTTATGGGTGGTAAGGTCTCTTCTATGAATAACTTTGGAAAATGAGAATGCACATCAACCTCCCTATCCCAATTATTATAATGTAAATAGTCATTCTACCAAAGAACACATACTAGAATAACTGACTTCCCTCAGGAAACCATCATGCCTCAATCAAAAATATGGATAAGTTTCTCTTCAAAAAACACATCACCGTCTAACTCAAACTCATCCGGTTGAAGAATATAAGACAGATCAGAATAATGAAGCTTATATACATGGAAGACATCTTGCATGACATGGTAACCATGTGGTAATTAAAACCTATAGGATACCCACCCAGATATATCTATAATCATAAAGGGAACAATGTAATGAGGTAATTCCTTTTCTTATTTCAAAATATATCTATTCACTAGTCTTGGTGAAACTCATAAGAAAGCCTAACTTCCCACCTCCAACTCTAGTGGCCAAAATGATGATCAATGTATGATTTATATCTTGACTAAGCTATAAAACTCTACTTATTAATAAGGTAAACCTACATTGATGTATCATGAAAAAGATAAGGACCCAATAGTGTTACCTCTCAAACCCTGACCAATATAAGGGTAAACGAAACAACTTACTGAATAGATCCTCACAAGGATCCATCTTTTTTGTCTCATGGAAGCTATTATTTTAAGAAAACTTAGCAAGAGGTAAGTGTATATCCCATGTACCTCCAAAATAAAGGATTCATGTCAATAAAATGTACTCCAAAACATGTATTGTTTACATACACTGACCATCGATCTGTGGGTGATAGGTTGTACTCATCGGTACCTAAGAACCTAGTTCCCTCTACGACCCATTCTAGAACCATGATGTGAAATGATCATCTTTGTTTGATAAAATAAATCCTATAACCCCATATAAGCATATGATCTCATGAATTTAGAGCCTCCCAATCCCATCCACTAATAAAACCTCCCAAATAGGAAAGAAATCGGTGAACGTTGTTAAAATATCTAAGACCAACCATATGGTGTCATTGCCTCGAGGTTATCTAGGAAATCCTATCACAAAATCAATAGTAATGTCATCCAATATCCACTCCAAAAATGTAATTCCCATAGAATCCTAACTAGTTACTAGTGTTTTATCTTCACCAAAGGATAGATGAAACACCATGTAACAAGACCAACTATCTCTTGTTTTTTCCTCGACCACTAATGTTGGCGGCATAAGTCATGATACATCTTGGTAATATAATGATTCACAGCCCATATAAAAAAATGACACTCTCACATCAAATCCTATCATATTGCTGTAGAAGCCCTAACATGTCTATGGATGTGAAAGATCTCAACCTCATCAATGATCCAACTAGAAAGAGGGTGGTGACCTGAAATACCATCCAGTAGGACCAAGGCCTTAGAATCTAATAGATTCCCCATAATCAATCTCTCCAAAAGTAAATATTTCACTAATAATGATTCAAGTATAGACTATCCATGATCGTCCTAACCCTCCAAATGAATCTCACAAAATTAAGCCACCAGCTTTCAGTCAATATTAGCCTCATGAATTTTTTGTGTCTGAGTCCTCTTTCTCATAGAATCGAAAACTAAATTTCCATTTACAATTATATAAGCAGGATCAAAGTAAAACAAACTCTATAAATTGAACTAACCTTTATTTCCTAATATTTAATTCATGATTCATAAATATGTACTTGATTATTTTTTGGTATTTATACACCGCAAAATTCTCTCCCAATAAGTAATACCTCCAACAGTATAGGCATTAACAACAACATATAAGTCAAGATCATGTGTCAGGTAGTTCCTCTTGTGTGGCCTCAAATAAAGAGACCCATACATCCCAAATAGATCCTCCTACATTATGACTACCCCTAGATAGATACCATATGCATCACAATATATTGTATAGCTTATGGCTGACATTAGAAGAATCCAAATTGACGTTGAATTCGGTCTCCATTTTTTGCTTCTGAAAGGTTGTATTGTAGGCTTCAAACCATATAAACATCACATGATTCTTAGACAAGACCATAAGAGGTTCTTCTATTCATTATTATTCTTGTATTAAGTGATTGAAACAACCAACTATCCATAAGAAGCATTATATATCAAAGACATTATTGGGATTCTCCTATGAAGCTATAGCTCTCACCTTCATTTGGTCAACTAATGCTCCTTTCCCATAGATAATATGACCCATTTAGTGAATTTTAACCATCCAAACGAGGTTCTTTGTGATATTAGCATATAATTGATGCTCTTTAGGTGTATCTATTATTATAACAAGGTTTTTTTCATGGTTTTTTGAGTGTGACAATACACTGAGATATAAACCACAAATACCACCCAAAATTAATCTAGATATCGAAGGAAAACCTAGTTTATGATTTCCATGAAAACTACTAGCACATTCCTCAAACCGAACGACAGGACCAAATACTCATAAAAGAAATGTCTAATATATAATTTCATATATGGTATGTCTAATGTTATATAATTCACCTGATGATAACTTGATTTCATATCAATCCCAGAAAAAACCATTTTCCTATGAGATGATCAAAGAGATAATCTATATAAGGAAATAGATACTAGTTCATAGCTATAAGATGGTTCAACCGAATATAATACATGAAAAGTGTGAGGGTACCATCCACCTTCTAGGATAAAAGGACTGATGATCCCCATAGTAAAAAACATGGATATATAAAACATTTATCAAAAAAATATTTTTCTTGATCTCCTATAACTCAATAGTAGACATCTTATAAGGAGGAATTGATACTGGTGAATATACTGACACTATTTTGATGGAGAAATCTACCTAGATATTTAGAGGTATTCCTAAATATCCATCTGGGAAAACATCCCTAAAATGATCTACCACCATAGGGATATCTTCTTGATGCATTCCATGATCATTCAGATATATGATAGCAATTTGGTTTTTTACTCCACTAATCCCATAATGATCAGGTCCAGATCTGATCACCTGTGCATCCAATTTATCCATGTTAATATAAACCCCACCCTCTAGTGATGTGAAGGTCACCCATCAATGATAGAAATAAATATAATCATGATAGAGAACCTACTAATCAACACTGGGAATAATATCAGACCCTATAATCTTGAGGATAAATAGGTTTTATAGGAATTGATATCCACCTATTTCAAGGGGTCACTCCCTACACAGGCATAAAATATCTGATCATATCCCTAGTGAAGTATAAAATTTCATTATGACCTAGGAAAATAGAAATATGAGCCCATGTATCTCTATAAAATGCATAGATATGAATAAATGAGGAGACCCTATATCTAAAAGATCATATACTAACGTATAATCTACTTGCATAGTACCTATGACCATATAAGGTTTTACACTATTCTCCTTAGGTATCAAGTTCAATTTATATATATAGAATTATTCATGGATTTAATATATATCTTGGCTACCATAATCATGTTCACTCTACTGGTGCCGTAAATCTAGTGTCTGGCTAGCTCCGAAATGAACACCTCCTCGGCCTGGTTGGCCTCTCAAACTCCATCTCCCTTCCATATTAGAAGATGTTGACCCCACTCCTAAATGTGGAGTTAGTGAAAATACTCCCTCACTAGTTACTAAAATAAAATATATGAAAAATCATTGTTAATAGCCCATATTTCCACAAGATCAACAGTCTACTATTTCCCTAATACATTTAGGTCTCATATCTTCTAGTCTATTTCACTAATGGAACATCACTAGGTTCCATGAGTATGTACCCTAGCTACTAATATCAGTAGATGGAAGCTAGAAATGACTCCTCTTACTATTTGTTGATGCAATTCCAAATCTAGGTGTCGAACCTCCCTAGAACACACCCATACTCTCTCTTAGGATACGCTTCATGATAAGTGCCAAATTCACTATTACCAATATGCTAGTAACACTAAATACATTCACATGTGATAAAATTTCATATATGAGAACATCCTCAAATATCCTAGATTTGGATAACTTTTCACCAAAAATAATAGGTGTGAAATGTTAGAGATCTATGAAACGGGTAGAATAGTCCATAACTTACAAGGCACCTTACTCCAATTTAATAAAAGTATGGGCTGCATCTATCCTCAATGTACTGGGATAGAAACAATCATATACGTCTACCTTAAAATCCCTCTAAACCATATCCCAATTATGATCTGTCTAATTGATAATTCCCCTTATTCTTTTGGCAGAATACCAACGCATATATGTAGTGAGCTACACTATTTTCTTAGAAGGTGTCTTGAGAAGCTCTAAAATCAATATCCTTGACTCTATCCATGCATCTACAGCCTGGGGACCACCCACTTTTGAAAACATGTCTGAATAATGCTACTGAAACTCATGTATCAACTCTACCATAGTTGGGGAAGGTCACCGGTCTCCCTATACAATCAACACAAAGTGTAGGAAATACTCTCGAAACTTGGCCTCATTACACATATTAGTTATATCAGGTAGTGCATCAAGTGTCACTACTGGAGGATCTATGGGTGACCTAGGGACCACCACCTTTAGAGCATGGTCATGACCACCCACCTAGCATATTACTTTAGGATGTCATGGTGGCATGCATTTATAAATTCTAAACACATGTCTCAAGACAAGATGTGATAACTTCCAAAATCACAGATATAAGAATAGGATAGGTATAATACCCCCTATACTAGAGTCCCACCCCTCTTCTTTATCCTAAATATAGTATTAGGCGATGTAAAGATCATAATAAAAGAAAGAGACACTGCCTACTACTATAGATGGTTTAGGATCAATTTCCCTATTATAAATCAAAGGTCCCAATATGAAGAGTGTCAATTGCAATTTATAGAGGAAAACACCCATTAAATTTCAATTCAAATCCCTATTTAATCGAGAAAATTTCATTTTATAATTCAATTTTATTAATTTTTTTTCTCATTTATATATAAATCTTATTAATGGTTGAATTATATAGATCTTTAATACCAATTTATAAAGGCCCACACAATTTATAAATTGAAGTGTGACATCAATTTAATCATAACCAATCATTTATCAAGTCACAACACAAAATTTTAGCACAATTTATGGACATAGAAATAAAGGGAAAAACATGCTATTAGAAATGCATGCAGTAAGTAAATGTGGCATGGTATAATGCACGAAATATAAATCTTGAAGTGCCTATAATGATGCATGATGTAATACTTATTTTCTGTATCGACCAAGGGTAAAATATATAGTCATAAGGAAAAGGAAACATGAAGTTCATTACCCAATAATGAAATCATGGACATTATAATCAGTATAATCTAGAAATATTTTCCATATCCAAGGTAATTTGGCTTTTTACTAGGTGTGGGTTAGCTAATCCAAACACAAGATCATGACCAAATCCCGATATGTCATATATCTCCTTTCTATCATCCCAAAAAAATAGGGAAAAGAATATGAAACTCTGATACCACTTTGTGACGTCTGGAACATGGTTTAATCAATAATAACTAGACCATACTGGGCACATGAACTAAAGCATGCCTCCCCATATAACAGAGGTTGTGAACTAGTAGTGAGGGTCCATGGTGGTAGTGGGGAGACTATACTCTCATGATTAGAGAATAACCCAACAATATAATGATATCAAAAACTAGTGAATGTATAAAGAATACTAGACAGTTGAAGAATAATCAACCATCGTATAAAAACTAGGTAATCATATCTATCAATTTCATATACAAAATGCTGATCATAAAATTCTATATAAAAGAAAAAAATAGTTATACATGAAAAAAGGTATACACACAAAAATGTATACCAAAGAAACCAAAGAGACCAAAAAGACTATCTCCAGATAGAATCATGAGCCATAACTTAGTCCTATGCTCACATGATACAATTCTATAATCATTCATGTATCAACAACCATGCACTTTCCCCTGTCACTACCTACATCCATGAAGTTTGTTCAAGTACTAGAAAGGTGGCTTGAGTAGGGTGTCATATAAAATTAGTAGTCCACCACTAATGGGTTTTAATTCCATCCAGTCTATGAATATATAATATAAATTGTGCATGTTACAATAAAATTTGTAAATAAAATGTGGTCAATAAATAACCCACATTGGTTTGGGTTCCCATGGAACAACCTTCCTCTGCTACCGAAATCTGCCTATGCTAGATTATCTATGATTAATCAGTCAGTCATGATTTAATATATAATAAAGTCTCAGGACTGGGATCATGTTTCAATAACCCCCTTGTATCATAATCGAAAGGATGTGTATAATAAGTCCATCAGTAAAAATAAGTGCTCTATATAAATCTAATACTTTTATTTGGCTTGGAAGAAATGTCATAAAATCATTTCATTTAATTGGAAAGAATTAATAGACCATCATTGGTATTCCTAATTTGGAACATATAAATTATTCCAAGTATTACATGAATTAAACACCTTACAAGACCATCCTAGGAATTCCACATTAGAACACTGATATCACCCTAGGTGTTGTATTAGTCCACCAACATTTGAGTTTGTCTATAACATCCCTATTACGAAAGGCACCCAGAGGAACCCCGTACTCGGTTGGTCACATGGCCTCAAGATCATTTCCCCAAACACTAGAGGCTACTAACTAGAAGTGAGGGCCTTGGGTGTGATAATGGGGAAACTATGCCCTCATTGGCAGAGTACACAGTGGAAGAGAAACAAATAAAAAATAGTGGAAGCAGTAAACAAGCCATACACAAGTGAACACCAGAAGACTAAAAATGATAAACAGTTAGAGCACATACATATAAAATGATGCATGATACATATTTCTAGGAAAAATTTCCAAAAAAGTAAAAATTTTGAATACAAACACTACTAAACCAAAAATACAAGGAAACATATGACATCTCCCCAGCACCGCAAGCCTAAGCTTGGTACCATGCTCTCTAGCCCCCGAGCAATTGAAGTACCTAATTTAAAAGGACTGTTACCCTTATCTATACATGAAACAATATATTCTCTTTGGGCCCAAAAGCATGGCACAAATAGGGTGTGAGACGAAATCCCAGTAGGCAACCACCACGAGATCTCTGCCTAACAGTCAAGGAATATATGGTAGGTAAAAGTACAGAAAGTAGTAAACAGGAAAGTACTCAATAGTAAAAATCAACAGTTTCTATTATTTAATTTACAAACAAGTAAGAAGCCACTCAAGCAAGTAGAACAAATAGGTAACCCTCTAAGTAGTTCTCACAGCCTAGCCCATATGGTTCAACCAACAAGTACTAGAAACCCTCTAGGAGGCACACACAGTCTCAACCTTCTAGTTAAGCTAAAGAATAGACTCTCTGGGGAAGAACTCACCATCAATTCCCCCTATAGTCTCGTATCATACTAAAGGTGCTCTGGGGAAGCACTCAATGCCTCATCCCCCCTGTGGCCCACATTGAAGAACTATAGACACTCTGAGGAGGCACTCAACATCAATTCTCCCTATGGTCTCGCATCGTATTATAAATAAGCTCTAGAGAATCCCTTTCATCCATTATCCCTGTGGTCTACTATACTAGGTTCTCATGACCCTGTGTAAGTCAAAAATTGCAACACGCATATTGGAAAAAGTAACCTCACGAACTACTTGGCTAGCATTATACAGTAATATCAACATGGAAGAACAACAGTCACACCATCCTACAATACTAGGCATAGGAAAACAATAGTAGTAAAAAAGGTAAAATAGACCCAACGGTCCATACATGCAAGAACATTCATGGAAAACACTTCCAAATCCTAACAAGTTGCCCAAAACAAAAACAAAATCTGCGACTCTTGCATACAAGCAAAGTAGGGAATCAATAGGTCTAATGCGGTAAACAAGAAATACCTCGTTCAAGATTATTGGTGGAATTTGCATAAGATATTCAAAGACTCTCAACAAGAAGGCACAAAACACCTACCTTGATGTTAGAAGATCGATATACCTGATCCATGGGGCATGAATCGCCTTATAACGTCAGATATCTTAAAAAATGTCTAAAATGATTAACCCACAGTAACTTGGAAAAGAGAAGGAATTGGTAAATGATGCTCTAGGAGAAGAGGGAACTCACAGTTGTGATTCCAACACACTAATCGGTGTTCGAATCGGAGGACAGACGGAGGTTTGGGGGACATTGAAGATCAGCAGCTGCTCGGCTCTCTCGGATGAAGAAGACCTAAAAGAATTCAATTCTGGTGATTAGATGTGACCCTAGTCTGTTTAATGTAAAAAAGGACATGACATGTAATTTTAGATTACACTGCGTGTACTCTCCTTTTCCGTACTCCGATTTAGGTGGCCTCCATGTCACCCCTACATGGTCATGTGTGTGGCCATGACATGGCCTGCACACATCCTACAACGGCATCGAAGTACACGGCGTGTACTTTGAAAATTTCCTGATTTTCTTCTTTTCCTAAAAAATGACCAGAAAAGGAAAAACATACCTGAAAAGAAGATCAAGGTTCTTTCAAACTTCCTCCCTTAAAAAATCCATCTCCAAATTTCCCTAGCACGGTGTAGAAGAATAAACCTTGAACAAATCTGGCCACTGTGATCGTACATCATCCTCCCTCTCCCATGTATCATTCTATACTCGTCTGTGCTGCCATAACACCCATACCAGAGGAACAGACCAGCCACAGAGAACCTTCATATTGCGATCGACAATCTGGATAGGTTGCTCCTTGAAAGATGCATCCACCTCCAACTCAAATTCCTCAGGTTGGAAAGCATGAGATGGGTCTGAAATGTAACATCGATGATGAGAAATGTAGAAGACATCATGCATATATCGGTGCCATTGAGGTAACTACAACTGATAGGAAATCGGCCATACTCTCTCAAACACCTCAAATGGCCCGATGTACCTCGGTGAAAACTTATCCTATCTCCTAACCCTCTGGTGTCCCAACCTCAGCATGACATGTAGGGAAACCTAATCTCTAACCTAGAACTCCAGAGGACATATCCATTGATCAACATAAGACTTATTATTAGACTGTGCAGTAGCTATCCTTTTCCGAATCAACTCTATCTGTTATGTGGTCTCTTGAACAAGATGAGGTCCCAGCAAAGCTGCCTCCCCTGCCTCCAGCCAACATAAGGGTGATCGTCATGGACTAATATAAAAATCCTTATAAGGTGTCATCTAAATAGTTTCTTAAAAACTATTGTTTTAGGTGAAATCCACAATAGGTATATGCTTCTCCCAAGAACCTCCAAGGTCCAAAATGTATGCTCGGAGCATGTCCTCACACACCTGAATTATACGCTCGGATAGACCATCTGTCTGGGAATGGTATGATGTACTAAAAAGTACCTGTGTACTCAAACCCTTCTGAATCCCCTTCCAGAACCAAGAAGTAAAACACACATCCATGTTTGAAACAATAGAGTGTGCAACTCCATGCAGATGTACAATTTTCTGGGAGTATTGTCATCCCAGCTCATCAACACTGAAGGTCTCTTTGATTGGAAAGAAGTTAGTGAACTTCGTAAGTCTATCAATGACGAACCATACAACATAATTCCCACGAGGTGATCTCGGCAACCCTGTCATGAAGTCCATTGAGACATCGTTCCACTTCCACTCAGGAATGGGTAACTGCTGTAAAAGACCCGCTGGTTGCTCATGTTCCTCCTTCACATGCTGACGATTAGAACATATCATAAAAAAACCAGAAACATCTCTCTTCATACCTAGCCACCAATACTGGCAGTGAATATCGCGATACATATTGGTGACACCAGGATTAACTGCCCAAAGAGAGGAATGAAAATCTTGCATCAACTCCTCGCGTATATCTGATGGCACCCATACACGCCCCTAGAAACGCAAGATCTCATCCTCACCTACTATACATCTAGGAAGAGGGTTCTCTCCTGACACAATCTCCCGCATGACTAGGCCTTATGAGTCTGATAGCTGCCTCATCCACACTCGATCAAGAAGGGTAGTGGTAACAACTACAGAAGATAGAAAAGTTTGCCCTTGTTTGTCTTGCACCTCCAAATGCATCTCGGTGAACAGAACCATAAGCTTCCACTCACTACTGGCCTCCTAAACTACCTGTATCTGAGTCCTCCATCTCAACGCATCTGCCACTACATTTCCCTTCTTCGGCATATAAGAAAGCTCAAAATCCAAGGACTGAAGTTACCCAACCCACCTTCGCTGTATCAAATTCAGATCACTCTGAGTGAAATTTTACTTGAGACTCTTGTGGTCGGTGAAAACGACAAATTTCTCTCCCAGAAGATAATTTCTCCAAAAGCATAAGGCATGAACAACTGATGCCATCTATAGATAGTGCGCCCGGTAGTTCCTCTCATGTGGCCTCAACTGCCGAGACACGTACACAATGACTCCAACACCCTGCATAAGCACAACTCCTAGCCTGATACCTGAAGAATAATTGTAGATAATGTAGCTCTTTCTTGGATCAATAAAGACTAGTATCAACGCTGAATTCAACCTCCCTTTCAGCTCATGAAAGGCTGACTCACAAAAAACTGACCATAAGAACTTCAAACCCTTCTTGGTCAGACCTGTCAGCGGTGCTGCTAAGCATGAAAAGTCTTGTATGAAGCATCTGTAGTATCCATCCGTACCTCAAAGACGTTCTTCAGCTGCTCCCAGGAAACTACTGCTCTCACTTTCTATGAGTCTACTGATACATCTCTCTATAAGATAACGTGACCCAAAAAGAGAATCTAGTCTATCCAAAAGTGGCACTTCGAGATCTTAGCATATAACTGATAATCCCTCCATGTACTCAAAATGATCTCAAGATGGGTGTCATGGTCATGTCAAGTGTGAGAGTACACCAAGATATCATCAACGAAGACCACCATGAACGAATCCAAATAAGGATGGAACACTCTGTTCATTAGCGCCATGAAAACTGTTGGCGCTTTCATAAGACCAAACAAAATAACCAAGTACTCGTATAGAGCATACCTGCTCCATAAGGCTGTGAGAGGTATATCAGATGGTCCAACATGAAACTGATGATAACCGAACCTCAAGTGAATCTTTGAGAACACTCGGGATCCTCTAAGCTGATCAAAGAGTTCATCAATCCTCAGCAGAGGATATTCGTTCTTGACTATCAACTGGTTCAGCTTCCGATAATCAACACAAAGACTAAGGGTGTAATCTTCCTTATTCACGAATAGGAAAGGCAAACCGCCAGGAGATGTACTAGGTCAGATGAAACCCTTGGCCTACAAATCCTCCAACTACTTCTTGACATCCTACAACACAGGTGTAGCCATCCTATAAGGAGGAATGGAAATCGGTGCTGCTTATGGCATGAGTTCAATAGAAAATTCTACCTCACCCTCTTGAGGAAAACCTGAAAATTACTCTGAAAAAACATCCCTAAAACGATCCACCACTGGAGGAAAGTCTAGCTATGAAGTCCCTGGTCATATAGATATAGACCGGAAATCTGGGCTGTAACTCTTCCTAGCCCATGTTTCTCGGGTCCTACTCTACTCGCCTGGACATCCCACTCGCCTCTATGAAGAAAAGATTCACCCCTGGTGATATGAAGCTCACCCTGCGACAATAACAGCCGACGATTTCAGGAAAGGGAACTAACCAGTACATCTCGAGAATGACATCATAGCCCATCATCTATACAACGTAGACGTCCCATAGAAAGTGATACCCAGCCACCTCTAGAGGGAAATCCTTGAACTGATGTACACTAACCATCCTAGTCCCCAATGGTGTGTCTAGATTCAATGTATCAGTAGAGGAAAAGATGCAGAGCCCAAGGATCTACACAACAGATAAAGATATAAAGCTATGGTAAGCCCTTGTATCGAAAAGAGTAGAAGATAAAACTATGGATACTAAGATCATACCTCGAACTGTAGAGGGTCTGGGATCCTGCTTCTGCTGGGTCTGCTTCACTGCAAAAGCCTGACCTGTACCACATCACTTTGACCCTACCTGACCACTCTGAGCTGATCCACTCTGCTGTTGCTGAATGATCGGTGATTGACCACCATGGCCTCGACCTACACCTTCGCCCGAATAGTTGGAAGAACTCCAGTTCCCAGACTGGTGAGAAACTGGTGGCGTGGCTCCTGAATGAGGAGTCATAGAAGAACCCATATCACCAGCTGCAGGTGAAATGATCTGACAGAAATACTAAAGGTGACCCATCTTGTTGCAAGATCAGCACTCCACTAGGTCCCTCTGGCACTCTAGCCTCATATTCCCAGCCCTTCCACATTGGTATCATACCACATGGCTACCTGAAGATGTGTCTCTCTACCTCGGACCACTGTGCGTAGACTCCCTATGGTACTTCCTGCTGTCATCTGGTGAAGCACTATCTATGGATGCGGAACCACCCTGGATCTCAGCTCCAGAATCTCTCATATTGTGCTTCGCAATCAGCACCCGGTTGACGATGGAAGCGATGGAAATATACCTAAATATATGCACCTTTGAGTGGATCTCCCATCTGAGACCGTCCTAAAATTTCTTTTCCAAGAACAACCCATCTCCGCCCTAGAGGGGTGTGAAATGCTAAAGCTCGGTGAAACGAGAGGAATACTCCATGATAGAAAGAGTACCCTGCCCTAGGCACATGAACTCCCAATCTCGTTCGGACCTCAAAGTCTCCGGATAAAATTAGTCATAAAAGACGTGTTGAAACTCCTCCCACACCATAACCTATTGATGAACCGCCTGTGAGGTCACGTCCCACCACCTCTTAGAGGAGTCTCGTAGCATGTAGGTAGTGATCTTGACCAGCCTTTCTGGAGGCTTCTATAGATGCTCAAATATTGTCATCATGGCTTCTAGCCATGACTCTGTAGCCTTAGGTCTTCCTTCCCCTGAGAAGGTGGGAGGATGCTACTGCTGGAAAAACCACGTCAAGTCTGCCATAGTCGAGGCAGGAGGTGGTGCTCCCTAGAAGGTTTAGATCATCCTTAGAAATCCTTCCTTAAACTATGAATCAGTGCCTGTAACCGGTATCACTGTTGGTGCCAAGGCTGGTACGATAAGGGGATTTGAGGGAATTCCCTGATCAGCCATATCTGGTGTCTAATCAATACCATGAAACTGGAGAACAATCGGAGGACATCTCGGTGTCATGACTGTGCAAGGTCAACACACACATTATATTCAAGATTATAAAATACTGAAAACTATAAGGACAAGAAAGGAACAGATGGAGGAAATCATTCATGTTCTGCAAAACACTACTACATGGAGTGTACTTTTCCTACACGGCGTGTTCCCTTATGTCATCCACATGGGCGTGTACCTCAGCTTAAACTGGTTGTGTAACACCCCAAACACACGGTGTGTTGTCCAAACACATGGTGTTTACATGAATCTTATTCCCTGCCCAACTCCTTCTACACAGTCAATCCATACGGCTCTCTTAAGACTAAACTACAAGGGATGTTCAAGGCAGACACGGTTTGTACTTTAGCAATCTTCACCGGCCCGGGTTGTTAGTGACATTGCCTATGTACCCAGGTTAAACTACATGTCATGTTCAAAACAAACACGACGTGTACAAGGATGGATATCACTGACCTGTGGTATTCGTGACACGGTCGGATACTTAGGTCAGACTAGACGGCGTCTAAAATCCTGACACGGCATGTATGTGAAGAGATACATCGACCCGTGTTGTTAGTGATAAGGTCGGGTACCTGGGTCAGACTATAAGGCGTTTTGATATGGTACATGGCGTGTTTCTACAAGAAAATCCCCAACCTGTTCTTTTTCCTACACAGCCTACGACACGGTTAGAGAGTACACGGCGTGTACATACTGTACACGATGTGTACTTATGAAAAACAGTTTCTTCCCAAACAGAAGAACACATGGCAAGTAGTCAAAACTACACGGCATGTATTCTAGGTTTTTCTAGATATTAAGCCTCAAAAAATACTCCAGAGCCCAGAAAACACTGAAACGAACACTGAAAGTGCCAAATCCTAATTCGTGAGGGCCCATACTCCCCACGAATCAAAGTTTGGAATCTCAAACAAGTTTTAAATATGGTAAAAAAGTCAATAATCCACCAAATCCTAGTCTATGAGGGCCCATAACACCTCACAAACCAAATCTTGGTTTTCATTCAAACAAAACCTTACAAAAACAGTGCTTTAACAAGAAGCAAATATTTTTATCAGGGCATATATCACAACAACATGCATATTTTACACAACATCTACCACAACAACATTCAATCGCTAATGCATCCTAGGTGACATGGAAAGAATGCATGAAATGTGATTTCTAGAAAGTTCCTATATAATGTATGAGATGGAATACCCTTATCTCATTGGGTTGTGACATAAATAGGACTTCAATAACAACAATGGTAACATCACAAAGCATGTGAATCACCTAATGCTAAAATTAAATCAACTGTAAAATTTCAAACCTGTAAAATTGCAATAAATGAGGTAGTATGGCTTTTCCTTGTACACATGATAGCCACTCTGGGGAAAATCTCATTACCATGTACCTATTTCATCCTATCCCTAGCTATAGGCTCCAAACAGTAAGTCGAGAGAAAAGATTTCCTTTGATACCACTTTGTAACGTCCTGGTTCCAAAAGCCACCCAAAGGTGCCCTGTACCCGGTTGGTCACATGGTCTCAAGCACATTTCCCAAAACACCAGAGGTTTCCAACTAGCAGTGAGGGCCTTGGGTGTGATAATGGGGAAACTATGCCCTCACTGGAAGAGAACACAGTGGAAGAGAAACAAATAAACAATAGAGGAAGTAGTAAACAAACCATACACAACTGAACAGCGGAAGACTAAAAATGATAAACAGTTGGAGCAGATACATATAAAATGATGCATGATACATATGTCTAGGAAAAATATCCAAAAAAGTAAAAATGTTGAATACAAATAGTACTAAACCAAAAATAAAAGGAAACAGAATACAAATCCCCAACACCGCAAGCCTAAGATTGGTCCCATGCTCTCCAATTCCCCAGCAAGTCAAGTACCTGAAGTAAAAGGGCACTTTCCCTTATCTATACCTGCAACAATATAATATGTTTGGGTTGAAAAGCATGGCCCAAACAGGGTGTGAGACTAAATCCCAGTAGGCAACCACCACGATATCTATGACTAACAGTTAGATAATATATGGTAGGTAAAAGTATATAAAGTAGTAAAAAGGAAAGTACTCAACACTAACAATCCACAGTTTCTAGTATTTAATTTAAAAACAAGTAAGCAGCCCATCAAGAAAGTAGAAAAAACAGGTAACCCTCTAGGTAGTTCTCACAGCCTAACCCTTATGGTTTAACCAACATGTACTAGCAACCCTCTGGGAGGCACACACAGTCTCACCCCTCTGGTTCCGCTAATGAATAGACTCTCTAGGGAAGTTCTCACCATAAATTCCCCCTATAGTCTCTTATCGTACTAAAGGCGCTTTGGGGAAGCACTCAATGTCTCATTCCCCCTATGGCCGACTTCAAAAAACTACAGATACTCTGAGGAAGCACCCAATGTCAATTCCCCATGTGGTCTCACATGTTATTATAAATACAATATGGAGAAGCCCTTTCATCTATTCTCCCTATGATCTACTACACTAGGTTCTCACGGCCCTGGGTTAGTCAAAAAGCATAGCACACGTATCGGCCAAAGTAACCTCAAGAACTACTTGGCTAGCATTCTATAACAATCTCAGTGAGGAAGAACACTGGTCACACCATTCTACAATACTAGGTCTGGGTAAAAAATAGCTGTCAAAAAGGTAAACTAGACCCAACGGTCCGGACAGGCAAGAACATGCATGGAAAAAACTTATAAAGCCTAACAATTAGCCCAAGACCCAAACAAAATCTTCTACACTATAATACAAGGAAAGAAGGAAATCAATAGGGCTAGTACAATTAACATGCAATACCCCGTTCAAGGGTATTGGTGTAATTTGCACAAAATATTCAAAGACTCTCAACAGGAAGGCACAAACCACCTACCATGATATTAGGAGATCTATATACTTGAACCACGGTGCTTGAATCTCCTTAGATCGTTGAAGATATAAAAAATGTCTAAAAAGTTCAACCCATAATAACTTGGAAAAGAGAAGGAATTGGGAAACGATGATCTTGGAGAAGAGAGAACTCACCGTTGCGATTCCAACGCACTCACCAGTGTTCGAATCATAGGACAGATAGAGGTTAGGGGGCTCATCGAAGATCCATGGTTTCTCGGAGCTCTCAGATGAAGATGACCTAAAAGAAGTCATTTCTGGAGATTAGACACGACCCTAGTGTGTTTATTGAAAAATAATAAAGTACACGACATGTAATTTTATAGTACACAGCGTGTACTCACCTTTTCTGTACTATGCTTTAGGCAGCCTCCATGTCACACCTACATGGTCGTGTCTGTGGCCATGACAAAGACCACAGACGACCTCCAACGGCATCTAAGTATAGGGCGTGTACTCATAAAGTACACAGCATGTACGTTGAAAATTTCTATATTTTCCTATTTTCCTCAGAAACAACCAGAAAAGAAAAAACATACCTAAAAAGAATATCCAGGTTCTTACACTGTCCTTGGAAGTCCACATAGGGATCCCAAGTGTCACTCATGGAGTATATAAATATTATCCCTCTAAGTATATCCTTGGTAGTCGACAAAGAGAGTCCAAGTATCACTCATTGGACATATAATGATCTTCCCTTTAAGTCATTCCTTGACACTCCACATAGGGATTCCAAGTATCACATAGGAAAATTTAAGCTAGTTTCCAAATGAGTCCATCCATGGAGTTCATATGAGAACCCATGTGTCAACCAAGGTGCATAATAATCATTTTATTATAAGCATTTAATTAATCAATCCATAAGAGTCCATCAATAGCGATCCTAAATTGGAACCCACCTCTCACACTCAGAATGGCAATAAGAATAATCATGTGACAAAATGTTAAACCCCCTGATTTTATGCTACATCTCTTTTAGATTTAACATCTTTGATATCTTATGCAATGAGCTTAAATGATCTGTGATATACTATTAAATATTAACATGATCGTTTGAATAATAATGTGACCATTAGGAATATTAATCCATCCAATTGAATTATAACCTCACATTTGAAATTATAAATAAAATTAAGGATCATTATGAATGAAAACATAATATATTTAAATGATCATGTTAATATTTAATAGTATATCACGGATCACTTAAGCTCATTGGATGGATTAATATTCATAATGGTAACATTATTATTCAAATGATCATGTTAATATTTAATAGTATATCACAGATCATTTAAGAATATCATGAAATTAGTATAAATGTTTTAAAAATCATAAATTAATAATTGGTATTTTTGGGAAATCAAATTGTTTATTTAATATTTTATAATTAATATAATAATTTAAAAGAATATTTGTTTTTATAAAATTGATTCATAAATTAATATCTTTTTGTCTTATGATTATAATTTAATTTAATGATACATTAATTAATTTTTCGAAGTGTCATAAAATAAGTTATAATTTTAAAATCAATATTTTTTCAAATAATTGATTATTTTCATAAAAAATTAAATTTATCATATTTAGAAAATTATTTTTGTAAAATGGATTCTATTTTTAAAACAAAATGTCCATAAATTGTTAGGGTCAATTTTTGTATTTTTATAAAATAGTTGATTTTTTATTAATATTGAAATATGATAACTTACAGTATTTAATATTATAAGCCAAATACATGAATATTTGAGTCATGACCGGAGTATGGATGATATATGAATATTTAATTAAAAATAACATGAAATTTGTTACTTTATATATACATAAGAATAAATAATATTGATATTCTTTAGCCAAAATAATAAACTAATGAATAAAATAAAATAAAAACACCCCGCTACTCTACTATAAATACCACCCATCATCACCCCTCCTCATCACACCTTTTAAGCCTTGAATATTGGTTATATTCTAAATATTTTCACTCCTATGCCTCCCCTCCACGTCTAATACCGACTGGTCATTCCAAAATACAAATCCTAAGTGTCTTAAGGAGGTTCTCAAGGAGAATAAATTCAAGAGGTAAAGTCATCTTTCGTTCTCGTTTATTATCATTTAATTTATTTTATTTGCTTATCATATACTTACCTACTATATCCAAACCTTCATGAAAGTTATAGTATGCTATATATACTATAATTTTATTATGTTAATTAAATATCCATCATCAAACCCCTTCTCATATCCCTTTTATTTTAAAAATGAAAGCATCATCCGAGATGTATCGATTTACCACCATCGTGTACGATGCATTTCCATTTTCTATTACCGGCTTCAAGGCTGGTCATAAAACTGTTATTATAGTTTAATCATATTTTATTATACAAATTATAATTTATATAATGTTATATAACCAATAAACAAATATGATATCTAATAAAATTATATGAGTTCGTGATGGTCGTAAAGACCGCCAAAATAAATTAAATATTTTTCATTAACGTTTTATCTAATGAATCACTCACATACCATATGAAAAAGTGATTTATAAGGTCATTTATATTATTATAAGTTCATTATTAACTTATCATTTCAATTTTGGATAATTATTCTCATTTTACAAGAACTTCTATACTTCAATACAAACGAACCAATCATTGAAACCAAGAAAACTAATGCACACAGAACGAAAAAAATTCAACATTATAATCCACTAAAATGTTCATCAATGAATGTAATAAAATTATAAAAAATAAAATATATGTTATATAGGGTTTTAATTAATTAATTAATTAATATAATTTTATTATCTAGGTCATAAAGTACAGGTGAACACTGATTTTAGACAAATGGTAAGGATTTTCTCATCTCACTTTTATTTTAGTGAAAAATACCATATTTTCCACTTATTTATTATGTGTGGTGTATGTATACAACTCTTTAATATATTATATCATTAATCCATTTATTTTCATGGTATTCAATGTTTCTTTTTATTATTATTACTTTTATGGGAATATGGTTTAACTGATTGCATATTGGTAAGGGGATTTTCGAACCTAACTCTCTTTCACTGGGTTATACCGCTTTAATTAAAAATATCATTGTGGATATTATTTTAATATTCCTAAAAAATAATTTATTTTTTTATTCCTTTTATTTTTGGGGATATACATATTTCCAATTTTTTTTATAAAAAGTAAGAAGAATTTTTCAAAATGACTCTTATTTCTAAAGTAAAAAAGTATATTTCCCTCAATATTTTTTCAATGATTTTGTTATAGTATTTTAATATATGTCAAAAATCTCTGTTTAATCTTATTCTTAATTGAGTTTGATCTCTTATTGTACCATTTATCATATTTTAATGAATGGTTTATTAACATTTTTACTGGGGATGTACAATATTGATACCATTCACCATATTACTCACGATAGTTTATGATTATGTTTACTGATTGGGGAAATTATTTACATTTCATATAATAGTTTCAATTTGAATTTATTTGTTGATTATGCACCACCCATTTAATATGAGAAATTTATTGGACTTAATAAGTGTCGATTAGGGCCCACTATATCCCCTCGATGCTTCTTTGGGTCTTATGAGACAAACTAGAGTGGGTTTGGGCTGAGGCCTTGCCCATTTATATAGACTTCTTAGATGAGGCCTTAATAGTATGTTTATGATTTCCCAAATTATTAATTCCATCTTTATGAGATTATTTATTGATAGTCCATGTGATTATTCAACTAGTAGAATATCCATAGTTATGTTTCATTCTCATGTGATTATTTATACTCCATTATTTGATCAGCCTGTATTCCTCCAATATTATGCTCAGGATTATGTTTTAATGGCATGTGTTTTTAATTATTCACATTACGTTTTTGTTTATGTTTATTTTTGAAAACATACACTATAATGATTACCCTTTATGAGAATCTAAGATCAACCATTTCCTATGTTTAATTTTTTATTAGGATTCCAAGATGTATATTATTTTTGACATGTAGGGATAATATATGAAATTAGGGATTCTCTCAATATATTTTCTATGTCATAATCCATTTCAAGTTGTAATGTAAAACTTATGTTCGTTTTTTGTTTTCTAAATATACTAAATTATTTTTTCTTTGTGATGCGATCACATGCATCTTATTCCAATGTAATAAAGTAAGGCTCTATATCTAGGATACTATGATTGGTATATTTACTATCTATATCAGATAATGTTTATTAGAAACTTTGGAAACTATATTTAGGAAGACATAGATTATGGAAATATAAACTTATAACTGACTTTTAGAGTATTCCCAAGGTAACCAAGATTATGATTCTGAGATTAGTTATACTTTAAGTGTTCCACTATTTTTAAAATTTCGTAATCTAATTTAGTGTATTCCATTGTTTCGAAATGGTTCAGAGTGGAAGGAATGAAAAAAGTATCAATGAACATATTCTATGTAGGTATTTGCATCCAATGAAAAATAATGATGTTGGAGTTGGATATAAAACTCAAGATGAGAAACTTATCGATATACTGGGACAAATGAATCAAGTTATGGGTTATAACCTTACTCACCTAGAGTATCCCAATCCACAACATAGTGTAAAAATGTTTGATTGATTCACAAGAAAACAACCTCTTTTATTCAATGGGACTAAAACCCCATTTGTAGATGAGAAATGGATAAGTTCCTTATAGAATATATTTCTCACTTTTGGATATAATGAAATGGATACGGGTATGATGAAATTTTATCACCTTTCAAGAGAAGTAAATAAATGGTGGTCATTAATTCCAAACATAAAAGATGAGGATTAAATAGAAAATATAGAGTGAAAGGATTTTAAGGAAATTTTCTTGGAAATATATTTCCATTCAGATTATAGAGTAGATATGGAGAGTCAATTATTTCATCTGAGGTATAAAGAGGATTCAAATGTTTCTAAGTATGGAGCCAACATTACAAGGTTATCAAGTAAATTCAATAGACTAAATATGTAATCTAAGGAGAAATATTGACTATTTATTTAATGGTCTTAAGACAATTATATGAAGGGCACTAGTCTCCTAAATATTCTCATCATATAAGGATATATTATCATGTTCCATCAAGATGGAGAAGTAATTTTCTATGCAATATGGATTCAAAGAGAAACAAGATAAGAATAGGGATGTTGAAAACTTTTTGTTGGTGGAGGCCTTTGTAGATATTTTGGATTATGAGATAGTGTTGGACAGCAGTTATGGAGGAAGTGATCAATGTAGAAATCCATTTTTGATGGTGATGGATATCAAGAGATGGTGTTAAGAAAATTAATTATGGTTTGAGGATAGAATTTATACTTCTATATGATGGGACATGATTATTTGTGGAATAATATCACGGTTCCATAGGATGTCACACTGTTGACTGGAAAGTTATTTATTATATATTGGAAGACAGATATCGATGTGCCTTGGAACGTCAGGCTGTTGACCTGTTTATGAATTTTGAATGGATGACTAGAGGACCTAGGACTTATTGTTGGGAAAGTTGTTCAGATTCTAGATATGTGATCTATGGTACTGAAGTTGTGGGATGTCACAAGGAGATAATGATATATATTTGGGAGGAGACTGATGGCTGTTTAGGTTTGATATTCTTTTGGGGACACATGAGTACTATTCCATGGGTCATCACCACTGAAAATTTATCTTGGAAGACATGTATTATAAAAATATATATATTACGGGGAATTTATTAAAATATATACCAACATTGATCATAGAATGTAAACACTCATTTGTGTATGTTGATAACAAGTGGAGAGTGTTTTTTATTTTTTGCACGAGTGTCTGATATTTAATTATGTATGTATTAATTGTAAAATTATCAATATAATAAAAACATAAGATTGTGGTGGAATAATGAGTTCATACTCACACACTTTATGGGCCACATGGGACATGTGATAACTTCATGGTTTTGAGATTAGGAAAGGGATCAAGCTTGAGAGTTGGCCCTTATTGACCATGGATGTACACCCTTTTTAAGGGATGGATGGAAATGGACCGAGTTGTTATTATACATCAATAGGGAATATATTATGTGTTTATATATATATATATGGTTTTCCACATGAAACCCTACTTATCTTTTGTTTATGTTTTTATCTTCATATGTTATTATGCCTTGGGGATTATGATTAATGTTTCCATTTATTATGATTCTGATAAGTTTTATTATTCATTTTGTTGTAATGGATTATTATATAGTGTTATATATATATATATATGGAATATTATTATTAACATCACATGAGAGTATAGTCTCCCCCACTATCACCTAATGAGATAATCAATGTGAGTCAGCATCCATTGGTGTATGGTGAGGAACACCTAAGGCCTAGTGGAAAACTGGCCCGGAGCATATATTATGTGGAAAATTAGGATGGGACACTAACAATTTTATTGGAGGTGTTTCATTTCATTTTTATTCTTACTATTTGGGAAGTGGTAGACTATATATTAGGATGTAGTCGAAAATGGGTAAGGAACACATGTTTGGGATCTTATATCCCCATGCATGGGAGAGAGACTAATCTTCTAGGGGTGGGAAATCGATGTTATGTTTTTATATTTTATAGTAGATTTATTTCCACCTCATGTGGAACACTTGGGTGTAATTTTATTGGATTATGTGGTTTGACCGTTGGTCGGGTATGGAAAGGGGTAATTTTTTATGCATCGTGATAAGAAATTAGGTTCATATGATGTGTGTTTATATTTTTCTTTATCAATGGTGCCCTGGAATATGTTAAGAGGGTTTGGGTTGATTAAAGTGTCACTAAAGAAGCTAAATAGTATTTTCTTGCTTAGCCTTTTAGGTGGAATTATACTCATCATGACCAAGTACGTGGTTCCTAATGAGATCAGTATGTGATTCTATGTGTGTAAGATACCTAAGGTCCCGAATTTGTTTAGTTAAATCATGATAAATAAAAAGGGGTTAGTTTTTTTAATTTCATAAACTAGATAAATAGTGTCCTTCTCTATATACTTTTGGTGAAACTATATTCATCCACCCTAGATTGATGATATCCAGTGCAGATGATATGTGATACCTGACTTTGATATGGATAGGTAGAGGGGTCCATGAGGCTGGATGATACTTGATACTTGACTCTATTACGGGTAGATAAGGGGCCATGAGGCAGGATGATGTGTGACAAGGGTGTGATAGGGGAGTGTATGGGTGGTGATATGTGTTGGCTATTACAACATTCCCTATATGAAATATATATATAACTGTTATGGATGTTTGAACATTCTGTTTGGTCTTCATCGTGACGCCACCTAAACGAATTCTGGTGGATTATTAGGAGAGTAAAAATTTGACATCGCATGATCATGAATAGGAAGAGGCCCCTAAGGGTCATGATGAGGCACTTAAGGGTCAGGATAACCATGACCCATAGGTAAAGACTCTGGTACATGTGTGTAGTCTACCCTAGATAGAAAATTTTGGTCCTTGGTTAGATGAGTAGCTTAATGAGAGCACAGTTGATGTCATATAGGACATCGACAAGGTAGCTCAGGGAGCGGAGCCATTTAGGGATTATTTGGCGTATGAGTTCAAGACTCATCACCAAACTTTGTTCAAGGGTGAGGGTGGGATAAAAAAGTATAGAAATGGATTAAGTAAGTACATAATATATTTGAGTATCTTGAGACACCCACATGGTGTAGGGATAAGTTGGATACAATTATTCTCATATGACTAAAAGATGGTTGGTGGGATGTATAAGTTCATGCTGGAAGACATTAGGGACTGACTTGAAATGATTTCAAATCCAAGTTCTTCAAGAAATTCTCACCAGAGACATTAAGGGTGGATGAAGCATGGGCATTCATAAACATTCATCATGGAGATACATCTATTATTGATTATGTGGACAAATTCACATATTTGTCTCCCTTTGCACCTTCTATGGATGGATATGAAATTGTTAGGGTGATGGGATTTGGGGATGTCTTGTGAAATTCCATCAAGGTTATAGTAAACATCTTCTAGCTTACCGCATTCTCATAGGTGGTGAATCAGGTGCTAATATCTAAGGGAAACTAGATGGGTTGGTCTTATTCGAGCTTGGTGATGGTGACAAATGAGTTTAGTGGTGTTCCTTCGGATAACTAGTTGAGAAACTATGAGTTTTCTTAGTAGGTAAGGATATAAACTCAGGTAGTCCACCTAGGAGTGGTTCTTCAATGGTTTTCTTCTAGTGAAAGAAGTTGGGACACATTCAGACTTAGTGTGAGTGGGATCCAAAGGAGTGAAAGCCATGTGGTCAAACGGGGAAACTATAGGGGGTTTCCATGATGTCTTCTTAGACAATCGAGAGTTAGAAACTAGGTCAGACTCAGGGATCTGAGGTATGACCAGGAGTGGTATCAGGAGTAGGTATCCATGATTCTATTTCAGACATGGGTCATGGAAGGGAGAGATATACCCAATATTGGGGTTGGTGGCTGATAGGTGTTATAAATCCTATAATATCCCATCATTTTTGGAGATTCCTCATACTGGTTTTTATTTATTATTTTACAATATTATTCTCCATACATTGGTTGAGTCTTGTATTTTGTGATTTTAGGAAAATTTTGGATGATTTTGGATGGATTTAGAGTAGTGTACAGTTGGTGCATAGTTTTCCAAAATCATGAGGCCACCCTAGAAAACAATTAACCTTAAAAAAGATTGTTTTCATGGTTGGGGAATGGTTTGTCAATGCACCAACCTATGAGTAATCATGCACCCTGATAGTAGGGGCATGCAGTTAGGGAACATAGTTTTACAAACTATGTTCCCCATATAGAAAACACTATGCGAATGTTTTTAATCCCATGAAATTTTATTTTAAAATAAATTAAAATATAATTTTTAACCTTATACACCCCTACACACCACTAAACCTATTCCTTTGATTTTTTTAACCCACCAGATGGATTCTAAGGCACCTTAAACCCCTTTCTTAATGAATTTTATATCTAACTGATAGATTAAATCCTTTTTGATAAGTTATTCTTTACACATTTGGTTTCCTCTACCTCTCTCATCTCTCTTTCTAGAAGAAGAGGAATGGTTTTTTATCCATTGGAATTGGGTTTAGATCTAGGTTTTGATAGTGTTTTTCCATTGGATTTTGATCTTTAGTATTGGTCTTGGATATTCCACGCCATTGGGATCTTGATCTTTTCACATCAATTTTTGGATTTGGTTCTTTGGAACATCCATCAACAACATAGAAGTAGGTGGTCTAATTTTCAAATCTCATAGTTTGGATATTAATTGCATGTGTATAATTGTAAAAATTCAATTTAAACTTTGGGAAATGGTATCCTAAATTGAATCGATAAATTGATTTTACATATGATTTTGAAATTGGTAAATGTTGTGATATTGATTTTTTTTGGAATGGTGATTACGAAATTGATAGATGGGTTAATGAAATTGGTTGAATAATTGAATTATGAAATGGGTAGAGACCCATAGGGTGTGTCGATAAAATGAAGATAGTGATTTTAAATTGTTATTTCTTAGTAAATGAAATTGTGAAATAGGTGAATAATGAATTATGATAATTTATGATAAATGGTTTGAAATATGGATTATTGTTTTGTAATATCTATGACTGAGTTTTGGGATAGGGACTACTACTCTAAATACCCCAGGGGATCCAAACTACCGCTCTAGGACCCCAATATATTTATGTATACATGGGATTTATGGGATAGAGATTGCTTCTGAAAATACCTATGGGTTCTAGATTGATGCTTTAGGCCCCCAATGTTTGAATGTGAATTATAAGATTTGATTATTGAAAAACCATAATATAATGAAATGTTATATCCATTTGGGGATAGTTCAGACTCTGTCATGAGCCGAAGAAGGTATTTATGGTTTGAGTGTCATTGTGGGCCCATGAAATTTAAGTTCTTAGTTTAAGAATAATTTAATGTGAATTTTAGTTTAATTGATTTTTGGTATTTTATTCTTTATACAACTTTATAAACATCTTGAGATTAGATGTTGATTTAGATGCCATTTGTGGGGGAATACTGAGTTGTACTCACACCCTACTTGGGATACATGATCAATTCCTGAATAGACATCATGTTTTCATGATGGGATAAGGTAAGAATCCCTATGTTAGATGGCTTATTTAGGATAGATATTGGATGAGGGAACCATACACGATGTTGGGACACATTTGAGAGATTTAGAAGTCTTTAATTTTGGGTTTTAATTAGAATCTGAACACATATATGGCATGGAATATCTACTTCTTTGGTTTGGATATTGTTTTGTTGTTCTGGTTCATCAGGTGATATAGGTCTGTATTGGTTATGGTATTATTCTAGTTATTGGTTATTATCTTCTAGATATTATTTCTCTATTTAACATTTTAGGAATCATTGATAAAGAGAGTATAGTCTCTCCATGATATATATACATTAGATACTCACTACTAGTCTGTAGCCTCTAGCATATGGGGTGGCACGCCTATGGTCATGTAACCAGCCTTCTCCGGGCTTCGTCATGTGGTACCTAGGTCGGGATGTTACAAAGTGATGTTAAATGACTATTTCTTTTCTTTTATATTATCTTACTATTTGGGAATGGTGGAATAAGAGACTAAGATGAGTTGGGACTTGGTCATGAACTCATGCATGGGAGTATCTAACCAATGTATGAGGGAAAACCTTAGTACCCATGGTGGTATTTTTGTTTTTAATTTTTGTGGTTAATTTTGAATGTTATTTCACCTTGAGTGAATCACATGGTGTGTTTGAATGGCCCTTAGGCCTTCATTTTATTATTATTATGATAACCCACTTTTTAAGGGGTGAGGTGGAACCCTTACATGGCCTGAAGGATTAAGAGATAATTACGTGGCCCATAGGTATTAGAGGAAATCACCCAGACAAGAAAAATTGGAACTAATACTTCCCAAAAAAATGTCATGATATCAACACTCCACCTTTGTAAGTCTGGTTGGCTAGCTGTCCCATGCATAGTTGTACAGGCCTGGTCCTAATGGAAATGTCATTCCCTATCAATCTTCCAATTCTGGTTAGCTCTATTCCAGTGAATATGGCTTCTCTGAATCCTCATCTAAAGCCTCGTACCTTGTAAACTAACTGGTACATCTACATATTTCATGTGGTACAAAGGACATGGGTTTTCCTAAAGGCCTTGAGGTGGACCAAAGGCTTTGAGAGACAATTTACCTGAAGGCCTTGGGTTGCCTAAAATTCTTGTGGGACCTGAGGACCAAACTACTGTCCTGAAGGCCCATATGGACGAATATTTCTGGCTGCAACAGTACCAAACAATACCTAGTACAGAACCTACTAAATTATCTACTACAATAACATGGAAATATGTCTCCATGTGTATTTGATCTCGGGTCTCTTGGTGTGTGATATTATTAATGTTTTCAAATAATTTTCTTCATTGACTAGTATGTAATTGGAGTTGTGTATACATTTATCATTATAGGAACTCAGGAATTATTGCGACTTGCATTATCTTAGGCACGCATGAAAAAGTAGGTTTTGGGTGAGTTGTTTAAATGAAAATGATTTTCATTACTAGTGTAATTTTAATGAAATTATGTGAAATATGAAATTGATATCTTTAAATGATTCTAAATAAAGTAAATGTAATGGATAAATGAGATTCTAAAGAGAAACTTGTATTATTAATGTTTTTAAACTATTATTTTCATGACCTAGATGAGGGATGGTTGAGGGTTGTGACAATGACATAGTTTGGACCATGTGGTAGGGTATGAGAGATTAATTTTTATAAATTTATGTGAATCCATATTATGTAAATCTGATAATATTTTGTAATCTGTCCTAAGATGAGTGTTTGGAATTGTAGAGATATGCATCCATGACAATTCTTGTTCATAAAATGATAGGAGGACATGGATAGAAATGTGCCTCCAATAGTGGAACCAGAGGCTCTGATATTTCTAGGCAAATGACATAAAGATTATTTATTTGAGAATATTTCTTGCATTATGGAACGTATAGAAATATACCCATGGAGGGTTGTACGGATCATGTTCGACTTGACATGGGAGTTCCAGTTGCAGCACCCTCCAACATTCACCGGAGAGGGTGGACCTAAGAAAGTGGAGTTATAAATTGAGTCTATACAAAAAATACATATCTAATTAGAGATGACTTCTAAGAAGAGAGTCAAAATAACTACTTATATCTTAAATGTTCTACTTGAACGTTGGTGGGACATCCAGATTCAGGATAGACAGCATGAAAAAATGGTATGGAATGAGTATTAGAAGAAGTTCTTGGTGCCCTTTTATCATAAATATTCTTAAGTAGGATAGGGTAGCTATGTTTATGATATTGAAATAGGGGAGTATGTATGTGAAAAAATACGATGAACACATCACTGATTTGCAATGATTTGTTTCATCATTACTGGGAAATGAGGATACTATGACAGGGTGCTTTAAGGATGAGGATAAATGTGAGATTATGTACAAGGTTAACATAATCTGGTTAAAGAATTTTTCTAAAGTGGTAAATTAGGTTCTCATTTTAATGGGTAACCTGAAGGAGGCTTCCAGTGGAAAATATGTTGGCTCTATTGAATTATCATAAGGTATGAATTTTCAGATTTGGAAGTGTTACTTTGAAAATTTCAATTAGGGAGATAGAAAACAGAGTGGTTATGGAGATAGATCAGTTACTCAAAGCAGTAACATGATTTATTGTCATCAGTGTGGTAGGTCATATCACATTTATAGCCAGTATAAATGACCACCAAAGGAGTACTGAGTTTTTGGTAGCATGGGTCACTTGTAGAATAATTATAGAAACCTATGATCTATATGCAGTGATGGAGGATCTAGAAACAACCAAAAAATAGGAGGGGTATTCTACCTTATATTATGCTGAAAGTTTGAGTTCTACTGACAATAGTGGTCAAGGCTATGAATTAGGTACTTCTAAGAAAGAGATCCTATTTTAAAAGAGTGGTGTAGGTTAGGGAAATCAGATTTCAACATAGGTAATAAGGGTAAAATAGTTGTATGTTGTTCATCCAGCACTAGTGGATAGCGATGTTAGGCCATCCACAGTCATAAGTACTATTCCTATAGCTTCTATGCCTTCTAGTTCATTATTTGATACATGATACTTTAATTATTTATATATGAAAAACTTTTGAACAATTTGAGTTCGATGATGTATTTTTTGAGTGGTGTTATGATGACCAACACACATTTCAGAGTATGTTCGAGAGACATTTGTTTATGGAAGGGTTGTTCTCTCGATTTTTGGGAGTATCATTTTCTTTGGTATCTCTACATTCATGGCATGTCATGTTTTGACTTGATCTTGGGTATGGACTTGTTGGTAACATACCAAGACCACATTGATTGTAACCATAGGATAGTAAACATTATGTCTTAGGAGGGTAATAGTTATATTCATCAGGGATAGTCGGATATCAAGGAACGTTATGTAGGGACAGTTCATCCGCAACTGTGGGAGCTCACCACCGAGGTTGTATGTATTTTTCAAGATGATGAGGTTTGAAACCTTATTCCTTTCCTGTCATAGTATACTGGTTCTAGGAAATGTTTCCTAAGGACTTCTCTAAGATGCCACCTGAGAGGGATGTGTAATTTACAATTGATCTTATTCCTGGAGATTAGTCTCTTTTTATTTCTCCTTATAGAATGAAACCAAAATATATTTATGAACTTAATATTCAGCTAAAAGAGTTTATAGATAAGGAATTAATCTATCTAAGTATGATATCTTGGGGATATCTAATCTAGTTTTCTATGAAGGCTTATGAGACCTTTCATTTATGTGTTGATTACTAGAAGTTGAACAATATGATAGTGAAGAACTGATTTTTTATTCTTCATTTAAATTCTCTCATTGACCAGTTGGGAGGACATTTGTTTCTCCATGAGTTACTTGAGATCCGGGTATCATCAGTTGAGATTTATACCTTATGATATACTATAAATAGTTTTTTAAACCAGGTATGTCTTATATGAGTTCAGCATGATGTCATTTCGTATGAAAAGTGCTCTGGATGTGTTTATCGCCTCAGTGACCTAAATCTTAGACCCATACCTAGATCAATTTGTGGTTGTTTTTTGGATGGAATATTTATGTACTCCACGACTCATGATAGTCATTAACAATATCTGGACATCATCCTGGGTACATTAAAGAGCATAAAAAATACTTCATGGTATCTATGTGTCAGCTTTGGATACACTAGGTACATTTATTGGGACACATTTTCATGGAGGAATGTGTCACACCATGACCTCAGATACTCTTTTATTTTATCATTTTCTTGGTTTTGGATATTTTGGTCAATTGTCACACCCCAACCTTAGATACTCTTTTATTTTATCCTTTTCATGGTTTTGAATATTTTGGTTGAGGTTTAGGATTGATTACTAGTAATTGTTTTTGAGGTTTCTTAAGTTTTTGTGAATTTTGGTCTATGCATAGGAAACACACAGTTAGTAGAAACCATGTGGCCCTACCCATGTTACCACGCAATAGGTCCTGCAATGGAATGAATCTACCACACAGTTTGATCATGGTAAGTAAAATTGTGTGGGTTTGTTATGCAGTCAATCTCATCTTGGATATATGCTACCACACATTTGGGACATAGTTTGTTAAATCGTGCATCCAAACTGTGCAAGCTGCCCATAATTTTTAAAACTTAAAAAACACTATTCTACCCTTAACCATTCTTATCCCAAATTCTCCCCCTCTTGGTTGACATTTACACACGAAGGGGTCCCATGAACCCTCTTGCTTGGTTTATTCCCCCCATGGATGCATCTCATTCGATTTGAAAGTATGTTTTATGGTTTTTGGGTTGTTTTTCTCCCTTTTCTCCCCTACTCCCATGATTCCTTGATTTTTATTTGGGGGGGTTTCTCCTTTTACTGAACCCAAATTTCTAGGGTTTGTAGGTGGGTTGTGTTTTCTTCAAATCATGGGTGTGAGGATACTCTATGGGGCCCTAATCTCCCTTCTCTGAATGTTTTGGCACATTCTCACACCATCGAGGTAGGTGGTTCCTTGTTTTTTACTTTCTAATGCATTCTATTGGTTATTTAGTTCTTCTAAATAATTTTTGAATTTTATTCACATGCATATGAGACCTTGTCCTATTTTATTATGAAATTTTATAATTGGTAATATTTTTTAAAAAATAGGATTTCAAGTAATTATTGAGTTATGCCTTAGTGAATGTGCACTTTAAATGTATGATAAAATTCCATGTATCCATTTAAAAATAAAAATGGGTGTTTTGGGAATTTTTTATCCCATATTTGGTTAGTATAATATTTTTTTGATATTGTGTTGGGAATTTTTGTGTGAAATGATGATTTATTAAGGTATGAATCTTATTTATGATTTATTGTTTTGGTTGAAAAAAATGTAACATACCATTAAAATTGATTTTGGAGACATTTTGTGGATTCTTCTGGTGTTCCAATTGATGTTGGCTCATACATGTGTGCATCGGGTGGACACATGGAATAGAAAATAATTGATGATGGTCTTGGATGAATTTTCCCCACATAAACACCCAGTTTTCAAAAAACTTACCCTCCCTCCTCATACCCCTCTTTTAAAACCTTGGTATTTCACTAAATGTTTCTTTATATCAAAAGGATCAAAGGTGATTTTAAATTTTATGTTTGAGATTATTGTTTCATTGGTGTTTTATAAAGTGTTATTTGTTTCTAAATGATAAAGAAGATCATTTGGCATCATTAAGTGCAATGTGTGTTTTAAATTTAGTCCATGAAATAAAGATGTATTTGGAATAAAGGAACTTTGGAATTTCTCTCTTGAATGTGGTTGTTTGTATTTATTTTAAGAAGTGTTTTGAAAGTGTATTTGAGATGGACTTGATATGTGTCCAAGTTGATGAATTTTAATGTTGGGAAATGGATGTGGTTTTGGAAATACAAATACCCAATTGGCATCTTAAAACATTTATGAAATGTTTTATAAGATTATGTGATGTGATAGACTAATTGGAACCTTTAATAGTGTGATATATATGTTTATATATAGTGGAATCTCTATAGGAGGGATTTCCCTTTTATGGGTTATCAAATAGTGTTGTCTGTGTTAGGGGTAGGCAAGTGCGATTACAATAGGTAAGATGAGTCATGCATGTGAGTGAATCCTAATCACATGTTATATCATTACTATGGGTTCTTCGACATATTTTAGAGGGTTGAGTGACAGTTATTAACCATCCTTGATTAGACGGGTTTGTATCCCTTGGATGTTGTAAAGGCCAGGGGGGTTATTCCACTAGTGAGGCTAGTTTATGAAAACAATTTTTTTATGGACTATAGAGTTTCACCATATGTCGATAGGTGGTTCAAAATCAATTACATATAGGGATCACTCTAAGAATGTTTAGTAAGGCACATGGTCACTTTCTATGGTTGTTTATTTTCATTTTTCTTCACTTGAATTTCTTTTTATACTGCTAGTTTATTTTCTACATAGCCCGACACTGTTTTGCTTCGATATTTGGTTTGGTTTTTGGTGTTAAAATGGTAATTTGTTTTGAAAATGGGATGTGGTGTGTATTGTATTTTTAAATGGTAAAAACTATTATTGGTTAAGAAAATGTGAAAACCCCTATTTTTAAAACTTTATTTTCAAACTAGTGTTAATGGAATGTTTTTATGAAAGGAAATGCATGGATTATGCGGCGGTTTTCTCTTGATATGTCTAGGTCACACCCTAATTTTTCCACTTTATGTCTGTAGACCCAATATATTTTGAATTTTTAGTCTCTTGCTTAGGTTTCCAGGTTTATGTGATCATCATTGGAGGAGTTTGGTCTCGTGGTTGGTGGTTACCTTGAGGTCACATGTAGAACATAGTAGTGTCGTCCATTTGTAGTTTTGTCCTCAATATTGAATTTAGTTCCTTCTTGATCAGTTTTATTTTGTATATGTATCATATTGATTATATTTATTTGAGATTCAATTGTTGTTTTTATTTGTGTTCTGTTTTATTTTCTTGATGCTAGTTTGTAGGGACAAAATCGTTCCCATTTGTATTGTGTTTGAGGCCCAAAACTAGTTTCATTCCCTTAGGGATCATGAATTACCTTCAGTCCATGCCATAGACAAGGTCGGGTGTCAGGTTGGATGACATCCTGGTATTGGTTCATGATATAATGTGTGTCAGTGTACCTAGATAAGGTGAATGTAGTGGTCTTTTTGGAGCATCCCAAAATTTTCATTGATATATAATTATTTCTAGGTTTATTGAATTGTTATCATAGGTTTATCCGGGAATTTTCATCCAGAGAAGTACTGCATTAGGGATTGATGAGAAGGTAATTATGATTGAATTGTTTGGATCATGTGAGAAAATTTTATAGGAGTTGATAAAGTTTTTTACTAATATACCAATATTTATCCTACCTATGTTAGGTGAAGAGTATGTGTTGGTTTTTTATGTATCATAGATATGAATTGGAGTAGTTTTTATTCAGGGAGGTCGATTTGTGGAATATGGGTCATAATAGTTGAATCCACATGAATGGAACTACAATATGCACCACCTCGAGTTAGCTAAAGTGGTTTATGCCTTAACGTGTTAGCGACATTACATGTTGGGAGAAATGTTTACTATGTTTAAAAATCATATAAGATTAAAGTATATCTTTTCATAGTTATATTTGAATCTCTATAAGTGTAGGTGGGTTGATTATATGCATTCATTTGATTTTCAATCGGCATATATGCTCAGGAAGGGAAATAGTGTTGTTAGTGCTTTGAGATAGAAAACATAGACTTAGGTAGTTTAGGAGTCTAGTTCTAAGTGGAAGATGATGACCTTACTAGTAGAGTGGAATATTTTTCTTCGGGAGGTTCAGGAGAATATGACCCTCATTTCAGTATCTGTTTATTCCACACTTTCGAGACGGATCATGGAAAAGAAGTATTAGGATCCGACAAGTTTATCCTTTATGAAATGCGTTCAATTTGGGGAGACTACTTCCAATTGATTTATAGATGATGCTGAGATCATATATAATAGGATCCATGCTTTTAGGCATACAATCATGTGGCAGGAGCTCATGTGAAAGTTTCATGACTCAAAGTGGGAAGTGCATCCTAGTTTGACCAAAATGTACCACAACTTACATTGATAGTATTGGTGGCCATGCATTAAAATGGATAGTAATGGTTTTTTAACATGATGATACACCAATAAATAAGTGAAGGCTAAGCATCAATGACCTGGTGGTTTACTACAACTGTTTTCCATTCTGAAATGGAAGTGGGGTGATGTTATTGTAGAGTTTTTAGTGTGTATTCTAAGGATTCCTCATAGGAATGATGTTATTTGGGTGATTGTGGACTGATTGATGAGAGTAGCACATTTATTTCCCATATGATACACTTTAATAGTGGATCAGTTGGTAGACTTATACATTTGAGATATTTTCCATCTACATGGGGTGACGTAATGTATAGTTTTCGAATGTGACTCACATTTCGCTTAATGCTTCTAGAAAGGAATTCAAAAATATTTTCATATAAAGTTATTTATGAATATTCTTTTCCACCTGCAAAAATATAGGAAATCATAGTATACTGTAAAGGTTTTAAAAGATATTAAATGGTAATCTGTCCTAGACATTGGTGGGTCTTTGAAGAATCACCTAGCACTCACTGAGTTCACCTATAACAACAGTTATCATGATACTATTTATATGGAACAATATGAGGCACTTTATGGAAGGTTTTCCATATCACCTCTATGCTTGATGGAGGTAGGTGATTCAAAGCATTTGGGATTGAGTCTCATGATGTATACATCAGATCAGGTTTAGAAGATTAAAAAATATATGGTTGTAAATCATAGTAATCAAAAGACATATAATGATCAATGTCTATGGCCCCTTGATTTTATAGTGGGTGATCGTTTATTTCTTTAGGTGTTAACTAGATTCTTTCACCATAGGATTCAAAGACTAGAATATTTCGCACCCATGTTTTCTGAACCTTTTGAGATTGCAGAGAGGATCAGGCTAGTGGAATTCTGATTGGCTCTTCCATATATTAATAGTTCTATTCAAGATGTTTTTCATGTGTCACGGTTTCAGTGATATCACCCAACCATTGTAATATTATTGATGTTAATGATGTTGATCTTGATACTGATGCATATTTTGGGGATCATCATATACGTGTTATGGATTGTTGTGAGAATGTGTTTTAGGGGGAGACTATGTTGATAGTTTAAGTATTATGAAAAATGGAAATGTTCTAGAGGAAACATGGTAGAGGGAAGAAAATATGCAGGATTAGTGTTCCAATATTCTTATCTTTGAATCTTATAGATGATTGGGAGTAAAACTCAAGGATGAGCTATTATAAGGTTTGGAGATTTTAAAATCCTGACCTTTATAAAGACGCATCATACTCAATTTTACGTATTCTTTTACCATAGTTTTTTTCATACATTGGTTGAGGATTTTATTGGGTGTGTTTAAAAATGGTTTTTAAATTTTTGGATGTATTTTGGGATGTTCATGGTTGGTTAAATATTTTAGAAACCATGCTCCCACCCCAAAAAATCATTCACCCTCAAACATAGGGGGTCTACACAGTTGGAATTTTTTTTTCAAACTATGTGTCCACCTAGGAGAATCTGTGCACCCCAATAGAAGGGGTACATAGTTTGTGTTAGTTGTTTTACAAACCATGTTCCCTATATATGAAATTGTGTGTGAATGTTTTTAATCCCCCTATAATTTATTTCAAAATACCACAAATTCCGATTTTTAACCCTAAACACCCCTACTCGATCGTAAACATATTACAATGATTTTTGAAACTCCCAGAAGGAATACAAGGTTTATTTAACCCCTTTATTTATGATTTTATGATCCATTTAAAAGATATACTCCTCATTGTTAAGTGATTCAATCCCCATTTGGTTTCCTCTCTCTCTCTCTCTCTTAATCTATCTATCTCTCACCATATCTCTGTCATATCTTTTTCCTGAAGAAGAGGAATGGTTTTTCTTCCATTAGTGTGGGGGTTAGATCTAGGTTTTAATGGTTGTGTTCAATTTTATCTTGATCTTAGGTATTGGTCTTAAATATTCCATTCAATTGTGATCTTGATCTCTCCTCTTCAATTTGGGTATTTTTGTTTTGCGAATGTCTGTTAACAACCTTGAGGTAGGTTGTCTAATAGTCAAATATCAAAGTCTTGATTTTAATTATGTTTATGTAATTCTGAAATTAAAATTTCCACATTGAATAATTTTATCCTAAATCAAATTGGTCAATTGATCTAACACATGATTATGAAATTGTTAAATGTTATCATAATAAATTTTTTGGGAATTTGTATTACACAATTGATAGATGTGTTAATGAAATTGGTTAAGTAAATGAATTGTAAAATTGGTAGGCACCCTTTGGGTATTTCGTTAAGATGAAAATGGTGATTGTGTTTTTTTATTCTAGATAAATGAAATTGTGAAATGGGTGAATAATGAATTATGATAATTGATGATAAATGGATGGAAATTTGGAACCATGTGTTGTGTTATCTATAGATGAGTCATGGTAAAAAAAATACTTCTCCAAATACCAATGGGGTTCCACAATTCTACTATAGGTTCGCAAAATATTTATGTGTATATGTGATCATTGAGTTTTTGAACAAGAACTACTACTTCAAATACCCATATGGTTCCAAACTACTGATCTAGGACCCCATTATATTAATGTGATTTGAAATTATTTGATAAATGAATACCCATAATTTAATAAAATGTGATATCCATTTGCAGATGGATCAGAATCTGGAATGGGATGATGTAGGTATTGATGGTTTGGGTGTCATGATGAACTCAAGAAATTTAAGTTGTTAATTAATGAATAATTTAATGTGAATCCCTTTTAATTTTTATGATATTTTATTCTTTATACAACTACATATATTGTTATATAGTGAATTTTGATTTAGATTTTATTTGTGGTGTCCTAATGAGATGTACTCACATCCTACTCAGGATTTCTGATCAATACCTGAATAGACTTCATGTTTGTAGCATAGGATAAGGGAGTTGGTATGGAGCATGGTTATTGGAATTGGACATGTTGTTGGAACACGCATGGGAGTTTCCAGTGTCTTTATTTTTTGTTTTTCATTTGACACCTGACACATATATGAAATGGAATATCTACTACATTAGCTTGGATATTGTTTTCCTTTTCTGGATAATGAAATGATACAATTCCGTATTTTTTTTGATATTATTATGGTTATTGGTTTTTATCTTTTGTCTATTGTTTTTTTATTTCCACTACTATACATCTTTAATAAAGGGGGTATAGTATCCCCAAGATATATATATATCCATTTGACCCTCACTTATAGTCTCTATTATCTCACATTCGGGGAGGCGTATCTATGGTCATGTAACCAACTAACTTGGGGCACCGGTATGTGGAACCCTGTTCGGGACATTACAGCTCCACAGGGAGGTTAGTCCTTGAGTAGTTATAACCCCATGAGAATTATTAATTCCCATAGGGTTACCGAATTTAGAAATTTATAACATGAATCAAATAAACCACTAAACTATGGGTTAGTATATGAATTTCACATTTGAGGTCAAACCCACTGTGACAGGGTAGCATAAATATTAATTGAATAACAAAGCCCAAAACAAATTCCAATTTTGAGTAATTAGATATGGACTATTGTGAATGTTATTGGTTGATAAAGTGGGCGAATAAAATATAAAAAAGGGTGTTGGGAAGTAGTGAATTTAGTTTCATGGGATGAAAATGTATGAAATAATTAATTAACAATCATGTAGTCATTAGAATCAGGTATTAGTGATTACAATGGTCTTAGTAAATGTTCTCTATCCTAAGTTATCTTTTTTCATGTTCTAGTAATCTGGATTAAAAATAACGAGTAAAATATAATTTTATTTAACGATAGGGTATGAAAAAACCCAATGGTCATGGTGGATGTCTAAATCCAAGATGTAACACCCCAAACCCGAATGTCACTCAATGGTGACCCGATCCCGATTGGCCACATGGATTCAAGTGAATACCCCCAAATACCAGATGTTATTTACTAGATGTGATGTCCTAGGGTGTGTCTCTAGGGAGACTACTCCCTTATTTCTAGAGTGTAACATAGAGGAATAACAATAACAAAAAAAATGTAAAAACGTTATAACATTTCGAAAATAGATAAGCCGTAAAAATGGATAACAATGCCAAAAGGAATATCTTATACAATGATGATGATACATGTATCAACACAGTATCAAAAATAGGTACCTAAGATTACAATATAATATATGTATCAAAATACCAAAAATGAACAAAAATTGTTATCTCCCAATAGCATCATGAGCCTTATCTCAGTCTCATTCTCCCCTTCTCCTAAGAATGGCACAAATACAAGAATCGAACTATGGGCCCTTTCCCTGGTATTTAACTACATCCATAATTTCTACCTTGGTACACAATGATGGCACAAACAAGGTGTGAGTTACAATACCAGTAGGTAACCTCCCAAAGATCTATAAGAAATCCTAGATGTGCAATATAACAAGCAGAAGAAGGGTACAATGTAAAACAATTTAGCATTAAAGGAATTTTAGTCCTAATGACATATCTACTTCTGAGAAAGTCATACAATATAACCTCATAATCGCCCAAGAAAACAAGTGATAATCTCTTTTAACATTCTATATATAAATAATACATAAATATAAAACATGTAATTTCCATACACTGATACATATCCTGTGAACCATGACCTTGTTGTTTAACCATAAGAGTCATAACAACCACAAACGAGACAAATAATCATGGCGTCAGACAAATAAGAGAAGGTTTCAAAAGGCATAAGACCGAGGAATCTACATTGATTCCCTGGATAATTTTGATGAAAACTCTATTAGGCTTGAGTTGGGGTCCAAGGATCATGTCTACTAACCATGTCCATGGTGTGCCCAAGACAAACCGGATCCAAGGGGAGGAAAGTCCCAAGGTATCCCACATAATCAAGACCCTTAAACTATTCTATCTCCATGGTGTCCACTAATACATTCAAGATCCATGTAATCTAATTTAATCAAGATACATGGTTTATCAACCAAGGAATCCACTATGATTTCAATTTACTACTCATTCCATTCATTAATTTCAAAGCATTCAATTTCTTGAGTATACCCTCTAATATAGAAAATCACAATTAAACAATTAAAAAATTAAACATCATGTATCACATGGGAAATTAGGCAGAAAATCTCCTAATTAGGAAATTAAATTCAAATTAGTTCATTATGATCTTCCTCTAACTAGGAAAGATCAAATCACACCCCTTGGGTGGTTTAATAATAGGGAAAGGCAAAAGAGAACACCCCAGGGGAGGCCTTTGTTAAGGGAAAACCTCAAAATAAACATAGAGGAACTAAATGGAATCCCTAATAGGCTACATTTAATTTAATTAAAAAACAATTAAATTTCAGGGCCTCAACAGAAAGTATGGCAGGAAACATGACAATAACTAGCTTAATAAGATACTAAGCCAAATGTGAAAAGTATAGACCACCAACTATAGATCGGTAGGAGAGTGCTCGTCCAATATCAGATCCTGATTCAACTCATATTGGAAGTAAAATGAAGAATTGATGAAGAACCACAAATTAGGGCATATTATCTTTCACCTAAATAGCAGAACCAATACCAAGAAGAACAAGGAACAACACAAAAAGAATTGAGTACTCACCGATGCAGATCCAATGAGATCAATGACACCTGATTAAAATGTCAGATAGAGGAAAGGGATCAAAATATACCTAGGGATTCAAAAATATCTCCCAAGTTTCTACTGTACAACATAATAGATGAAAGAAAGTAGTTTTTATTTAATATATTAATTAGAGGAAATTCGGTAATTTTACCCAATTTACTTATTTGCATGGTTTGGCAGCACGATTGGCCAAACCATGCACCCAAACATGCACCCATTCATTTAGGAAGGGTTATATCACAAAGTTTATTGCACAATTTGACTATCCTTGTAAAAACTATGTCTTATCCCACTATAAAAAATAACATACATGCCTGTATAGCTGTGCACCCCAAATAAAACAGTTTGTCTAACCGTGCTGCCTGTAGGATTCCACGGTCCAGCCTCACACGGTTATAATTAACCATATTACCTACCCCACAAGGTCTCTAATAACCATGTGATATGCCTTTTTCAACCCAAAAGTCGGTATTTGTCTTTGGACATTCCCCAGACCCCACTAATACACACGTTCCCTCAAAAGGTATTGAAATTAGGTTGTAAACAATCATTTAAACAAAAAAGGATCTATACCATGTACAAAACCCATGTTCATAAAATCTTCCCCCATTAAAGTAATTAGTGACTGAATTTTCATCTCAAGGGTGGTCAAGATTTTTTTGAGAACAAATATGACCAATCAGCATGTACGTCTGCCTCTTTCTTAAAAGACATTTCATGAAAATAGACGGATTTCCAAAACATCTATACTATAGGATCTGACCAGCCTTAGAGAACCTTCATGATCATGTCAACAACATGAACCAGGATCCACTCAAAGGACTCTTATATATTTAACTCAACCTCTTCAATATGAAAAACATGATATGGGTCCAAATGATAAATGCACAACTAAGATATGCGGAAGATGTCATGCATGGATCAAAACCTCTAAGGTAATTACAACCGATAGATGAATAGACTGACTCCAACTGAAATCTCAAATTGTCTGACATATCGTGGTGACAGATTACTCTATCTCTTAATTTATCTATTTCCCATCCTTGGTGAAACACTAAAAAATACCATATCCCCATCCTTGAACTCTGGAGTTAATCTGCAGTGATTGGCATAAGATTTCTTTCATGACTATGAAGTATCAATCTGCTTCTAAATCAAATAGAAATGCTCAAAATGATCTTACATGAGAATTATCATGAAGAAAGCCACCTCACCAGCCTCTAACCATCATAGGGGTGATTGGAATGGTCTACCATATAAATTCTTATAATGTACGAACTATATAGTCACCTGATAACTATTATTGTAGGTGAACTCAACAAGGGGTATGTGACTCTCCCATGTGTGCTCAAAATCTATAATACATGCTCAAAGCATGTCCTCATGCATCAGTATCGTACGCTCTTAATTTCCATTAGTCTGTGGGTGGTATGTTGTGTTCATAAGAATGTATATACCTAGTTCCCTCTGTAAACTCTTCCATAAATGAGATGTAAACCATGATTCCCTATCTGATATTATAGTTCGTTGGACTGAGTGATGTTGTAATATCTCATAGATATACAACCTTCAATGGTCATCTACACTAAACGTTTACCTGATTGGCTGGAAATGTGAATCCTTCATTATCCATTAAAAAAACCAAACCACATCTCTACCTTTAGGTGACATCATAAAATCATTCACAAAATCCACCATTACATTATCCCACTTACACTTGTGATTAGGTAATAGTTTAAAAGGTCCATCTGGTAATTGTTGTTCTTCCTTCAAATGCTGACACATGGAACATCTCATAAAAAAACAATTACTTCTCTTTTCATAACCTTCCACTAGTACTGATGAAATAAGTCATGGAACATATAGGATATTCCAGGGTACACTTACCAAAATAAGTCATGAATCTCTGGCATTATATCCTCACTTATGTCCACTAGAACCCAAAGGCTTCCATGGATACTCAAAATCTCATCCTCTCTATCCATCCAAGTAGGAGGTGGGTCCTCACCTACCACACTCTCCTGTAGAAATAGGCCCTCTAGATATGGTAGTTCCCTCATCCTCATTCTCTATAGAAGTGTAAAGGTGATAGATACAGATGAAAGATATGTATTACCCTAACTATCCTACACCTCCAATTGTATCTTAGAGAACAAATCCACAAGCTACCACTCGCTACTGGCCTAATAAAATTCATGTATCTCATCCCTTTTTGCTCAGTGCATTGACAAATGAAATTCCCTTTCCAAATGTGTATCCAATATCAAAGTCAGAATATTGTAGGTATTCAACCCACCTTTGATAATTTAGATTTAGATCATGCTTTGAAAATATGTACCAGAGGATTTTGTGGTCGATGTACACCAAAAAATGATATCCTAGTACGTAATGTATCCAATTGTGAAAAGCATGAACAACATAAGCTAACTCAAGATTGTGCATCGGGTAATTCCTCTCATGTGACCTCAACTGTTGAGACCCGTATGCCCTGACTTTATCTCCCTAAATCAGAACTGTTATAATCTTGATACATAATGTGTTGAAATACAGCGTGTAGATTCCACCCTACACTGGAAGAATCCACACTGATTCAGAAGTCAATATTATTTTCAATTCCTGAAAGGCTATATCTTCAGTATCTAACTATAAAAATGTTACACCCTTATTAATCAATCACATCAATGGTGCTGCTAAGAATGATGAGTTCTATATGGAATTCCATTTATATCTAGCTATCCCCAAGAAAATATGTATGTTAAATACATTCTTGGGATACTCCCAGTGGAACTATATCTCTCACCTTCAATGGGTATACTGATACTCATGTCTCCGAGATAATATGACTATGGAAGTGAATGTTATAAATCCAGAAGTTTCACTTTTTGAGCTTAGCATATAATTGATGCTCTATTGGTGTTTTCAACATGATCTCAAGATGTTTCTCATGGTCGTGTCTATTATGAGAATAAAAATTGATATAGTCCATGAAAACCACCACAAATGAATCCATATAAGGATGCAAAACTTAATTCATCAGCACCATGAAAATTGTTGGTGTGTTAATGTCACAACCCGACCCATTCAAGGTCTTGATCCCGTGGGCATAAGAAAGTCCCTATATAGCTATTAAAATATCCATAACTTCAAAATTGAGCATCCTTTAGTTATATCATCTATGGAAATGTGATCCTCTCTTCAAGACAAACCTTTTGGGGTCAGTTTTGAAATTTTATGTTTGGGATCAAGTTGTGATCCCCGAAATGGGTTAGGTTGTCATAGTTATTGAGACTGAATGACATAACCAAATACTCATATAGTCCATACCTAATATGAAATGATGTACAAGGTATTTATATAGTTTTAACATGCACCTAGTGATATCTGGACCTCAAATCATTTTTTGATAACACATGAGCTCCTCAAATATTATCAAATAGGCCATCTATCTATGGAAAGGGTTTTTGGTTCTTAACCATTATATTGTTCGATTTCCAATAATCCAAACATATCTTAAGGGTAACATAAACGATTTTTGAATAAAAGACCAAATAACCCCAAAGAGAAGCACTAGGTCAGACAGACCCCTTTCCCTTCAAATCCTCTAACTATCTCTTGAGCTCCTACAACCTGGTAGTAGCCATTCTATATGGTGGAATGGATACTGAAACAACTCCTGGAACTAGATTTATAGAAAAATCCTCCTCTCTTTGGAGGTAAAATTGAAAATTTTCTCAGGAAAAAATCCCTAAAATGATCAAACATTGGAGAAAATTCCTCTTTATGAGCTCCCTGATCATATAAATATAAACTAGTGATCTGGACTGTGATCTCACCCAACCAATGATGCTCTGGTCTAGCTCAAATCACTTGGACATCCCATTCACCCTTATGAGTATAAATTTCACCTTATGGTAATATGAAATTTACCCTCCAGTTATAGTAGTCCACACAATCTTGATAAGCCACTAGCCAGTTCATTTCGAGTATGACATCAAACCTGGTAATCTTAATTAAATAATTATTATTAAAGAAACGAAACCAAATAACCATTAGGGGGAACTACATTACCTGATGTAAATCCTATTTTATGATCCCAAAATGAGTTTTATGATTCATAATACCCTCAAAAAACTGAATAATGAGGCCAATACCCTCCACAAATGGAAAAAATATTAAACCATGTCTTGCACCTTTTTCAAAAAGAAAAGATAAAAGAGTAGAGGCTACTAAAACTATACCTATCGTGGTATAAATTTCAACACTCTACTCCTTGGGGGTTGGCTATATAGAATAGATCTAGAATGAACCACAACCCCATGAAAAAACCTTACTTCCCAGAGTATTCCCACTCTAATGCCTCAATGTAATTGGTGTCTCACTACGGAAGCCACAAAAACCACCACCCCGCCCTGTACAATAGTTATTACTCTCACTCCCTACATTTCATAGATCTTTGAAAACCTCTCTCAAACTTTGAGTCATATATGAACCCTAAAACTCACTACTAGTGGGATGGTTCTGCAAAAACAATACACATGGCCCATCCTACTAAAATCTCGACACTCGATAGGGTCACAATCACAATGACTCTTCATGTTCCTCCCTTACCACACTACTGATAGAAAACTGTACTGCCATAACTAGTAGCCTACCTATTTCTCATCTCACAAGAATCCTAAAAATGGTGCATATGTCCTGAAGATTCCGAACCACTAGGTTGAGATACTACACTACTCTACTCTTCACCCCCATCTACCCTCACGTTTATCTTTGTACTCAATGCATGATTTACAATTTTAGTAAAATAGTTCAATATGAACATCTTGACCTGAGATCGAATAGTATATCATAGACCTTCCTCAAAGTGTATCTCGCTTGATAACTCATCAGCAAGGTACATTTGTGAAAAACACTGCAACTCTATAAATCATTCCAATTACTTCATAAATGTCTTCATTCCATAATTCAAATAGATGAACTCACAAGACTACTCTTCCCGTAGAGTTTCAGGGTAAAATTATTTATATAACCTGGTTTAGAAATCATTAAAAACTATATATCACATCCTGTCAACCTATTTCAATACATCCCACCAGTACTATGACGGTCCACAAGGCATGTAAATAATGATCTTCACTCCCCTCTCAAGAGGGGTCTCCAGATACTCGAAGGTCAAAGATTTAGTCTCTATCCATAGATCAACAGCCTGTGGTCGAACATCTTCAAAAAAAATGTGGGATTATGTTGCTGCTAAAACAGAAATGTCATCTATTCTGTAAAGAAGGCAGGTTGTGGTGCTCCCTAAAAAGTCCTTAAGAAGTGATAAAACCCATCATGGAACTAGGCCTCATTACTTGTGTCCAAAATAATAGCTAATGAAATATCTAGCAATAAGTGAAGACCTACTTGTATCCCATCGACCACCACCTCCAGAACATGATGGTCACCATCCTCTAGGCATACGACTAGAGGTCGTTATGGTGGCATGTCTCCACAATTCCAAACACACACCTCAAAAAGATTGATATCCAATTTCACAACATTAAATCTTATGATCGGACAAAAACCTCTTAATATTGGGTTAAACCACAAGCCTAGTCTTAATTTAAGGATAGTATAAAACGAACAGTCACAAACATCGCTAGAGACACTACCCTAATCCCAATTAAAAGTTGGGTCCCATTCAAGTCTCTCTTCCTCGTTTCAAATTTTTCATTTAAATTTCATAATCATATAACATTCATTTTAAAGGGTTGAACCAAATTGTGTTTCACTTCTGATCCCTAAGGGTCCATACTTATCATGAACTGAAACTTGGTGTCCATCTAATCCCCACCATAACAAATTCTAATCCATGCGACTCATAGTTCATGACTCGAAGTGACATAATTTTATTATTAGGGTGTCTAAGGTATTATAATCATGAAAAAACTAATTAGGTTTTAGTAAGAACATTTAGTAATAACCATGTTTCTCAATTATTTACATAAAGTCTATAACAATAGATGGTATATCTATCACAAATCCTATCACGACATCATGAAAACATTTAATGCATCTTACATGGCATGACATAATGCCTAGAATGTAATTTTTAACATGTACCTAAAATTATTCATGAGATGGAATACCCTCATCTCATTAGGTTTCTACAAATAAAACCCACCATTATATCAATTATAGCATCGCAATTCAAGTGAATCACCCAATGGTTGAATAAAATCAACTATAGTAGTAAAAATCCAAAAACATCAACTTTCCATTTGAGGAAATTAGGATTTTTCCTATATGTGAGTTAGCTATGCCTAAGAACAACTCATTAAAAAATTCCAATTCTATTCCTATCCTTGTTTATTGTCTCCAAGTAGTAAATCAAACATGAAATTAAAGATTCCTCTCATTCAACTTTGTAACATCCCAGACTAGGATGCTACTCAATAGTGCCCCAAGCCCAGTTGGCCACACGTCGTCATGCACATCTCCCCAAATGACATAAGCTACTGACTAATAGTGAGGGCCCAGGGTGTGTGTATGGAGAGACTATGACCTTATTACTAGAGTGTAGAATAGTGGAATAATAATATCAATCAATATAAGAAAGTAGTATAAAAGTCAAACAATAGATGAACAGTATGAATAGATAATAATGTCAAAATCAATCTCATATACAATGATGATGATACATTTTAGTAAAAAGAATCCAAAACTGGTACCCAACAAGACAATACAATTCTTGTATCAAAATAATAAAAAGACAAAATAGATATATCTCTGAATAGAATCACAAGCCTCAACTCACTCTCCTATACCCCTAATCCTATGCATGGAAAAATGTTATTAATTGAAATATGATCTCTTTCTCTAGCTACTACACATCCTACATAAAAGGGTTTATCTAACACTAGGGTTTTAACAGCGCTAGCTAAAAGCACTGTTTAAAACCCCCTTTGTCAGCACTAAAAAAAGTGATGTTAAAAGGGGTCTTTAACAACACTTTTTTAGCATTATTAAAAGTTGTCTTTAATAGTGCTAAAAAAGAACAATTGAAGGTGGAATTTTATCAGTTATTGTAACAATGTTCTGATAAATACCCCCTCTTTATCATCGTTAGTAAAAAAAGGGTTGATAAAAATGACCTTTATCAATGATTTTTTACTAGCACTAATAAATGGTATATTTAAAATATATATATATATACATACATATACATATATATATATTCTTAAAAATAATATATTAATATATAATTATAATTATATTGATATAAATATAATATATATTTCTAAAATATGTTTCAGATAATGTTAAATAGGAATTTACAAATAATAAATAAGATATTTAGGGAAAATGGATTATAAAGTAATAAAAAATACTTTTAATTAATAATTTGATCGTTATTATTGATTAATAGTCATTCAATAACAATTTTATGATTAAAAAAATCATAACATTAAAAAAATTCCTATATTAAATTGAAATTATAACTTGTACTCCAAACAACCATAAATATCGATCTTTGTGTTTGTTTAGACTCCAACACATATCAAATCATAGTCTGTGATGAGATCTATGCCCATGGTGACATGTGTAAACCTATTTCAGGTTTTTTGAGCCCCAAAAGGCTCATAGGGCCTCTAAAAATGAGTTTTTAGCTTGGGTACAACAATTTTTTAACATTATATGAATTTTAAGCTTCGTATGGGGGGTATTGTTTCCCTTTTTGAGTGGGGAATGAAATTATTTCCAGGGGTTACATTTATATTGATATTATGGATTATATATTTTATAATTTTTCACAATGTACTGTTATTTATAATAAAATATATAACATTATATACATATTTTTAATATATTCAAACATAAAAATTCAATTTGATAAGTAAATAATTAAAAATATTTATATAAAAAAATTCTTCTCAATATAGAAACATAATCTAAAAAAAACTAATATCCATTTTAATAAATATATATAAACATATATGTATTTAAAAATATACTTATAAATAAATATATAATTAGATATATATAAACATATATATATATATAAACATATACATATAAATATATGGATAAAAAATATAACAAAAAATATATATAAATATATAGATATATCATAAAATGTAAAAAAATAATATAGGTGAGTTGAAAAGGAGTTGGTGTACATGCTCGAGGTATCAGGTTTAAAACTTGTTGGAGTCAGGGGTGTGCACTGGGGTGTGGGATTATCTAAATCATTAATAAAGGGGTGGTGTGAAGCACCGGTACCGGGGGGCTTGAAAAAAATTATACCCTTTATCAACATTTTTAGCACTGTTAAAGGGGGCCTTTATCAGTTATTTTTATGAGCACTATTAAAGATAACCCTTCAACATCACATACATTATCATCACTTTTATAACATTGATAAAGATCATTTAATTTAATTTTTAAAGGACTGATTTTCAGTTGTTCTACCTATATTAATGAAGTCTATCAGGGTACCCAACGGTGGTCCAAACACGGTGTGATATAAAATCCTAGTATGTAGACACCCAAAGATTTATAACAAATCCTAGCTATACGATGTAACAAGCTAATGTAGGGAGAAAATTAATATAGGTAAGTAGTAAAAGAATGTGAGTTCCCATGGAATATCTACTACTATGAAAGTGTTAATGTGTAGCCTTATGAGGCTCCCTATAAGACAAGACTAAATATTTTATAACAAGGAAACTATATATAATACACATATTACCAACATAGCCTCGCTATATATCCATACATATAATGTCAACCACAACCTTTCAATTTAACAAGAATAGTTATAAAAACCATGGATGATCCAAATAATCAAGGTGTCAGACCACGAAGGGTCAAATCCAAGGTTTAAAAGATCAATGCATCCTAATTGAGTCCTAGGACCATCTTGAGGGAAACTCATTTAGTATTGTTCTATGGTCCATGGATCAGGTCTATCGACCATTTCCACAACGAGCCCAATAAAAAATATATTAAAGTGGTAGCAAGGCCCAAAATATCCCATAGAATCAAGACCCAAGGAGAAGTATCTATTCAAGTTATCCACTATCGCATTCAATATCCAAGAAATAACATCAAAATAATCTAATAGAATCAAGATCCAAGGATTAGAAACCAAGGAATCCACTACTATTTCAATTTACAACTCATTCCATTCATGAATTTTCAAGCACTCAATTCCATGAGTATAACCACTCCTAAAAAATAGTAATTAAAGAATTAAAATTTTCACCATAATGTATTACATGTAAAAGGAGGGAATATATATTATAATCAATAAATTCAATTCAATATATTTCATTATGGGCTTCCTCTAACTAGGCCATCTCAAATCACACCCCTTGGGTGGTTTAACAATAGGAACAAAAAAAAGGGAACACCCTGGGGTAGCCTTGGTTGGGGAAACAAATACTAACTAAAAAAATATGAACTAAATGGAATCCTTAATGTTCTCCATTTACTTTAATTCAATTTACCAATTCAATTTTTATGCTGCTTTGGAAAGTCCTGCAGACAACACAATAAAAAATAGCTTAATAAGGCCCCAAACCTAAAGGGAAAATTATAGACCATGTATCATTGGTTGGTAGAAGAGTGATCATCCTGTATAAACTCCTGATTTGGCTCAGATCACGGTAAAAATGAAGTACATATGAAGAAACTAAAATTAGGGTATATTATCTTTCAACTAAATAGTGTAGTTGATAACCAGAATAATGAGGAACAACACCAAAGGAATTGATAACTCACTGATATAGATCCAATGTGATTTACGACACTCGATTATAATGTCTAATGAATGAAAGGGACCAATATATTCCCAAGGGATTCAATAATCTATCCCAAGATATTGGTATCCAATGTATGAAAATAAGGAAATTAGGATTTATTTAATAGATTAATTGGGGTAATTTGTTAATTTTACCCAATTTTCTAGGCCACATGGTTTGGCATCACGGCTGGCCAAACAGTGCACCAACCATGTTCACTTTTCTATAGGAAGAGTCACTTAGAATGGTTTCCATGATTATTTTTACTAACCATGTGGAAACCATGTCTCAACCCGCTGTCAAAAACTGTAGACATGACCACATGGTCATGCTCCCTAAATTGGATAGTTTGTATAACCACGCAGACTATAAGACTCTATTGTCATGGCTCGCATGGTTAGAAATAACCATTTGAATTTCCTTTTATGGTTTATAATAACAATGAACTCGGGATTTTTTACCCCAGAATTTAGGTTTCAGCTCAGAACAATCCATAGAAAGCTCTGATAAACTCAATAACTCATGAGTTATTCACGTTAGGCCTTAAAAAAGAATTTAAACGAAAGACAAAAGGATTTGTACCTCAAACGAAATCTTGAGTTCTTACACTATACCACACATTAATAAAATTCATTTAATCAAATCATCTAATGGTCATGCTCAAAGAAATATAATAAGAAAAAAATTTTCCTAACCCCACTCACAATGGTTATAAAAAAGTAATTAGGGAATGGATAGAATTTAATAACCAATGTGAAACAAAAACATTAATTGAAATCAAAAATAAAATACTTTATACATTGAATTCACATTCATCAAATATACATACTTTGGAAAAATAAATCATCCCTAATGATATTAATGATATGTTAGAGAAAATAATGAAAAGAAATATGCAACATGGTGGTGTTATGGATTCTCAGTGGTGCGTATCTTTGGGAGGCATCTGTCCAAGTTCCCCTAGTTCTAGATGACCTCGAAGGAGTAGCCTAGGTGATGGTTTTATGATATATCCCATCAAACTCACATAAATGGATTTTTTCAGATTCCAGACATAATCAGTACATGTAATACACACAAATAACCTATTTTTTTGGATCTTTCAATGCCTTGAAATTTCACAACGTGTAGCTGTGTACATTACATGTAATTGATTTCCACAACATGTATCTTCTTCACGACTATCACTAGTAGAAGTTTATTCTCCTGATGAAATCATAACACATAAATTTAATACATGATGTGTAATTTTTCTTCTCTAGTTCCATATCTCTATTGAATCCGTAAAAATCATATGTCATGTCGCTTCTCTTCACTCTAGGTGTGAAGCTTCATTTATCTCCAAAATATAACATCCTTTTGTTCCTTTTCCAATATTCATTGTATCACTCCATAAAACACAAAATGAGTTAAAAATTTCAAATACTGTCAATACTAATCATTTAAATATAGAAAGAAATGTATTAAAACATTGTAAATTGTATAAATGACATATAGATATTAAATTTAACAACACATGAATCTAGATTTTTCCTCAAGGATGGAATCTCAAGATACTACAATGGGTGTTAACCTTAACATGATCAAAATTAAATTTCAATAAAAAAAATTGATCAAATATAAAATTAAATATTTGAGCAACATGGGTAGAAAATTTATCAAAGCCTAACTTTTCAATGGAACAAATCAATCAATTATTTTACTTTTATCTTTTGAAATAGTCAAACATTTTAAATCACCAATTTTTTTTTCAATTTAATATTAATAAGAGTATCATTTCAATTTACCTCGATTTAATTGTTCCACTAATAATTTGGGTGAAATTTATAATATAATTATGCACATACCTTAAAAACATGTCACTTACCAAAGGACTGAAAGGCTTCTAAAATATCCACTGTGTAAAGAGAGAATCAAAAATAATTATGAGGGATTAAACATTTAGGATCAAATGAGTCTATGCCTTAGGGAAAGTATGTAAATGATTTCATTTTGAGGGAAAAAATATCATATCTAAAAACCCAACCCCAAATGATCCCCTCATGAAATTATTTGTGATAGTTATAACAAGATCATCAGTCAAGCAATGGTTTTTTTAATATTTTCCGACACACAACTACATTTTTTCATTTTTTTCATTTTTTCATTTTTTTTATTTTATTAAAGTTGGTGTATAATAAATACAATAGATTTTGTTTACCCATATCTCATGAAATTCCCCCCCACATTAATTCTTTTAAATAACATGAAAGAAATTTAGAGTAAGGTTTGAATGGATAAATTTGGATAGTAACATGGCTCATTTACTAAAAAGGTTATTCATGGATTCTATGGGATTAAAAATGATTAATATATGGTGGGGTCCAAGGATAAATGGATAAACAAAAGAATTCCTCAATCATTTTTAAACTGATCTTGTTCAATCATAGCTTTGATAACATTAAAAAATAATTTTATAGAACAGAACATACCCTAGATTCTAAAGAAATATACGTTACAAATAAAATAAAATATTGGATTATAGGATGTATCGGGAATGAGGTGAATATTTGAGACAACTACTCATGGGAATTCATATGAATAATTAAATCTATTAATGAAAATATCATAAATTAAAATCATGTAAAAATCTCAGGATTATTTCATTCACAGTAATTAATGTTCTCCTAAAATTAAGATTTTTCAAATCCAAATCCACTTTCCCATATCTATTAATTATTTCCCCCATTTTATCATTAAAATTTATTCAAAAATGAATTCAAATTTATTGAATAATAATTATGCCAGTTTTTTATGTCTCCTAGATCAGTTGAGTAATGAATGAATGAAATGTGGGAATATAATTGGAAATTAAACCTGTAGTCAAATTTATTGTGGGGAATATAGTAGAAAAATATAGAATTGAAATGATTCTCCCCTTTTTTGTGTTGTTTTGATGCTAGATGTGTAGGTTTTTCTTACACCACATCCTTTAAATATTTTGATAACATGATTTGTACTCTTTGTTCTTCCTGGCATGAATGGTGTTCATAATGTGAAATCGTCCAATAGAATCCTCATTATTCCCCCTGGTTCTTGATGTATGCATATTTGATTGACCTAAAAATTAATAGTAATAATTGAAATTATAATCCTTTTGATTATTATCAAAAAAATATAAGGATAATAATAATGAAATAATAATATAAAATTTACACCTTATAATGTAATAAATATGAATTCTTAGAAAGAGATAAAAATCGAGTTTACTCTAAGAAGATTCTATTTCTTAATGGGTTTTCAGCTCAAATATACATAGTTTATATTATTAGAGTGTGGTATTTTTCTAACTATCTTGTGTTCAACCAATTATGACGATGGAATCCACCTAGAACAACTTGATTTTTTCTTTTTTAATTTGGCATAGAATCCAGAAGTGGTGACCAGAGTATGGATAGAATGAGTATAACAAACAATATTTCAGCATCATTATAAAATCTATGAAATTATTAATTTTTAACTGATAATTGTGTGTTTTAGAATTATACGATGTTCATTTTAGGTTCTGTGACCAACTACCCAATTTGTTCTATTGTTGCTGCATTTTTTTCCCTTTATTCTGTTTTTAGTTTCTAGAAGTGTGTTTTAGACCACTTAAATTGTACAACAATGTTACCCTCTTCATCATCCTCTGAACCTAAAAATTGAGGTCAAAATGGATAGGATCGAATTCATCTTCATAAGAGTTACTTACCTCTTCTTCATTATCCATGAATCTTTGTCTGTGATTCACCTCATCGAATTCGAGCTCTAGGTAATGGGGTTTTGTGCATTCAAATCTTGGGTGTGGTTGTGGTAACTTGTTGGATTGACTTTTAAGCATTCTAACATCATTGAGTAGTTTCACTATATCCTTTAGTAAAAAGAAAACATATCCTTGGTATTCATCATCCTTTGAATCCCTTATATCACAACTAAAACTACCCAATTCATTAAAAATGATGAAAATTATAAATAAATAACCTATTCTAGGTTCATAAAAAATTAAATATGAGAAAAGAATTTTTCATTATGATTAAAAAAATAAATAACATTCTCCTATCTCTGACAAGGAAGCCAAAAAATTTACAACATTGTGGGTGTGGTTAATTCCCATAGGGTTACTAAATTTAAAAATTTATAACAAGAATCAAGAAAACCACTAACTATAGTGTAGTATTGTAATTGTATGTATGAGGTCAAAAAAATTGAGTAAGGTTTAGAGAAAATATTAATTTTATAATAAATACTGAAAATAATTATGATTTTCAGTAATGGAATCTAGACAATTGATCATGTTATTTGTGGAGAAATTTGGGAAGAAAAAATAAAAAAGGGTGTCAGGAAGTAATGAATCCATGTTCATGGGATAGAAAGGTATGAAATAATTAACTAACTAGAATGAATTTACCAAAATCAGGTCCTAAAGATTAAAATGGTCATGGTAAATTCTCTATATCATAACTTCTCATTTTTTTCATGGTTAGTGTAACACCCCAAGCATCCACGATATGCTTCTCTTTGAATAATACAGTAGTGTGTGTTGTATGCAACTTCGAGTTCTATGACACCCCACAACCAATCAAACTAGCCATTATGAATAGTAAGACCCACTTTTCAAAACTTTATAAATTTTATATTTCAAATTGGACATTATTTTTGGATTCAGAATATCGAAATTAGCTTAGGGTGAATTTTTGGTATTTTTCTGAAAACATTCAATTTTTTATGAATAGTGAAAAAACACTAAGTTATAGTTTAAAACTAAATTTTTATTTAAATAATAATTTATTTTATCTAAATTTAATTAAGGTCAAAATAGATACATAATACCTATATAAGTTCAATGTAATTCATTGGAGTTAGTTTAGAATAAATTTAGATATATAAAAATTTTATTTAACTTTTCACCGCCTTTTACCCACCTCCTAGGGGAATTTGGAAATTCACATAAAACATAATTTTACCGCTTCTGTGAGTGGAATTTAGAAAATCCGAGAGACATGGTTAATATCAAGGAGTAAAATGTGGTTCAATGAGATGAAAATATTTTTTGGTGAATAGTAACTTTTTTACTTTTATTTACCAAGGTTAAAATTAAATAGGGTAATTAAGGGTAAAAATGATATTAATATTACCCTAACAGATGTCCTAATTATATTGGACAAGTTTATCTCGACCAAAAACAACCTTAGGAATAAAATATTATCATTTAGGTTCACTTGGAATAGATTAGGACATTTATTATTATTTAATTCAAAGAAGAGTTAAAAGAGATAAAATCAAAGTTTAATAACTAATTTTTTTTTAATATAGGGTTATACATAAGATAAATTCGATTATAAATATTCATTAGAAATATAAAAGGATTTAGTATATAATGGTACTTTATTTAAAATTTTTAGACATTAAATAATTTAATTTATTTATGACACAAATGTGATGTAGTAAATACCAAATTATTGAAATATTAAAATAAATGATTTTATAAATATCAAAATAAATGTTATTTGAGACATTTTATGAATTCCACAAATTTTATAGCTTAATATGACATATTATAATTGGTTATATAAATTTTTTTCGAAGTAATAATTCTTTTATAAAATTATCAAAAACAAAATACCCAATAATGTGAAAATTGACATAAAAGAATTTTTTAAAAAAATATTATATTATTAATTGATATTAAATTCCTAAATATCAGGTATTCGGCCAATGGACTTATATAATGATAGGTGTATCATTAAAGGACCACTTGGGTGTCTCTTGGAGGTATATAGTATGTTTATTAACTATATAATATAAAAATACAAAGAGACATGGTAAATGTCAAACTATTTAACTAAGAGTTAAATATAAATGATAAGGTTAATATAGTGACCCAAACCTGCCTAAAATATATTGGTTGAAAGGATTTCGACTCATACCCACCTTAAACTTTAAATAATCCACTATAGAGCCATTATAAACTGAATATGAATTTATTATAAAATAATATTTCTAGCTTTTTCAAAGGTGCCCCTCACCCCTCATATAAAAGGGTACTCCCCCTTATCTCTAATATACTCCTTCAAATCATTTTGGCTCGGGCAACCCCTACTCAAATATTCTCTAAAATTCCCTCACATAAACCTAGATACCTTAGTTTGATAAGAAATTCAAACTAAGGGGCCCTTTTGATCAAATCAGAAGGAAGAACCCGAAGAAGAGATAATGTTTTCACAACCCTCTTTCAAGTTCCTTCCTTCTTAAACTTTTTATTTCTTTGTTATTTCCATTCTAAAATAATAACTCCAGTATCTTTTATATACTGTGATGTTATTATAAATATGTTACAACCATATTCAGTATTCTATCCATCCTTTGAGTGAAATTTCACCATACGTGCGTACGTACGGCCTACCGTCTCCAAGTCGTGGTGTAATTGTTATTCAATACATTATTGTTTGGATGGGTATAACAATGATGTGTAATTAATGTAAATAATAAGTATAAAATGATAATGATTCTGTATATATGATATACCATCCAATTATATATGATTTTAATATCAAAATAATGATATTATCTCTCGTGCGTACATACGGACTACCGTCTCCACGAACGCGATGAGATTCATTCCCCATCGTATCCATACAAGTCTAATTCTCATTTTATGATTAAAAATAATTTTTAAGGACTTGATATAATTATGTATATGAATAAGATACAACCTATCCATAACAAACACGACTTATGTAACAAACATATAAAAGAAAACGAGTAAGTTAACACCCGAAATGACGATAATACTAAGATATTATTAACAAAGCAATGTTAAAATATCATATATGATATAATATTAATGTATATGATTCTTGTATAATTCATGAAAAATTATTTCACCATTATACAGCAGGATAACCTACCATCGACCAAGGAAAAAGTAAAAAGTAAGGGGTTCCTTATCTCACTTTTAATTCTGTGAGATTTCCATTATTCACCACTTATTTATTTCATGTGGTGTGTGTACTACCCATGTTTGTATTCATTGTGTAATATAATTTAATTCATGTATATTTACATCATCATTATATGATACATCTTTCTTGGGTGTATGTTTCGTATGATACCAAATCAATAAGGAAATTTGAAATTTCAATTTCCACTCATTCGACTTTATGCATACATCATTGATTATTTTATTCCACGATTATTTATGGATCCACTATTCATTTGATTAAGTCATAATTTACACTCCCCTTTCTATGGATATAATTTTGATACACATAATCACTCCATTGATAAATTCTCAGGTGATCGGTATGAACTTGATAAAAGTAATTTTTACTCAATCTCAATTTGATGAGTTAAACATCCAATTCATTGGTGTTGTTTTTACAAGAATATGTGTGAATGTACATTGATTATTTTACACTGAATATCCAATAATATTGACCGTATTTATATTTTTCACACATAATTATGTAGTTGATTTATCCATAACCTAAGGATACATCCTTTATGAGATATTTCATCTCAATTCACATTCCATTGAGACTCCATTATTGTTATACACCAAATCACTTTTATATGGTGTATATAATGTACTTTGAAATAGTATATCATGAATCATTTTATTCTCATGATATTAAAAAGTTTTTATTACCTCATTTTTTTGTATCCAAGTGTCTCTCTTTTGGTTAGGAACTCTAACTAAAATATCATTTTAAAATGTTTTAAAGAATTATTATTCTAATTCTTTTTCATTAATGTCCATGTTTTAAAATTTTTTTTAAGGATTTATTTATATGGATATTAAAGTTTTCAAATAAATATTCCATTTAAAAGTTTCAAAGTGGTATGGGACGCTTTGATTCAAAAATCAATTTTAAATGGCTTCTTGACAAATAGTGTGACTTTTAAATGTTTTCAAGAAAAGGGGGTATTTCTCTCAATAGTTTGATGATTATTTTAATCTATGTCAATATCCTTCATTATTACCGATTTAGGTTAATGTGATATAATACAATCTTCCATATTGTATCAAATGAGTTAGTTTTGACTATGGATGTGCTATTTTTATACCATTCATGGTTTGTGGTTAAAGTATTGACATTTACTATGCTAGTTTTAATACGAATGTTTCTGTTATGTTTCAAACTATTCATATCAGGAATGAATTTGACTTAGTAAGTGACGGGTGGAGCCTGCTATATCTCCTCGATGCATCGGTAGGTCTCATTAGACAAACTTGTTTCTTGGCACTAGGCCTTGACAAAATCTTATTTGAAGTCTTGGCACGAGGCCTTGACTTTGTGGTTATGATGGTCTGGAATTATGGATTCCATCATTATGAAAGTGGTTATTGATATTGCATGTGGTTATTCATCCATGTGAATAAGTAAATGGAATTATTTAATTTTATCTTTTTCATATTATGTTGAAGTTCATGTTTAAAAGGATTTTGTTTTTGTTATACATATCCTTAAATTTTTATGCTTATTTATGAAAGTTTCTACTATTTTGTTATCCTTACTGAGAATCTGAGCTCACCCTTTTCAATGTTTTATTTTTCCCAGGATGTGAAGAAGTAATTTATGAATGACCTGCAGGGATGGTATGAGGGGATATGAAGACAAGATTTTATTGTAGTTTTTTTACTTTATGATGTAATGTAAGACTTATGAATATATCTAGTGTTTCCCAGACTACTAAACTAATCAGTCTTTCAAGACTTGATCTTTTGCGATCATGCCAATGTTATGTAATAAAGCACCGACTCTGGGTAACTGGGGTCAGGGCACTACAGTTGGTATAAGAGAAAGTTTAGTACAAACCTTGGAAAATAGATTTAGATAAACTCTAATTAGAGCAAATAGACCTAAGATAGACTATGAAGATTAGTATAGAATATCTTCCTAGAATTTTGGTATTTTATAGATTTTGTGAGTTTTTCAAGCAATACATCCCTGTCTGGATACGAGCAGGTAGAGGGGGCTCAGACACAGATGTACCTACGGGTAAAACCCGAAAACACCTCTTTCAGCTAGAATTGAATGGGAACTGGTGCACGACAACGGAGCTTATTGTACTCTTGGTTATGACACTCCTGGGGGATATGCTTAGGATAATTTAAATTTTCTTTAAAAACCAATTTGAATTATTTTAAAATAAGATGAGAATAAATGACCTTGTTTAATCCTAAGGTGTTTCAAATTGTGAATATTGTGTCATGATATTCTCTAAATGATTTTATGACTACTGTTACTCACACAATGCTTTTTGGTTTTAGTCAATGTCTGGAGTCCAAGGAAGTCATAGTAACTTTGAGAATGATGTACAAGGTGAGAACGAAGGTAGAAATGAGAAACAAAATGGAATGTTTATAGGCGTAAAAGATATCGTGTTCATGCAAAATCGGTTTTCCAAAAATATGATCAACAACATATATATTAACAAACTCTTGGACTCAACAAAGAAAAGAAATGTGATGAATGATAAGAGCTCCATCAGTGGAGACCATGGAGAAAAGGATCGTAAATTTCCATCATGCAGGAAATGTGGAAGGAGACACCCATGAAAGTGTCTCAACAGAACAAATAAATGCTTTACGTGCGGGAAAGAAGGACATAAAGTGAAAAATTGCCGAGAAAAAATGAAGAGTACTATGGAAGAAAATAAAAATGGTCCCAAGAATCCATTTACAGTCATTTGACATAAATGTAGGGGACCTGGACATTACCCGAGTGAATGACCTATTCTATAGGATATTGTCTTGGTCAAAGAAGAAGCTATGTGGAAATAAATGGTTGGAGAAATGTTTAAAAGTATTAGTTCTCTTTGTTGATGGGATTACTTTGGAATAATTTTCTCTTGTATTTGTAACCCCATGGTTTTCCATGTGAGAATGATATTTTAGGAAGACATAACTTTTCCTTTGTGGATATAGTTATAAATAACCATTTTGTTTTATATGATCATTGGGTTTGAGGAAATTAAATGTTAATAAATTTTGGGATGAAAATGAAAGGTATGAGATAACATTTCTGATTAAAATTATGTTATGGTTATTTTGAAGAATTTATCTCATTTTGGTAATGTTATAAAATATATTTTTTGAAAGAGGACAACACGCAGACTGTGTGACAACCCATCGTGTCAAAAAAAGCTGTGGGAATCGAACCCACAACCAATGTGCGATTAAGATTTATTTCCTACCACTGCACTATGTGAAGTCCCTGGTTAGTGTGACTAATTATTTTTAATTAAATGATTTTATTGATAAATAATAATTTGATTTGGGTTCTTATGTCTTTTCAAATGAATACACTTATTATCAGAAAATGATTTGATGATTAAGTGATAAATGTTATTTTGGAAGATGTTTTCTTTTTTGGGAACACTATATGCCCAAGGAAACTAGAATAATATGGGATTTCATTTGAGGAGTAATAGTGGATTTTTATCTACATTTTTATTTTGGATTTATGGTGATTTGTGTTATTTATGGAAATGATTAACCTATAATAGATAATATGTGATTATGATAATTACTTTTAATTATGTGACTTTAAGAGTAGTTGATTTCATTTGGAGATACAATTTGATGTGGAAGACTACATAACCAAATTCTTCTATGTTTTGGTTTTCAATATTAGTTTGGATTATATTGAAGGATTTTATGGACAATTGTTTATTGAATGGTATTTATTTATCTTTGGGTTATTGTTGGTTTAATTTTATAAATTAAGATTAGTGTTTCATTCTCTAAAGGAATATCCTTTTGAGGGATCATTAGATCTTGTACTAACTATTTTGGTTTTGATTAATCTTTAAATACAAGGTAAATATATAGTTTATCCTTCATGGATCATGTGATTCTATAGAAGTTTGTTCTAGCTCTTCCAGTTTGACCAAGTATTCTTGAATACTCATTGTTTAAAAAAAAGAGTTAGTGGTGTAAATTTATTAAATAATAAAACTCTACTTAAAAAGTAAGTATATCTCTTTATTTTTTTAGTCAATCTCGTAATTTAATTCATCATCTTTGTGTAATGTAACTTAAAAAAATGTTGTCCGTATACTTTTCCTACTGGGAAACTAATGACCGTTTGTCCCATCATAAGTTTCTGGCTTTCTTGTTGTTAACTTTCTCCTGATCATGTTTTCTATCCCTCTCCATCAGAACTTTACACTTAGTTTATCTTCCATATCCATGTTTTCCTACATGGAATCCTAGTATGAGTTATCTTGGGTGACCTTTGTACTTCTCTTTCTTTCTTTTAAAGTGATAGTTTTATTGACTCTTTTTTCAATGTGGGACTTTCCATTATATTCCCAAGCTCAATTTTAAAAATTTCAAGGATGAAATTATTTGAAGGAGGGGAGAATGTAACACCCCAAGCTTCCACGGCATGCTTCTCTTTGAATAATATAGTAAGGTGTGTTGTACGCAACTTTGAGTTCTAACACATGCCACAACCAATCAAACTAGCTGTTATGAATAGTAATACCCACTTTTTGAAATTTTATATACTTTATCATTCAAAATGGACTTCATTTTTGGATTCAGAATATAAAAGTTAGCTTAGGGTGAATTTTTGGTATTTTTTTTTGAAAACATTCAATTTTTGATGAATAGTGGAAAAACACCGAGTTATATTTTAAAACCAAATTTTTATTTAAATAATTATTTACTTTATTTAAATTTAATTAAGGTCAAAATAGACACATAATACCTATATATGTTCAATTTATTCAATTGTAGTTAGTTTAGAATAATTTTAGATATATAAAAATTTTATGGAACTTTTCACCGTCTTTTACCCACCTCCTTGGAGAATTTGGAAATTCACATAAAACATAATTTTACCACTTCTGTGAGTGGAATTTATAAAATCCGAGAGACATGGTTAATATAAAGAGTTAAAATGTGGTTCAATGAGAAGAAAATAATTTTTGTTGAATAGTAACTTTTTTCTTTTATTTACCACGGTTAAAAGTAAATAGGGTAATTAAGCGTAAATATGATATTAATATTACCCTAACACATGTCATAATTCTTTTTTACAAGTTTATCTCGACCAAAAACTACCTTATAAATAAAATATTATCATTTAGGTCCACTTGGAATAGATTAGGACAATTATTATTATTTAATTCAATGAAGAGTTAAAAGAGATAAAATCAAAGTTTAATAACTAAAACATTTTTAATATAGGGTTATACATCATATAAATTCTATTATAAATATTAATTATAAAGATAAAAGTATTTACTACATAATTGTATTTTATTTATAATTTTTAGACATTAAATAATTTAATTTATTTATGATGCAATGGTGATGCAGTAATTACCTAATTAATGAAATATTAAAATAATTGATATTATAAATATAAAAATAAAAGAAATTTGAGACATTTTATGAATTCCAATAATTCTATGGGTTAATATGACATACTATAATTGTTTATATAAATTTTATTCAAAGTAATAATGCTTTTATAAAGTTATCAAAAACAAAATAACCAATATTGTCAAAAATGACTTAAAATAGTTTTTAAAACAAATATTATATTATTAATTGATATTATATTCATAAAAATCTAATGTTTGGCCAAGGAACATATATAATGATAGTTGTATCCTTATTGTACCACTTGGGATCTCATGACGGTATATAGTATGTTTATTAATTATATAATATAAAAATAAAAAGAGACATGGTAAATGTCAAACTATTTAACTAAGAGTTATATATAAATGATAAGGTTAATATAGTCACACGAACCTGTCTAAAATATATTGGTTGAAAAGATTTAGACCCATCCCCACCAAAAACATTAAATAATACACTTTGGAGCCATTAGAAACTGAATATGAATTTATTATAAAATAATATTTCTAGCTTTTCCAAAGGTTCCCCTCACCCCTCTTATAAAAGGGTACTCCCCCTTATCTCTAATTTACACCTTCAAAGCCTTTTGGCTTAGTAAAAACCTTACAAAATATTATTTCAACTTCCATCACTTAAACCTAGAGGACTTAGTTTGATTAGAAATCCAATTTAAGGTTCTCTTTTTATCAAATCAAAAGGAAGAACCCGAAGAAGAGGTAATGTTTTCACAACCCTCTTTCAAGTTCCTTTCTTCTTTAACTTCTTCTTTCTTTGTTATTTAAATTCTAAAATAATAACTCCAGTATCTTTTATATACTTTTATGTTATTATAAATATGGTACAACCATATTCAGTATTTTATCCATCCTTTGAATGACATGTCACCATATGTGCAAACGTACGGCCTACCGTCTCCACGTCGTGGTGTAATTGTTAGTCAATACATTATTATTTGGATGTGTATAATAATGATGTGTAATTATTGTAAATAATAAGTATAAAATTATAAGTATTTTGTATATATGATATACCATCCAATTATATATGATTTTCATATCAAAAGAATGATATTATCGCTCGTGCATACGTTCGGACTACCGTCTCCACGAACGCGATGATATTCATTCCTCATCGTATCCATACAAGTATAATTCTCATTTTATGATTAAAAATAATGTTTAAGTACGTGATATCATTATGTATATGAATAAGATACAAACTATCCACAACCAACACAACTTATGTAACAAATATATGAAATAAAACGAGTAAGTTAACACCCCAAACGACAATAATACTAAGATATTATTAACAAAGAAATGTTAAAAGATCAAATATGATATCATATTAATGTATATGATTATTTTATAATTCAATAAAAATTATTTCACCATTATACAGGAGGATAACCTACCCTCGACCAAGGAAAAGGTACATAGGGGTTTCTTATCTCACTTTTAATTCCCTGAGATTTCAATTATTCGCCACTTATTTATTGCATGTGGTGTGTGTACTTCCCATGTTTGTATTAATTGTGTAATATAATTTAATTAATGTATATTTACATCATCATTATATGATCTTTCTTTCATGGTTTTATGTTTTTTAAGTTACTAAATCAATAAGGGAATTTGAAATTTCAATCTCCACTCATTCGGCTTTACGCATACTTCATTGATTATTTTACTCTAAGATTATGTGTGTAATCACTGTTCATTTTATTATGCCATAATTTACACTCCTCTTTATGTGGATATACTTTTCATACACATAATCACTCCATTGATAAATTCTCAACATCATCGGTATGAACTTGGTAAGAGTAATATTTACACAATCTCGATTTGTTGAGTTAAACATCCAATTCATTGGTGTTGTTTTTAAAAGAATATGTTTGAATGTCGTTTGATTGTTTTACAATGAATATCCAATCATATTGAGTGTATTAATATTTTTCACACTTAATTATGTCGTTGATTTATCCTTAACCTAAGGATACGACCTTTATGAGAGATTTCATCTCAATTTACATTCCATTGAGACTCCTTTGTTGTTATACACCAAATCACTTTTATATGGTTTATATAATGTACTTCGAAATAGTATATCATGAATCCCTTTATTCTCAATATATTACAAAGTTTTATTACCTCAGTTATTTGCATTCAAGTGTCTCTCTTTTGGTTAGGAACTCTAACTAAAATATCATTTTAAAATGTTTTAAAGATTTATTACTCTAAATCTTTCTCATTAATGTCCATGATTTAAAAATGGTTTTAAGGATTTATTTATATGGACAATAAAGTTTTCAACTCAAAACTCCCTTTAAAAGTTTCAAAGTGGTATGGGAAACTTTGATTCAGAAATCTATTTTAAATGGATTCTTGACAAATAGTGTGACTTTTAAATATTTTCATCAAAAAGGGGGATATTTCTCCCAATACTTTGATGATTATTTTAATCTATGTCAATATCCTTCATTATTCTCGATTGAGGTTAATCTGATATAATACAATCTTCCATATTGTATCGAATGAGTTATGTTTGACTATGTATGTGCTATTTTTATACCATTCATGGTTTGTGGTTAAAGTATTCACATTTCATATGATAGTTTTAATACGAATGTTTATGTTATGTTTCAAATATTTCATATGAGTAATGCATTGGACATAATAAGTGATGGGTGGAGCCCTCTATAGCTCCTCGATGCATCAGTAGATCTCATGAGACAAACTAGTGTATTAGAACAAGGCCTTGACAAAATCTTATTTTTAGTCTTGGCACGAGGTCTTGACTATGTGGTTATGATAGTTTGTCATTATGCATTCCATCATTATGAAATTGGTTATTGATATTGCATGTGGTTATCTATCCATGTGAATAAGTACATGGAATTATTTAATTTTATCTCTTCCATGTTATGTTGAAGTTCATGGTTAAAAGGCGTTTGTGTTAGTTATACATTGCCATAAAATGTTTATGCTTATTTATGAAAGTATCTTCTATATAGTTGTCACGACCCGCCCTCGGGGTCCGTGTCGTGACTACCCCAAGCCCGCCTTCCATAGGCCAGGGGCTGGCGACTAGCACCAAGGCGTAAATCCCGGTAAAAAGGGAAGGCATTGCCTTTGTAAAGTAAACAAACACCACAGAGTCAGCAAGCGGAAAGTAAACACTAACAAAAGCAGAGTACAACTGAAAGTGCGGAAAAGTAAATGGGCCAGAATACAAACCCAAAACTGAAAGTAAAGTACAACTCGAAAGGGAAAACAGCAACTAAAAAGTAAATGCCGCTACACCGAGCTGTCCACTGGAAATCCCACCTGAAGGGTGAGTACAGATAGCTCCTCTGCACCACGGGTCCCGTCGTCCGCTCCGAGCACGTCCCGCCCAGTGGTCCACCTCCGGGTACCGTCCCACTCTGCAAGCCTCAGCTAAGGTCAACGCTGTCCGTCATCTGCAACCAACACAACGTAGTGCGGGAAAAGCCCGTGCAGGGGTGAGTATAAGCTACTCAGTAGGGACCCCGAGACCCCTGAAGGTCTCTCAAATCCACAATGGATAAATCACGAAGAAAGGTACAATCACGAAGTAACAACCGTCACTGCTTAGGTATAATCCCATACATATACCTAAGTCATCAAATTCAAATACGCTCCAACCTCCGAGCCCAAGTACAACTCAGTCCACACAGGAAAGTAAACGTATTCCACACAGGAAAGAAAAACATAATCCACACAGGATAGCACAACACAATCCACACAGGAAAACAACAGGTTTCAACTCAACCAGGATTTTCATTAACGAAACCGTAACTGTTGAAGAGTCCCATCTCTGAAGTGTATAGTGGTCCTATCACGACTCCGAGGTACTGCTCACTAACCTAAGACTACTGAAGTACTCCTCCTGTCGAGTACCGCGGGTCTGCTACCAACTACCGGGCGCTCCGTCCGCTGAGGGTCTTCTGCCAAATATCGGGCGCTCACCCAGATAGCCTACAGAGGTACTCCTCCAGTCGAGTACCGCGGGTCTGCTGCCAACTACCAGGCGCTCCGTCCGCCGTGGGTCTGCCGCCGAATACCGGGCGCTCCGTCCACTGGGCTAGTCGACTCACTCCAAGTTGAGTCGGTCGAGCAGTCTTCAGGTCTCAGCCGGTTTCACGGTCTTCGTACTCTGTACGCTCGTCTCCAGTATCGCAGGTCTGCCGCTACAACCGAGCGCTCCACTGCCAAGGATATGCTGCTACAACCAAGCGCTCCACCGCTCAAGGTAAACAGAAGATTCAGCTCACACAGGTTCGGAAGCACTGTTCCATGTAGGATCGCTGAGTGCTGTAGTCGTCGTCGTCGAATCCACACAGGATTTCTGTACTGTCGTCGTCGCAGTCATAGTAGCAGTAGTAGTAGCAGTAACAGTCGCAGCCAGCACTAGGGTTCCCGCACACAGCAAGCTCGTTCGGAGGGTCCGCTCCACGAGCCGAGAGGCTGATACATCAACTGTCATAAAGACCAGAGTTGATGTATCCAAAAGTTCCGTATCGTCAACAGGAACTCAACGCAACAGACGGCGCGTCGATCGGACGCCCGGTCTGAGAGTTATTGGCATTTTCGTCTCCGGGGCCCGGTTGGTTTTAAGGCAAAACCAACCCAACCGTACTCCACCTGCGTCCAAACCTCGGGCGGAGTATGCCAAAAGATCTGTCTCACTAAGAGGAACACAACACAGCTGACGGCACGTCAATCGGACGTCCGTAGCTCAAGATATGAGCGTTTCCGCTCCGAAGGCCCGGTTAGTTTCGTGAACGAACCAACCCGGCCGAACTCAAAATAATCCGAAACCTTGAGTGCGATATACCGAAACGACCGTCTCGATCCAAGGATCGCGTTGCCGCAGACGGTTCGTCAATCGGAGGTCCGAGGCTCAAGTTATGGCCAAAAGACCGGAACTGTTTCGAAACGGGGGGGTCCGGGTCCGGGCCGACCCCCCCCCCCCCCTGGGCGGCGCGGCGGCGCGGTGGCACGGGGAGTCGCGGCGGCTTGTCGCCGCGAGAAGGCTGTGCGGGGGAATTTAATTCCCCCGCTAATTGGTTGGCGGCGCGGCCTTTGTGCCGCGCCTTTTTATTAGGAAACGGCCCCCGCACGTGGGGGCCGGCTGGTAATAAAACCGGGGGGGCTGCTGCCCCCCCCCCTCTTTTATAGAACCGCCCCCCTCATAAAGAGGGGGGTTTTATGTGTTGGCCGGGGGATTAATTCCCCCGGTTTAAAGCCTTCCGGCCGGCCAGCTGGCCGGCCGGTTTTCTCCAACGGGACCGGAAATTCTGGTCCCCTCTTCGGCTTCCATCGCCGGCGGCCCGGCCGCCGGTCTTCTCATCCCGCCGCGGCCCGGAACCGGTCGCGGTCTCCTCGTCCCGCCGCGGCCCGGAACCGGCCGCGGTGTTCGTCGTCCGGCGCGGTGCCATCGCACCGCGCCCTTTCGCCGTGCCTTGATTCCTTTCAACGCGGCGCGACGGCGTCGCGTTCTTGAAGATTCTTCCTCGGCGTGGCGTGACGGCGCCGCGTAAAATAATTGCACGATTATTCGCGTGGTGCGACGGCACCACGCCACTTTGCTTCCACCCGCAAGAAATAACAACAAGAACGATGGAGGGGGTTCGGCCGTGTTCATGCGGTCCGACCCCCTCATGTTAAGCAATAACGCATCTTAAAATTAATCCAAAGCCACACGATAAACTTGCTAAAATTCATGATCAAGAATAGAATAATTAAACAATAATCAACAACCCCTACCTTGGTATAAGGTTCGAAGATTTGTCTACGTTCCGCGGAAGACGACGTCGCGGAGGTCGGGCGTCGCGGTCGTCGTTCGTCAAATTCGATGACGAAGAGGTGCGTCCGAAGAGGCACGTCGTTGGCGAAACCTTGTTCACTGACGAAGGTTGTCCGAGGAAGAAGCGGTGTTCTCTCTCGTTGACACGGAAGACGAAGAAGAGCGGAGCGGCGTTCTTCGTCGGTACTTGAGCGTTCTTCGTCAAGTCTTGAGGAAAGTCAATTAAAAAGAAAACAACGAACTCAAGAACCCTTACCTCGATAGTCGCACGTTGACGTAGTCATGGAATATCGGTGTCGATTCCTTTGACGTCGGAGGAAGAGTCGTTGTCGATGGCGTTCGTCGCGGAAATCCGTCGCGGAAGAGACGACGCGGAAGAAGTACGCCGCGTCGCGGATGGACCGTGTTCTTCGGCGGAGAAGTTCTTCGTTGAAGAACGGCGTTCTTCGCATTCTTCGTTGAGTTTGAAGAAGATGAAGAAGACTTCCCTACTCTCTCAAGGAGATAAAATTCTAACAAAATAAAATAAGACTCTTTCTTATTTTATTCACACAACCCAACCTCTTTGAATTTCAAAGGTTTGAAATTCAATAACCACACACAACTCACCTCATTAACTCATTACATTTAAGTCATAGGTTTATAACTTAAGTTAACATAATTTAAGTGGGAGTTGAGGGGGTTTTAGAGGATATGAAGGGGTGGGGTTCGTGTGGGCCCCACCACCCTCATAACCTCCCATGGGAGGTTGGGTGGTTACCCAACATCCAACAAGAGATATCACTTAGAGTAAAATAATAAAAATAGTAGTGTAATTACAAAGTAAACATCCACAATTTTTATTATCAACACTCGCATGAACGCAACTCCAGAACAGGAGTTCCTAAGCGTATACCGGCGCTACGGTTCCATCGGTGCCCTCGGATTTCAATTCCGAGCACCGGATCAAAAGTTAGAAATTCCCGCTCGTTCGTTCACTGAACGTACCCGAGTCAAACTTCGGAAAATGATTCCGGGCACTCTGGGCCTCGGAATCAGGTGCCGTCTGAAACCGCGCTCTTGTAAAATTCTAAAGAAAATTAAGAAAAAATTTTCCTTGAATTTTACGGGTCTTTACATTACTCCCACATCAGGGATTTACGTCCCCGTAAAGATACATCAAAAACTAGGGAAACAAAAGAGGGTAGCTGAGCACGCATCTGAGCCTCCCGCTCCCATGTGCTCTCCTGGAGATTCCCGTACTGCCATCTGATGCGCACAAGAGGAATCGATCGCCCACGCAGGACCTGCTCCTGTCGATCCTCTATCTCCACCGGGACCTCCGTAAAAGTCGCCCCATCGTCAACGTCAAGCTCCCCATGGTCAAAGATGTGTGTCGGGTCGTGCACGTATCTCCTCAGCTGAGACACGTGGAAGACGTCGTGCACCCGGTGCGACTGAGGTGGTAGAGCCAAGAGATAAGCCACCTCACCAATCCTGCTGAGGACCTGGAAGGGTCCGATTAAGCGCGGAGATAACTTGCCGCCTCGGCCAAATCTCCGAATACCACGTCAAGGTGAGACCCGCAAGAAGACGTGGTCGCCATCTTCGAACTCCAGTGGCCTCCGCCTCCTGTCAGCGTAAGACTTCTGTCGGCTCTGAGCTGTCCTCATCCGCTCCTGGATGACCTGGACCTTCTCTGTCGTGGCCTGGACCATCTCCGGTCCCATCAGAGCTGCAAGATTTCTTCTTTGCCGATAAGAGAAATCTGGTCCTATCTCCAGGATGAACCACATTCTTTGCCTAAAACAGTCAATCCTAACATGGATGATACTAATCCATACCAAGGATGACGTCGTAAGGCCTAGACGCTACTACTAAGAGATTCAACCATTACTCTCGCCTCCAAGGGTTGAGTCACACTGTCAGCATCAGTGTGTGGTAACTGGGTCTCCTCCAGTAGATGTCTCACAAGTGAGGGTCAAGTCAACAGCCAAAACTGGAACCTCTTAGTAACATCACAAAAGAGGACAGGAACGAAAATATCATAAAGTTATGCATCTTTTATTATTGCAGCTCATAATACAAGACGCTACACAAAAGCAACAAGGAACCAGAAGTACAAAAGATGTATCCACTAGTTCTGCTCCTGTCCGTCGGCTCCCAGAGCTCCATGATCAAAGGCCTCGGCTGCCTGAAGCTGAGCTCTCCCCTGCGGTCGGGGTGGATCTCCTGGTGGTGGTGGTGGCAGAGCCTCAAAGCGTCGCCCACCACCGTCTGCTCGTCCAGCTCCTCTGCCTCGTCCGCCTCCTCCCTGCAGACCGCCACGGTCGGACCTCTGCCTCTGCCTGGGAGGTTCTTCACTTAACTGCTGATCATCAGCATGGCGGGTCGGACAGTCACGAGCCATGTGACCTATCCCGCCACAGGAGTAACATTGCCCACTCTCGGCACGCCTGGCTCTGACTCCACCCCGGCTTCCCTGCACAACTGAGCCTGAATCGTGCAGTCGGCCACTGGTAGGTCTGGTCTGCCTGGAACCCTGAGTCATCCGTCGGCTACCTGTTGCCGAAGACTCCGCTATCTGTCGCCCTGTGGTGGGTCGTTGTGCTGGTGTAGACTCAGCAAGGAAGCTCTCGATCAGAAGGGCTCGCTCCAGTACTCCTGTCTGAGTCGGTATGCTGAGGGAGATCAGTGATGCCCTGATCTCGTGTCTCAAACCCTGCTCGAAGGTCCGGGCCCGGAAGAATGGGTCCCGTACCATGTCGGTCGAGTAGCGCGAGAGATCGGTAAATATCGCCGAGTACTGAGCGACCGTCATGCTGCCTTGCCGCAGCTGAAGAAGCTCCTGGATACGCACTGCACGAAGGGTGGCTGGGACGAACTCCGAGCGGAAGAGGCTCTCAAAGTCCGTCCAAAGTAGAGATGCCTCATCGTGCACCTGGAGCATCAGGCTCCACCATCGTCCTGCTTCTGCGTGTAGTAGGCTCGCAGCGAGGATCACCATGAGGTCTGTTGGTGTCCTCACTAGCCTAAACACTCGAACCACTGCCTCCAGCCAGTCCTCTGCTGCCTGGGGATCCGTCTCCCCGCGAAACCTGGGCGGTCGCTGGCGCTGAAACTCATGCAGTGCGCTGAGGCGACGTGCATCGTCAGCGGCTGCTGCTGGACGCATCGGGGGCTCGGCGGTTAGAGCTACCGCCGGTGCCACTGCTGACAAAGGGCCCTGCACCGAAGCCTCGTCGCTCAGTGGGCTGTCGTCACGCTCGACTCTCGGAACCCTAGCTGGCTGCCGTCGTGGGGCCATCCTGAAAAGGGAACAGGTGCGCCACGATCAGAACAGTATACCTGGTGAGCTGACACAAAGAAATCACAAAGAAAACTTTGAAACACACACGCAATCAATGTTTTCGTGCATTAGGTCGGAAATCAGAAGTCAGGGTCCTGGTGTACGGATACGTCGGCTGCCGCACCAACACTGGACTCCCTGGACAGATAACCACACTCAATACACTAAACATTATTGCTTCACATAGAAAGATCAGAGTTCGCGGTAGAACTGAACTCCTCTGATACCAATTTGTCACGACCCGCCCTCGGGGTCCGTGCCGTGACTACCCCAAGCCCGCCTTCCATAGGCCAGGGGCTGGAGACTAGCACCAAGGCGTAAATCCCGGTAAAAAGGGAAGGCATTGCCTTTGTAAAGTAAACAAACACCACAGAGTCAGCAAGCGGAAAGTAAACACTAACAAAAGCAGAGTACAACTGAAAGTGCGGAAAAGTAAATGGGCCAGAATACAAACCCAAAACTGAAAGTAAAGTACAACTCGAAAGGGAAAACAGAAACTGAAAAGTAAATGCCGCTACACCGAGCTGTCCACTGGAAATCCCACCTGAAGGGTGAGTACAGATAGCTCCTCTGCACCACGGGTCCCGCCGTCCGCTCCGAGCACGTCCCGCCCAGTGGTCCACCTCCGGGTACCGTCCCGCTCTGCAAGCCTCAGCTAAGGTCAACGTTGTCCGTCATCTGCAACCAACACAACGTAGTGCGGGCAAAGCCCGTGCAGGGGTGAGTATAAGCTACTCAGTAGGGACCCCGAGACCCCTGAAGGTCTCTCAAATCCACAATGGATAAATCACGAAGAAAGGTACAATCACGAAGTAAAAACTGTCACTGCTTAGGTATATGCCCATACATATACCTAAGTCATCAAATTCAAATACGCTCCAACCTCCGAGCCCAAGTACAACTCAGTCCACACAGGAAAGTAAACGTATTCCACACAGGAAAGCAAAATGTAATCCACACAGGATAGCACAACACAATCCACAAAGGAAAACAACAGGTTTCAGCTCAACCAGGATTTTCATTAACGAAACCGTAATTGTTGAAGAGTCCCATCTCTGAAGTGTACAGTGGTCCTGTCACGACTCCGAGGTACTGCTCACTAACCTAAGACTGCTGAAGTACTCCTCCTGTCGAGTACCACGGGTCTGCTGCCAACTACCGGGCGCTCCGTCCGCTGAGGGTCTGCTGCCAAATACCGGGCGCTCACCCAGATAGCCTACAAAGGTACTCCTCCAGTCGAGTACCGCGGGTCTGCTGCCAACTACCAGGCGCTCCGTCCGCCATGGGTCTGCCGCCGAATACCGGGCGCTCCGTCCACTGGTCTAGTCGACTCACTCCAAGTTGAGTCGGTCGAGCAGTCTTCAGGTCTCAGCCGGTTTCACGGTCTCCGTACTCTGTACGCTCGTCTCCAGTATCGCAGGTCTGCCGCTACAACCGAGCGCTCCACTGCCAAGGATATGCTGCTACAACCAAGCGCTCCACCGCTCAAGGTAAATAGAAGATTCAGCTCACACAGGTTCGGAAGCACTGTTCCACATAGGATCGCTGAGTGCTGTAGTCGTCGTCGTCGAATCCACACAGGATTTCTGTACTGTCGTCGTCGCAGTCACAGTAGCAGTAGTAGTAGCAGTAACAGTCGCAGCCAGCACTAGGGTTCCCGCACACAGCAAGCTCGTTCGGAGGGTCCGCTCCACGATCCGAGAGGCTGATACATCAACTTTCATAAAGACCAGAGTTGATGTATCCAAAAGTTCTGTATCGTCAACAGGAACTCAACGCAACAGACGGCGCGTCGATCGGACGCCCGGTCTGAGAGTTATTGGAATTTTCGTCTCCGGGGCCCGGTTGGTTTTAAGGAAAAACCAACCCGATCGTACTCCACCTGCGTCCAAACCTCGGGCGGAGTATGTCAAAAGATCTGTCTCACTAAGAGGAACACAACACAGCTGACGACACGTCAATCGGACGTCCGTAGCTCAAGATATGAGCGTTTCCGCTCCGAAGGCCCGGTTGGTTTCGTGAACGAACCAACCCGGCCGAACTCAAAGTAATCCGAAACCTTGAGTGCGATATACCGAAACGACCGTCTCGATCCAAGGATCGTGTTTCCGTAGACGGTTCGTCAATCGGAGGTCTGAGGATCAAGTTATGGCCAAAAGACCGGAACTGGTTCGAAACGGGGGGGTCCGGGTCCGGGCCGACCCGGCCCGACCCCCCCCCCCCCCCCCCCCCACCCTGGGCGGCGCGGCGGCGCGGGGAGCCGCGGCGGCTTGTCGCCGCGAGGAGGCTGCGCGGGGGAATTTAATTCCCCCGCTAATTGGTTGGCAGCGCGGCCTTTGTGCCACGCCTTTTTGCAAGGAAACGGCCCCCGCACGTGGGGGCCGGCTGGTAATAAAACCGGGGGGGCTGCTGCCCCCCCCCCTCCTTTAAAGAACTGCCCCCCTCATAAAGAGGGGGGGGTTTATGTGTTGGCCGGGGGATTAATTCCCCCGGTTTAAAGCCTTCCGGCCGGCCAGCCGGTTTTCTCCAACGGGACCGGAAATTCCGGTCCCCTCTTCGGCTTCCGTCGCCGGCGGCCCGACCGCTGGTCTTCTCATCCCGCCGCGGCCCGGAACCGGCCACGGTCTCCTCGTCCTTCCGCGGCCCGGAACCGGCCGCGGTGTTTGTCGTCCGGCGCGGTGCGATGGCACCGCGCCCTTTCGCCGTGCCTTGATTCCTTTCAACGCGGCGCGACGGCGTCGCGTTCTTGAAGATTCTTCCTCGGCGTGGCGCGACGGCGCCGCGTAAAATAATTGCACGATTATTCGCGTGGTGCGACGGCACCACGCCACTTTGCTTCCACCCGCAAGAAATAACAACAAGAACGATGGAGGGGGTTCGGCCGTGTTCATGCGGTCCGGCCCCCTCACGTTAAGAAATAACGCATCTTAAAATTAATCCAAAGCCACACGATAAACTTGCTAAAATTCATGATCAAGAATAGAATAATTAAACAATAATCAACAACCCCTACCTTGGTATAAGGTTCGAAGATTTTTCTACGTTCCGCGGAAGACGACGTCGCGGAGGTCGGGCGTCGCGGTCGTCGTTCGTCAAATTCGATGACGAAGAGGTGCGTCCGAAGAGGCACATCGTTGGCGAAACCTTGTTCACCGACGAAGGTTGTCCGAGGAAGAAGCGGTGTTCTCTCTCGTTGACACGGAAGACGAAGAAGAGCGGAGCGGCGTTCTTCGTCGGTACTTGAGCGTTCTTCGTCAAGTCTTGAGGAAAGTCAATTAAAAAGAAAACAACGAACTCAAGAACCCTTACCTCGATAGTCGCACGTTGACGTAGTCGTGGAATATCGGTGTCGATTCCTTTGACGTCGGAGGAAGAGTCGTTGTCGATGGCGTTCGTCGCGGAAATCCGTCGCGGAAGAGACGACGCGGAAGAAGTACGTCGCGTCACGGATACGGCGTCGCGGATGGACCGTGTTCTTCGGCGGAGAAGTTCTTCGTTGAAGAACGGCGTTCTTCGCGTTCTTCGTTGAGTTTGAAGAAGATGAAGAAGACTTCCCTACTCTCTCAAGGAGATAAAATTCTAACAAAATAAAATAAGACTCTTTCTTATTTTATTCACACAACCCAACCTCTTTGAATTTCAAAGGTTTGAAATTCAATAACCACACACAACTCACCTCATTAACTCATTACATTTAAGTCATAGGTTAATAACTTAAGTTAACATAATTTAAGTGGGAGTTGAGGGGGTTTTAGAGGATATGAAGGGGTGGGGTTCGTGTGGGCCCCACCACCCTCATAACCTCCCATGGGAGGTTGGGTGGTTACCCAACATCCAACAAGAGATATCACTTAGAGTAAAATAATAAAAATTGTAGTGTAATTACAAAGTAAACATCCACAATTTTTATTATCAACACTCGCATGAACGCAACTCCAGAACAGGAGTTCCTAAGCGTATAACGGCGCTACGGTTCCATCGGTTCCCTCGGATTTCAATTCCGAGCACCGGATCAAAAGTTAGAAATTCCCGCTCGTTCGTTCACTGAACGTACCCGAGTCAAACTTCGGAAAATGATTCCGGGCACTCTGGGCCTCGGAATCAGGTGCCGTCTGAAACCGCGCTCTTGTAAAATTCTAAAGAAAATTAAGAAAAAATTTTCCTTGAATTTTACGGGTCTTTACAATAGTTATCTTTATTGAGCATCTGAGCTCACCCCTTTCAATGTTTTATTTTTCCCAGGATATAAAGAAGTAATTTATGAATGACCTGCAGGGATAGTATGAGGGAATATGAAGACAAGAGTTTTTTGTAGGTTTTTTTACTTTATGATGTAATATAAGACTTATGAATATATCTAGTGTTTACAAGACTACTAAACTAATAGGTATTTCAAGACTTTATCCTTTGTGATCATGCCAATGTTATGTAATAATGTACCGACTCTGGGTAACTAGGTTCGGGGCGTTACAGTTAGGTACTTTCGATTACAATGAATGTGTAACCTGAAAACATATTTAAACATAGCGTAAGAACAAACCCAATGGTTATGGTCGGTGTCTATACCCTAGGCCACACATTAAACAAATTCATTTAATCAACACAGAAAATTATCATTCTAAAAGAAATAAAAAAATAAATAAAATACTTTTCCCAACCACATGGTCATTAAAAAAGGAAACATGGGAGGTATAGAATTAAAGAAAAAAATATGAAACCCACACATGAATGCAAATCTTATTTTTCTAATTCCTACCATTGTCAAATCATGTAAATTTACATAACATGTAATCCATGCCAGTAGTGTCTTTTTGAAATCATTCTTTGTCCTAGACTATCACAACATGTATTTGTGTACGCAACATGTAGTTTCATTTCAAAATTTGTATCCTATTCATGAATTAAACTGGAATAGACTTATTCTCTTGATTAAATAAGGATGTATAAATATATTACACAATGTGTAATTATCCTACTCCTATATCAGAGCTCTACTACATCCTCAAAAATCTGATGTCTTACCACTTCACTTCACTTGTGGTGTTTAGTGTCTTTTTTCTCTATAATATAACCTCTTTTTATCCATTTTTCAATATTCATTGTATCCTACCATAAAAAATGACTTTAAACCATCCAAATATTGGAAATTATAATCATTTAAATACAAAAATCAATGTAATAAAACATCCTAAAATGTATGCATGAAATACATATTTCAAATTCCCCATACTTAAATCTAGACTTCTCCTCAAGGATGGAATCTCAACATACGAAAAATAAATTTAACCTTTCCATTCTTAGAATTATATTTACATGAAATAAATTGACCAAATGTGAATTTAATATTTTGATCATCATATGTAGAAAATTTATCAACACCTCACTTTTCAAAGGAACAAATCAATCAAGTATTTTACTTTCCTCTTTTGAAATAGAAGACAATTTTCAGTAATCAATTGTTATTATTCAATAAATTATTCATAATAATTCCATTTTCAAATTAACAAGATTTAATCTTCCTGCTCATCATCAAGATATAATTGAAAATATATTTTAGCACATACCTCAAAACATGTCAGTTACCATAGGCTTATAAGGCATCTAACATATCCACCTCATAAAGACAGAATAAAAAATAATCACGAGGGTTTCACCATTTAGGGTCATATGAATCTGAGGGTTAGGAAAGGTAGGTAAATAATGTGAATAAATAAGGATTAAAAAGGGTTTTTTCTCTAATGTACATTGCATGATAATAATAAAACATCTTAATGAAATTCTCCACTTCCCCCAGTATCTTAGAAATGGATCATAAAGAGATAAAATGAAATAAATGAAACACCCTCTTATATTTTTATATTTATTATTTATTTTCATCTTCTAAAGTTTTATTGGGAAAAATATCATATCCTACACCTAGACCTAATTGATATTCTCAAAAACCTATTTTTGATAGTCATAAAAATATCACCAATCAAGCAATAATGATTTTTGAATTTTCATAGACACAAATAATTTTTTATTTTTTTTATTTATTCTATTTTTCACGAGGTTTTTCAATAAATAAAATGAATTTTCCTTCCCCAAATATCATGAAAATCTTCCCAAACATACTCTTCTAAATATCATGCTATAAATATAGAGGAAGGTATGATTATATAAAATTGGCTATAGTATGGCTCATTTCCTAGAAAGGCTATTTATGGATTCTATAGGCATAAAAAGGATTAATGAAAGGTGGGTCCAAGTATAAAGATATAATAAAAAAATGACTCAATAATTTTAAAAGTGATGTTGTTTATTCATATCTTTGATAAGATACAAAAAAAGTTCTAGAAGAGAACATTATCGAGTAAAGAATAGAAAATAATATCTTAGAGGATGTCTTGGGAATGAGATGAATGATCTTGAAAAATAATCATGTAAAGGAATATGAGTAATTAAATAAATTAATGAAAATATTAGAAATTCAAAGAATGGAAAAATATAAAAAAATTCATTCACAGTGATCAACATTCTTCTCAAATCATGATTTTTAATATCTTAATCCACATGCTTATCTCAACTAACTATTTATCCCAATATTCGCATTCAAATTTATTGAAAAATAAATTCCAATTCATTTAATTGTAATTATACTCTGCATTTTATGTCTCTTAGTTTAGCTTAGTAAATCAAGAGTGAAATACATGCATGAAATTTAAAATTAAATCTCTATTCAATTTTAATGCGTGAAATAAAGAAGAAAAATTCCGAATTGAAAAGGTTACTCCAATTTTTAGTGTTTCTCTAAATCTGTTTGTATAGGTTCTTCTGGAACCAGATTCATGAAGTGTATTGATTAACCGATGTGTACTCTTGGCACTTTATATCATTAATGGTGTTCAAGACAAGAAATAATCCCATGGAATCCTCTTCATTCATCCAGTTGCATTCTGCATGTGCCATTGATTGAATTAAAAATTAACAGTAACAAGTGGAAGTACATGTCTTCCCAATATACAAAAAAATATCATAGGAATCAAAATTTAATAATAATATAAAATTAAATACTAAGAATGCAATAAATCTAAATTCCTAGAAAGTGATAAATATAGGGTTGCATCTCAAAATTATGTCATTTTTAGTGGTCATTTAGCTTGACCATACCTGGTTTATCTGATTTGAGTGTTGTATAATTCTAACTATATTGTGTTCAACCAGTTTTGACTTTAAAATCTGCCATGATCAACTCGGTTTTTTTATTTAAATTGGTGTGGAATTCAGAGGCTGTGAATAGAGTCTGGATAGTTTGAGATAACTACCTAGATTTCATCATCACCCTAGAATCTATAAAATTATTATTTTTTAACTTCTTGTGTCTTCTATTGTACTTCATCGCTGATTGGTTCAGGTTCCCTAGCTAGTTTCAAAAAAAACTCTTGTTGTTGCTGCTTATTTTTTCCCCTTTAATATACTTTTATTTTGCCGAAGTATTTTTCAGCCCACTCTAATTTTGGAGCATGGTTACCCTCTTCATCCTCTTTCAAACCTAAAAAATCAAGGGCATCATTGTTAGAATAAATTTTTTCTTCATATGGGGTACTTACCTCTACTTATTTGTCCATGATTCTTTGTTCATGATGCACCTCTTCGAATTATGGCTCCATGTTTTGGAGTGTTTTGCGTTCAATACCTGGGTACCATTGTGGTAGATCATTGGATTGACTTTTAATCATTCTAAATTTGTTGAGTAGCTACACCATATCATCAAGTATAAAGGAGAACCTCTCCTAGGTAGTCATCATTCATTGTAGCCCTTCCTCCTTAACAAAGAATAAATAGTGCGATGTAAATGATAAAAATAAATGATAAAAGTGATCCTAATTTATAAAAAACAAAATTTGAGAAAATAATTTTTTAAAAATATTAAACTAATTAATTTTCTTCTCCTGTTCCCATAAATGGGCCACAAATTTAATAACCCCATGATAATCGTTAATTCCCATAGGGTTACTAAATTTAGATATTTATAACATGAATCTACAAAACCACTAAACTATAGGGTGGTATAATAATTAAATGTATGAGGTTGAACCCACAGATATAGGGTTGGATAAAATATTAATTTAATAACAAATTCATAAACTAATTGTAATTTTATGTAATGGAATCTGAACTACTGAGCATGTGATTGGTGGAGAAAGTGGGATAATAAATATAAAAAACGGGTGTCAAGAAGTAATGAATCTAGGTTTTTGGGATGGAAAGGAATGAAATAAAAAATTAACAACTACGAAGTCATAAGAATCGAGTATTAGAGATTATAATGGTCAAGTTAAATGATCTCTATCCAAAGTTATCCTTTTCTCATGGCCAAGTACTTCAGATTAAAAAGAAAGGGTTACTGGAAACCTTATTTTTATATAGGGTAAGAACAAACTCAATGGTCATGGTTGATGTCTAAGCCATATATTACACATTAAACAAATGAATTCAATAAACTTCAGTAATGTTCATGATCATAGAAATAAATTAATAAAACCTTTTTCTAACCCCACTAATAATGGTCATGAAAAAAGGAATCTAATAATGGATATAATTTAAGAACAAATATGTAACTCTAACATGAATTATAATAAAAAAATACCTTATATGTTCAATAAAAATTCTTCATGAATTTCATGACACAAATAAATCACACTCTCATACTATTCATGAAAGGGTGTATACAATAATGAAAAAAAAATATACAACTTCGTAGTATACAGGCTTCACATTTTTATCCATCTCCAGCAGGTGTCCATACAGGATCCCCTAGTTCTAGATGACCCCAATTGAGTTTCTGAGATGGTGGTTTTATGAGCCACTAATCAAAACCTCATAAATTTGCATATTATTTTTATATTCCTAACACTATCACAAAATTTAAATTTACAAAACCTGTAATCAATGTCAGCAATGACTTTTTAGGATCCTTCAATGTATTTAACATTTATGATGTGTATTTGTGTGCAAGATGTGTACTTTATTTTCACATCTTGTATCATCTTCACAAAATTCACTATCAGTGGATTCTTCTACTAATGAAATCACAATGTATGAATGTAATACATGAAATTTAAATGTCATGCTCTAGTTCCATAGCTCTATTGCATCCTCAAAAATCTAGTGTCGCGCTGCTTCCCTTCTCTCATGGAACAAAGTGTCTAATTCCACCTTAATATCACCTCTTTTTGTTCCATTTCCAATATTCTCTTTATCCTTCAATGAAATAAAATAAATTTCTAAATAGTTCAAGATTTGGTATCACCAGGTAATTATCATACCCCCTCTTCAGAAATAATGATATTATGAGATTTCCATGTTTTCCCTTGTCTGAAGAGGTTTCAGACATCAATCATCATAATTAACCAGCATATTTGGGGATTGGTTAGAATAATGAATATATTATTTGAATTTGAAATACTATAGTATAGGTGGGTCAATCTATAGAGTTTTCTCTCTATTTTCACCATTATCTGACTTCTTCCCATAATTTCGACATTCGGTTTCCTAACGACCTTTCATTCCAGACATAAAACATTTACCAATCCCCTTAATAAAATTTACACCATAATTACTTCAAAAAAATGGGAATGAAATAAATATAATATTATTCTCTCCAAAATTGTAACAACTCAAGACTTTAGTAATGAAAACTTTGTTTGATTGAGTATTTGACATGCAACACCGAGCTTACATGACTCATGAAATATATAACCTCTGCAACACAGCCAATAAATTGCTGGTTAAGAATAGTATTAACTAATTTATGATATATCTATATATATATGTATGTATGTATATATATTTCATACTCAAGATAAAATATTGATACAATTTTAGTAAATAATCAATCAATGTTTAGTAAACTGATTTTAGTCATAAAAAATACATCATCTTAAAAAAATGTTTTTATTGATTTTAATGAAAAATTCCATAATTAATTTCTATAAATTTTAGAAACTTTATTTGATAAAATTATCTTAACCTCTAAAATTGGAATATAATAATTTACATTTTATAATAGTTTTGTTTGTTCAGATAATATTGATTTATTAGTAAATAATCAAAAATACTGATTTTTGAAAAAATGTCATTTCATTTCAGTAAATTAAGAAATTTAAAAGTCACAATATGTTTTAATTTTATTTAAAGTAACACAAGTATTATTTATATATATTTAATACACTTAATTAATTTTTTATAATCCTTATATTTTATTCCAGTATAAGTTTTTTTGGGTTTAAAAATAGTGTTTTTTTAAACTTTTTTAAAGTGCATGATGTTTTACCTTTTAAATTAATTAAAATAATACCTAATGAGAAATTTTTTAAATTAAATTCATATATTATATATCAATAAATATTAATTTACCTTCATAAATTTATTATTATTAATCATATAGTTAATATAAAATCATTTTTTTCTTGAAAAATACACTTCTTAAAAATTTGATTTTTTATTGCGTCTATTGGTTTTGTTTTAAATTTAATCTTGAAAGTTATGTGAATTTAATTTGGTAAAATGGATTAAATATTTTTAATAATATTAATTTATATTTTACAATAATTTTAGCTTAATTGTGTACCATAATGAATTGTGAAAATAGTAAAACATTATTACCAAGGTTAATGTAAAAATGGGTTTACATGGGAGATAAATTAAATAGATAAGGGAAACAATTACCAATTTTTTTCTAAAAACTATTTTATTAGAATATTAATATATTATAATGTTTAAAACATGATAATAGTCCATTTTTATTAATTCTAAAATGTGAAAAAATGTGTCTATAACTATTTCTTTTTATAAATTATGTGTGTCTCACCCACCTTATATATAAAGGCCACTCATATCCTCTATTTTTCAAACCTTAAAACCCATTATTTCATCCAATACCTAAAAAGACACTTCCATTCTTCCATTGTATAATTCTAGAATCCTCGGTTTTGTCATAAATCCATTTTAGTAATACTTTAGGTATAATCCTAAAATGGTGGTTTGAGAAGATGTAAAATTCACAACAATATGTTTTCTTGTTTATTCTCCAAATTACTTCAAATATTATTAGACTATACTCATATGATAAAAATATTATCTCCTATATAATATTATGTTATTATATTAATTTCATAACATAAATCCTTCTCCTCTTTCATCAAATGGGATACAAAATCATCATTTGTTTGTACGATGGACTACCCCCTCAAGAATCAATGTCATTCGTTTTTCATCATTGTGTATCAAGGATTATTGTCTTCATTTTTTACGTATATTTATATGGTATTTTAAAATATTTATAATTATGTATTTATGATATCATATATACTTTTTTAATTTCCATTCTATAGGGGATACGATAATGTCGCTCATGTGTACGACGGACTATAACCTCAAGAAGTGATGTTATTCATTTTTCACTAAAGCTTTACATGGAAGGTAATAATTATAATATTAATGAATACATGAGATATAAATTACCTAATAATAATATTAATGAAATATTTATCATTATGAAAAGTTAATATATTAATTTATTTCTTACACTAAAAATTGATAACGTCATTCGTGTACGTGTGGACTACCACCTCCACGTAGTGATGCCATTATTTTTTCATCACCACATCAAGATAATGATATATACATATATTAAAAGAAATAAAATTTTATTTATTATTTTATTATCTTTATTTAAATATAATATAATACATATTCACTTTCCATAATTATCATTGACAATTGGAAACATTACTCATGTGTGCGTACGACTTACCATCTCCATGTTCGTAACATATTCCATTTTTCATAGCCTTTCTCATTATTTTTTTAAAAAAATTATAATGGATTATTAAATATGATATTTATGAAATGATTATTATTATTTATATGTCAAAATAATGCCTTTTGAACCATGTTCAACACACTAAATCCATTTTTAAATAATGAACTAAACATCCCATAAACACCTCATTTGGAAATAAATGATTAAAAATTTAATTATTTCATCAAAAAGAATTAAAATTAATGATTTATGTGTAAGGTATTAAAATTGGATAATTATATTAATAAATAAAATTATTTATGTAATATTATTATATAAGAGTTAAAATACGTGCATGAAAAGTCTAGACTTGATATAGGGGTTTTTCTCATATCGCTTTATCTTCTTTGAGACATATGCCATATTCACCACTTGTTTCTATTTTGTAGGATATATAATAGTTTGGATGAGTTTTGTGGCATGGAGTGGGGTTCCCTTGATGTTTTGGTTGGGGGGTTAAATCCTCATTCCATTGCACACATCATATTTGTGATCCATTCATCTTCCCTAGAAACTCCCAATAGTTCCATCATCTGTAGTTGGGTACATACCTGCTTTCCAAAGGCCAGCGATCATCTGGATTTTTAAATGTAATGAATCTTGGGGTTTCACATTGGTTAAGAGGATGGGAGGTTGGGATCATCACACCCTTTTGGGGAGAATTATTGTGTACCTTGGGACGCTCTTATGGATTTAAGATATTTTCTTGAATCAATTTATAATCCTGATAGGAGACCGATTACCCTAACAAAATGTGTATAGGTTAATTATCTTTTATGTGGAAAAGACTGGGATCTCTTTTGGGAATCCATTTATATATATATATATAAGGTTCTTTAACATTTTATAGTAATGGAGGGATTCTTATATAGTGTAAATGTTCAGCCAAGTGTTTTGGAATGTGCTCCCATGTATGTAGGCAATTAATATTCTAGGGAGGGGATTAAGCCATTACGAGGCATCCTATGTATCATATTTATTATAGGAATAACAACTCATGTAGTATTTTCAACTTATGTAGTATAATTTTATGCATAATGGGATTATATGGGTGATCTAGGACATTGAGTATTCAATCTCAAACACTAGAGGGGCATCATACATATCTGGAGTATAGTGAAAATTATTGTTACCATATTTAATTCACTTAGGGATTATATATTTAAGTTACCCCTATCATTTTAGAGACTAATGGTAGATAATATATGATTATAACAACTCCCAATACTCACACGATTCATGATCGGTGTGATAAACAATGTTTGAAAAATTATTATTTCATTGCCCATGATATGTGACATATGTTCTAGGACTTCCCTGAGATGATTTATTATGGTAATTATTTCTCAAAAAGATGTCCAATGTATCATGGTTATGGTGGGAATTAGATTCACCATAGTTTAGTTGATTTCTTAGTCAGATGATGGATGATATATGGTAATCATGTCCTAGGACTAATTTTTTCCTAATGGTTGAGATTTCAAATTCATAAAAGGACATACACCGAAAGTAGTGTTTATTTAAGCTCAGGATTTAGGAAGGCACCATAAATATCCTAGTAATCGAAGGAGAATGAGTCATTATAGATCATTTTATATTGAGGCTTACACATTGGGGTTTCCCTATACCATTTTGGAGGTTTATAGTGTAGATGTTATGATCATTGAAATTCCTTAAGCCCACGTGGTCGATGCTCATTTTGAGAAACAATGGATATTAGGAAATAAATATTGTTTTGTTTGGAATAAGGTACATAGATGTTATGATTTCTATGGATGATCAATATGGATCTTATAACTCTAGGATAGGTGGCCTATATATCTTAAAATGGTATGAATAAGAGTGATTGGAGTTCCCTTTATATTGGGGCTTACACACTATGTTTTCCCTGTTGGTCAGGGATTAAATACCGATGACATAGAATATCATCTTGTCTTGGGATTCCCTATTGATTTGATTTTCATATCTGCAAGGTGTCACATGACCCATTTGGCGTGTTTTGAAAGCTATCACATGACCTGGATGAATTGTTCAGGGGGTGTCGCATGACCCAACTAATGTTCCCTAGTGTCATTCATGGGAGTTGTCTTGACACATATGGGGGGTGTTGCAGGAGTCAGTATTAAATGATTTAAATGATGTTTTATATCTTGGATAACATTCCTAAAAGGCATCTTAAGACCTATTCAACTTGTTTGGAGGGCATTTTGGGTCTCTTCATACTTTCTCATAAGTCATCACGAGACCCGATCAACATGTTAGGAGAGCATTGTGGGTTTCATTTGACTTTCTCGGAGGGTTTCATGATACCTAGATTCCATATATGAAAGGAATGTTTGGTCGTAGATGAATTTTCCATAGGGTGTCACAAGATCTTGGTTTTCATGCCTAGATGAAACAACAAGAATTGACTGATATGAGAAGGCATCGTTAAATGAGAAAAATGATGTATCTGAATGATTTTACAGGGCTCAAGTGATAAACACAAAGGGTTTCAAGAGATAAAATTAGAATTCTCAGGGTGACCGTATGACTTTCTCTGACATTTTTTAGGACTATTCATATCCAAAATATCATGTTGATGGAATGTGGTGAGATCTGGGCAACATGTCTTGGTGTTGTCATGCGTCCGTGGATGACTCATATGAAGTGTATGAGGATCAACAAGAATGTTTTTCTATTAATTATTCAAATTTTAATCTTTGTTCAAACCCTAATATTACAAGGGACTTAAATTTAATCAGTATTAGTTTCATTGGGTCTTGGATGATCTGGAAGACATGCGCTATGTTCTTTGCACATCTTTTCAGCAGCCCTTCAGGTGACCTACGAATGATCACATGAAGCACCTTATGTTTGTTGCATAATTGATTTGGATATTCATTGGTATATTACCCGATGAAAGTATTTTTGTTCATGAGATCTTACACTCTGAGAAGTCTGTATAAGTCGAGAGTTGAATCGTCCAGAGTTCAAACATCCAACCTCTTAGAGTTCATCCCATTATTTATATTGGGGTGGGGAATTTGTAAGCATCTATCTTCATGAGTCTCAGCTATTGACTGCTCCGAGGGCGTTTCCTGATTTTCAGCGACCGTAAGTCCCTCTTTTCAGCACCTCTATTATTGGATTATTGAAAATTAATGGGTGACATGTTTGATCACTCATATGTGTGACGTCAATGTTGAGACATTAACATGTCCATGTGCCTTTTCTAGATCCAAATACCTATTTAATGGAATCCATCAGATGCTCGATGACTTATCAGAGACAGTTTGTGAGAAAAGGATGGTTTTTTCAGGGGTCTCACAGTACTACGTAACATAAATCCCTTGCACTTCGTGAGAATTTTTTGACCGCGAGTTTCTTCAGCCTCATTCCCCTTTTATTTCCTTTGATTTATGTGACAATGTTTAGGAGTCATGTGACATTTTATGAATAATTTCATGGGAAATTACACTATTTTCTAGTGATGCCTCACATGACCGATAGGGTCATATGCGGGTGTGTGAGCATTTCATGGAAAAATCAATCCATTTGTCCTTGGAGATCCAAATGGAAGCACATGGTCACTGGGAGATACCCAATCCGCTTCACATGGTGAGGATGATAATACAAGGGGAATTTTTTAGCTAATTCATACATGTCTCCAGGGACTCGCGGTGCCTCGCAGGTTTCCATGGGAACACTGAAATTCCTTTAGAAACAGTGAGTATCTCCCACATCACTAATTTTTATCACATTCATTCCTTTTAAAAAGGCTCAAAAATTTCACAATTTTGAACAAATTTCTCTAAGGAAGAATATTGTTTCATTTGGTGATAATCTGCGTGATATCTACTACTGTTATAGGCATACACCCTTCATGCATTCTCCTCCTATTTTATGTGGGTTTTGGGATGTGTTGTTAGAAATATACCAATGATGAAATGCATGGATTATGGGGGGGGGGGGGGGTTGTTTGGCTACAACCTATGAAATTACTAGTTTTCTAGAGTAACTTCGTGAAATCCAAGAAGCATATTGGAAGGAGGTTCATAGGATTCATCATAGGTTATATGATGCATGTGAAATTTTCACATGACCTTATGAAGTTCATGTGACTGCGAGTCTCCTAATGGTGCACACAATCCATGGGTCTCAACCATCCTATTCTTCATTTTATTTATTGGGGAAAATAATACCAATATTCAGGTATTTATTCCCAGGTGATTTTGTCGATACGCGAGTATTAAAAAATGCCCCTGGACCTGAGGAGTGACGTCCAAGGGGATAAAGACTCGATTATGAGGAATACAGATTCCATCAAGAGTCATTGATGGTGTTGCAAACTAGTTTTTGCGTGATTTTCAGAATACTAAGTGAATTTTGGTATTATCAAAAAGTCCATATATATAGAAGGGGTGGAGATAATTTCATTCAACTGAACACCACTTCTCTAGATAAATATCACTTCTATTCCCATCTTGTGCTTCCTTCCCAAGACTGGTCCATGAATCCTGATCATGAGACTCAGTTTGTGAGCCTTCTCCATGGGAACCATCTCGCAAGACCATTGTTTTTCTTAGGTGAATGTTCAATCAGAATACGAATCCTACATCGATAATTAATTTTGAAACTTTTGATCACGAGGTACTGTGATGGTCTTGATTATTTCGTGGGGTATGATGGTTTGACCATTCATTTCAACTGATTCACAGAACCATGTTCAAGTCTCACAATTTTTTTTTTCTCAAAAGGGATCAAGCGATTTCATGATGAACTGTGGGGGTTATGCAACCCATGAGTCCTTTGGGTGGTAGGAAATCCTCAAATCCTTATTTATTCTTGTGATGCGCATGATACCACTAGAACTTTCATGCCTCTATTTTTAAAAAGATTATATATTATCCTAGTATGATATGTGTCACTTAATTATTTTCAGATGGTTTCTAGTTATCAGTAAGGTTCCCCATCTATGTCCAATCAATGGACCATGATTTCCAAGGATCACAATGTTGATCCCCAATACTGTGTACATACTGATAAAGAAACCCTGAAGAGGTTACATTCATCCAATGTTCATAATTATCCATTATCTCATTATCTTACTCTATATGGGATTGGTTTACTAGATGATGCTACCATTAATCCTCCATATTTTAATTTTCCATCTTTTTGGGTGTCTGGTTCTCTCTATTGTGTTCAAATAACAATTTTTGAGGATGGTGGGATAGTTACACCTCAATACTAGGGTTTATCTTATCAATTTTACAACTCTCCTCTAAGTCTGAATGGCTGTGACTTCTCCCAAAAATCTATTTCTTTGATCTATTCAAATATAATTTCCTATTATTTTACCAATATATAAATAATATGGTACTCTAAATGATATACCCATCCCGGAAGTGATTTATACGATGATTTTTTGTGGACTTTCAAGGTCCAGTAAATGTTTTTGGAGTTCACTGATGTCATAAATATGTCTCGCCTTTATGAAGCTTTATGGATCCTTTAATTTATATTTTACCACCATCCCAACCTTCTTCGAGAGATGATCAACCCTTTGTTCCCTGATAGCAACACATTTCATTTTCCCCATGGTGAAGTGGGAATTATCTTATGGGATATTTATCAATTGGGAGTCATTCTTCCCCATAGAGAAATTTATGATGAATTCCTCCCTACTGTGGATGTCTGTGATGATCCTCAACACACCCCAATTTTGGAAAGGGAGATTCTTATTATTATATTTGAGAAAATCAAAGAAAGTATTATCAATTTTCTTTCTTATTACTTTTATGTATTTGATCAATTTTTTCCTTTGTAGTATCAGAGTGAGACCAGCTGCTATTCTCCCTTGCAGGTGCCCCTCCCAGTAATTACATGATTGAAAAAACTCATATTAGTCCTTCTTTGAGGATAAATATTATACCCCATGTGGATATCATGTGAAATTATAGATCTCTCTAAGCCAAAGACTATAATGGTTTATTTCCATGTTCTTAAATGGGTGTATTTTCATGACTAGGGATAAAAATTTAGGAATTTATGTTAGCACATTGGTGATGGCGATGTGACTTATAGAAGGGAAGCATCTTAACTTGGAAGTACCAGCCCGTGGATCTCTTGATCAAATTATAGGTCATATTCAATGAGGTAGAACTCTTTACAGGATCAACAGTCCTCTTTAGTTCGTGTTTGGTATGATTGGGTAGCATTTCCATCGTTATGAACATTACAATTCTTCTTGGATTCTAGACATCATATCCCAACCTATATTACAAAAAATTTCTAGATTTAAGGAAATGTTTTTAGGCCCTGCTAAGTTTGAGGATGTGCTATGTCATCCTAAAAACTTTGACTTTTCCTCCTTTTTTGCACATTCTAGGCTGATCATTGATGATGGTAGCTACTCATTTGATGAAGGATCCCATAAGATCTCCCTTCAGTATGGGGTTATCACAACCAGAGTGGATGAGATGATCTTCTGTGAGCCTTATACATTATATCAGTTTTATCATTAGTTTGGTTATACCCAAAGGGTTTCCTCTCATCCCATGGTCAGTGTTCAAGGGGAGCAATATCTTGGGGTCATCCACCAGTTTTGGAAGATGATAACATGTGAATACACCGTGGCTGAAATAATGCTTCCACATACTGCTGCTTCATCCACTTTCTTTATCCATGATTATGCCCAATATTGGGTAACATCTTATCAGAAAAATGTGATAATATAGTTGGTCTGTCATATAGACATTCCATTCACCTTGTCAATTCATCTGTTATATAAAATGATGGAATTGATTAAAGATCTAAAAAAGACATCAATAAAGTGACCTCATTCAAGGGACAACCATTCTCAATATTAAATAGATTATGTTGAGGGAAATAATCCTCCAACATAGGCTATGGATGATGTGTATGTTGTGAAAGGGTAATATGGCTATTCTTCTCATTTTTTAGTATTGATCTTGCTGGTTAGTCATCCTTCTACCACACCCACCTCATTGGTTATAGAGGCTCAATCATATCATATGCTGGTTTGGGAATTCATTCAATACTTTCTTAATGAGACCCTCTTGGAAGTATTCTATATCCAAGGGGATCATATTCACCAGTTATTTCATGACTTAGGGGAAGATGGATTTGATTATTAATCTTTTTATGACATTATTTAACAAATAATATTGACCCAAAGAGACTTTCCCATGAACAAAATGTATTTTCAAAATCTTTTTAATGATTCTTCCCTTGATAAGAAAATGAGGAAGATGATTCATGCATTTGAGAGGGGTCACCAACTATTAGCTGAACTGCAAGATCATATGTATACTTAGACTACAAAAATATAAATATATGAAGAGATGATTTCTCATCTGAGGTCCAACAGTTCAGCATCTTAATCATCATTGGCCATTACTTGGAGGAGAGTTTAAGATTTTCCTACTCTGATCAAAGATCTATGTCCTGGGGTTGAAGTGGAAGAAGCAGGAAGAGTGGCACTCCAATTCTCAATTCATGCCTCTTTCTAGACTCTTTCCAATATTTCTAGTGTTACTGAATGTATTTTTTCATGACTCTACTTTTTTACTGGACTCTATTCTTTTATGGGGCCTCGAAGGGACCCCCAAATGTTGATATTTCTCTCTTATTTACAAATAATTAATTGATGAATTTTATGATAATTCTGTAATATCATTCACTTCTCTTCCCCTTAGTATGTGTATGATATATCACAACTCTTTAATTTTGGAAATTTCCATCGATACCCATCCCTTATTTTATATTCAACTAACAATAATTCCTAGAGTTTAATGTTTAAATTCTAACATATTTCACATAAGAGAAACTGGTGAATTCCAATCATCACAAGTTTCATTATTGGTAATATTTCGCATCAATCTTGAGATCACATGGTTAGAAGAAGGATTTCCTGGGTAGGAGATATATCCTAAAGGGTGAGTGATTTTTATTTTCACCCAAAATGATAAGATTTAGAATGGAGAATCTCAATCATGATAAAAAAATTAGTGTTCCTCACAATTATTCACAAGATAAATAATTATTATGCTATTTAGTTGAAGTTCCTTTATCATGGACCTTTTGTCACTTTATTTTAGAGTCTTTTAGCTAAGACCTTCTATCACTATAGTTTAGTGTCTCTTAGTTCAGATCTTTGGAATACTATAGATTATGTTCTTCTATATCGAACCTTGTGTAATATGGAGCTGAAAAACTGGGATGACTCAAAACATAATGGGGTGCTGAGTTCTACTATTGTCCTATAAGGGCTCACAAGGATTGGAGTTCCTTTCTTTCACAGAGGAGATTCCATTATTTGGTGGGATAAAAACCCTTATGTGTGGATAACAAGGACAAATAATGATGATATTGACTCTTTTACAAGGGATATAAAATATTTATGGGAGGAAATAGGTCTAAAAGAAAAATACTAGGGGTACTAGGATCTCTTGGATAGTTGGATTGTTAATGATATAAATAATAACCCAAACATTTTAATATTTGATTATGGGATAGATAAAACATGTTGGGTATGTCCCGTAACATTTTGAGATGTTTGGTTCCACCTCGGTGTTATTGGGGCTCACAATGATTAGATTATCCTCTATATCATGGATGATATGCCTTTAGTTGGTTGGCTAAAATCCTTTATGCATCGATATCAGGGATAATAAAAGAATATCTCTACCTCTTTCCAAGAGTAGTGATGGGTTTGTGAATACTCAAACATCTAGTTAATGAAGTTGGGTATATGGAGAAGGCTATCCAGGAAGGGTTCTGGAATCCCAAGGTAGTTTAGTTATTAATGTGAAGCTTGATCTCTATTCATTGTCGGTTTGAATCATGATTAATGGGCCATGAAAGTTTTGAAAATGGTTTTCCGCATTCTAACATTGATAACATGTACAAAAAACATTGATGTAATGTTGAGGATGTCCAATCTTCTTGGATAGCTTCGTACAAGGAATGTAAATCATTTTCTGTAGTGCTGAGATCATGAGAATGTTATGGTAAAGTCATGTTGGTATTAGTTAAGACATAAATATGTGTTGAGTGATTCTGTGATAATGTTAGGGCTCACCAGGATTCAAATTTTATATTTTCAAAGTGACGCATTAGGTTGATGGCCATAAGTGCATATGTAGGAGCCATATGTGTGAAAGCATAGTCAAGAAAAGTGTACCTTAAATCTAGATATCTTTTCCATGGGATATGAAAGGTTTAAAGTGATCTAAAGCACTTAAATGATGATGTTTTATTCAGGGAAAGTGTAAAATCCATGATGGGTTCGAACATAATAAAGGTTGTGTCACCACCTAGTGAATAAATTGTCATGGTGGGAAGATGGATTAAGCATTCCTCTAAATTTTTCCTAGACCTATGTCTCCTGAGAAGATAACTTTTCTTTTACTATGGTTTTAGAGCAGACACTATGGGATTTAACCCTTTTATTTTTTCCCTAATTTTTTCCTAAACTCTGAGGTTTAAGAGTTTAGTGGGTGGAGACATGAATTTTTCTCAGGTCATCCTTTGTGGGTTTTCGACCTGAAAAGTTTGGTGTCTCTTTTATAAGCAGTTTAATGTCTTATGATTTGGACCATTATGGAATTGATTTTAAGGTCCTACATCTTTTACCAAAGTACATACAATTTAGGGTAATGAATTTCATGGACTTAATATGGGAGATGTCACACAAGAGCCCAATTAGGAAACCCATCTTTAATATTACTCAAACATAATTCTGAGTGGGAGGTGGAGATGTCATAAATCAGGGCTCGAGTTCCTTAGATCATGAGAAATTACATGAAAAAATCATACCAGTTATGTACCATAAAACCCTTAGATGTTTAGTTCCTCCTCGATGATTTCCATCTCAGAAGAATCAGGAGGCCCATTATATTGGACCAAGATTTCTCTAGTTGGTGGGTCTAAATCCCTTTATGTCAGTAGCATAGAAAACTGAGAGATATATATTTTTTCTTTTCAAGGGAAATGAATAGATTATGGAAACCTAAGTCATAAAAGATGTGAAGTGTGGAACGTGGATTGAGGTAATTTTAAATGATGGTGGAAGCACCCTATACTCTGGCTGACTAAGGAAATTCTATTTTGGTCTTTTGATAAGGAATGAAAAATGGGAGATGGTCTATATATTTTATCGGCATGTAGTAGGGAGATTTTTTGTGTTGTTTTAATTTCATGTGATGAAGAAATTTTTCTTACAATTCAATATCATGTGGTAAGGATGTATTTTTTGTGTAGTTTTGATGTCACGTGATCATGAAATTTTCCTTAGAGTTTAACATCATGCGGTATGGACGTACATTCATGTAGTTTATTATCATGAGGTAAAGATGTAAGAACTGATGTGAGAGGATGAAAATGTTTCATTTAGGCCCAAGGGGCATGGTTTGAGCATCACTACATATCTCATTAAAATAAGAATCAAACCACACATAATTCTTAAAGGAGAAACTCTCGCTTTGTTGGTATGGCTCAAACAGATAGGTGGGTATTATTTATATTTATTTTTTGTATATTGTCCTAGATTCATAGGTGCAGGCATAACTAAATATATTATAATGAAAATAATCAAGCCACACATAGTTATGGAGAGTCTTGTAGTTTAGTTTCTTACTGTGAGGACTGATATGGAAGGATGTAAAATGTGGTAACATTATCGTTCAGCATGAGAATGGATGTTTGGGCATCACAATGTATCACATGAAAAATTAGAATCAAGCTATACCTAGTTCTTAAAATTACATGAAGTTTAATGCCAGGTGGTGTGGATGGAGGTGAACCAATAGGAATTGATTGGAAAATTGTGGTTGGGACCATAGGTTGAAATATAGGAATCACTACATATCTCATGAAAATGAGAATCAAACCATGCAAAGTTTCAATGAGGTGTGTATTTTAATTTCTTGAACTGAGGACTGATATAGACCGACATGAAAATTATTAATGTTCTGAATGGGTCCGAGAATGGATGTTAGGGCATTGATATGTATCTCATGAAAAATGATAATCAATCCATATTTAATTCTTGAAATTCCATGAATTTTAAAATAATGTAGAATTGATGGAGTCAAAAAATCGAGAGTTGATGGGAACATTATGGTTGGGCCCATGGGTGGATTTTTGGGCATCACTATGTATTTCATGAAAACGAGAACCAAATCACATGTAGTTCTGGTGAGACCTAATGTTTAATGTCCTGTGGTGGGGACTGGAGCCTGTCATGGTTGATATACCTTGTTCGTGTGGGGAAGCCTTTGTCATAAGTTGTAAAACCACATGATCCATGCTCAGTGTGAGAAACAAGGAACGACATGGGTCCCATATAGGATAAGAGAATTTTTTATCATGAGGTGGATGAACCAAGATGTAGGATTGAGTCCTTTTTACATATCTCATATATATTGAGAATCAAGACATTTGTAGTTCTATGAAATCCATTCCATTTAACATCACGCAAAAAGGATGTGGGTGAATCAATGTGAACAAATAAGCATATAATGGTACGTTTAGTTTTACATCATGTGGTAAGAATATTGTCTATGTAGTTTAATATCTTGTAGTAAAAACAATGGATGTCATGATGTGATGGAGAAGGGAAGTTATTGATCAGTTAAATTTTACATCAAGTATTATGTACATTGTCAATAAAGTTTAACATCTTGTGGTAAAGAAAAAATTACATACAGTTTGACGTCATGTGGTTCGAATGAGATCCATAAAATTTAATGTTATGTGGTCAAGATGATTGACGAGGCTTACTCATATGTGGATGACCATGCTAATAGCTTATGAAAATTATTTCTTAAGAAATATCACATTTATAGGGGGTGTGACATTCTCCCCATACATAATGTCCACTGAATAGGCTCCATTATGATAAACATTATGTATTACATAAGGTCCTTCCCAGTTGGTATCCAATTTTGGGGGCTTCTTTCCCAGTATAATTGGGGTTCTCAGAACCAACACCAATTCTCCTGGAAGGAATGAATGGACATGAACCTCTTTTGTTAAAGGGTCATGCTCTCTTATTCTGATGAATATCTATGTTGGGAAGTGTGAGAAACTTCTTCTCATCTAACCATTCCAACTCATCTAGCTGATTTTATGATTATTCATCATCTTAGAGCTATTTGAAAATGGCTATTAGGAGTGAGGGATGTTGGACTTCAATGGGTAACACCATGCCGTTCCCATACACGAGTGATTATGTAACTTCTTCTGTTGTAGTACATGTGGTAGTATAGTAGTCCCATAGATCATGGAGGAGTTTTTCCATCCAAGACTTATTATCCTTGTTCACCATCTTCTAGAGTATATTTGATAGAGTTTTATTAAAGGCATCTATCTGTCCATTTTCCACTACATGATTATGAGATGATTGATTGTAATTGATGTTGTACTCTTATTACAACATCTTAAGCTCTGTGGAATAGAAGTTGGTGCTATTGTCCATCAATATTATGTGAGGGAATCCAAACTAGGTGATGATATGGGACTTCAGATAGTTTTTAATGTTCTTTATCCTGAATTTCTTGAAGGGTATTTCTTCATCCCATTTGGAAAAGATGTCGGTAGCATTAAAGATGTACTCAAACTTGTTATAGGTTCACAGGGGATATGGACCCACAACATCTATCCCCAAATGAAAAATGGAAAGAAATATTTAGCAATATATAGAAATTAATTATGCTGATGGGTGAATTTTTCATGAATCTGGCTTACATGACATTTTATTGTTAATTCCACACAATCCTGTATAATGGTTTTCTAGTAATATCCCAATATCTTGACTTGGTGGGAAATCATAGTCCCAAATTTATGGGTTCCATATGATCTTTCATGTATATCCTCAGTGATAGAAAAATTCAACTTCTAATATGAAATAGAGGATAATTCCATCAAATCCATGTTTTTAGAGTAATTTTTTCTCATTTTGACCATCCAATGTAATGATGTTTGCTTCCCAACACCAAATTTATTCCCTTATAGAATGATCTATTGGAAGAGTTCTATTATTGAGATAACCGATTATATGCCCTTTTCATAAAGTGGTGGTAATTGGTTCATCATGCTTTGTGGTGGTGCTGACCTAATTGATTTATTCCATATTGCATATGGTGATTGATGATACCAATATTTGATGTATAATATAGAATGTTTCTTCCACATAATATGGTTTTTCTAGGATACCCACTGCATTATCTAGTGCATCTGCATGAGCATTTTGTGATCAGGGAGCATAATGGAATGTGGTCTGGAAGGGGAACTCTTCAATAAATCCCCTAACATATCCCGTAAAGAGGAATGGTTCTTACTTTTTAATTTGATATTCACCATTGATCCACTTTATCAATTGTTTATTGTGCCCTTTTTTATTCTAGTAGTCTATGGGTAGCTGTAGGGATATTTCTAATCTAGTAATGAGGGATGGAAATTTGGACTCATTAGTTGTGTAGCCTTTGGATGGTGAAAAGAGTACGGAAAACTGCTTTTTTTTTGGAGAGACAAAAGCGTTACCTATACCAACCCGATTTAGCTTCAGGTTTCCCATTATATTGCCGACAGGGCTCTGAGAGGCTCCATCAATGTACATATCTCATGTCTTGGGAGTTTCTTGAGGATAAAAGACATACCCATTTGGGAAATTGGTTTCTTTCGGTGATTTTCTGGGGTAGGATTTGTTGTGAATAAGTTAGTCATGGCATAAACTTTCACCAATTTCTATGATATGAACTGAATTTCATATTACTACAGATTGACTACCCATCCATCCAAGCACCCAATAAACATTTTTCAGCCATGTATTTACTTGATTGGGTCAATAGGAGAGACCAGGGGTACTTTTTTGTGCTGCGTGTAATGCCACAATTTTTTCACTGAAAATATGAGTTCAAGGTATTTCTTTTGGTTATCATAAAATCAGGATTCTATACCTAGAATTATCTGACTAAGGTAATAGAGAATATCATCAATTCCCACATCATTCCTATATGAATGGAGGGAACCCAAGGAGTGTTTCATGATAGGAACATATAATATGAGTGGCCTCCCTTCAACTGGAGGAATCAAAATTGATGGGTGTAGAAAGTAATTATTGAGAATTTTGAAGGCTTTATGACATTCATAATCACCTTGTTAGAAAACTACCTTCTTCATTAGACCGGTGAAGGGATAGCTTTATCAGCTATGTAGGCTATGAATCATCAAATATAGGTGAGGTTCCCTTGGATTCCCCTCAATTATTTTAGGTATCGTGGGGCGACATTGAAAAAAGAGCACTACTCTTCTCTAGGTGTAATTTAATGACACAGTGGAGTACCAAAAATCCAAGAAACATGTATGATTCTACTATGAATGCACACTTCAGTAGATTAATCTTTAGACTGAACTGTCATAGCTTGTTGAAAATGTTTCATATATCTATGAACTGATCACATCACTATTGGAATTTGACAACCATGTATTCAACATGACACTCAATTATCCTTCCCAAGAATGGATTAAATGTTTGATTCATGAAATGTTGATATTTGGATCCAACAATATTTAATCCAAATTGAATGACTTGATAGAATAATATCCCTTGAGGTACCTTGATGGTAGTGGATTCTTCATCTTCAGCATCCATGTTGATCTGGTTGTACAACGAGTCCCCAACCATGAAGGAAAGGGCTTATGAACTAGCAGTTGCATCGATCAAGAGTTCTGTGATCAGCAATGTGAAATAATATTTTTTGAAATGTCGATTAAGGTATCTTAAATCAATTTAAACCATAATTTTTCCATTATTATTATTGATAGAAATGATGTTAGAAAGCCATCTTGGGTATCACACTTCTCGGACAAAGTTGTATTTGATCAATTTGCCAACTTCCACCTCTCCATTGGGGGCATGAGAGGGATGCATCCTTTAGGCTTCTTATTTTAATCCTCAATGCTCATCGAGCAGCCCTAGATAGTCTGTATCCACATATGTATTTAGGTCATGCATTTATGTATTGTTCTAGGTGAACACATATCGGTGATTTTTTAGAAATATAATCTATATCTCTTACTCTTTGAGGGGTATGGAGGCACTAATCAAAGTAGGTTGTGGGTCTTCTTCTATTAAAAAATTTATCTTTCTAGGATAATCTATGGTGTTGGAGAAACCTTCCTTGTATTTTGGAGGGGCATTCCTAAGATCATCCTCATCCCATTTCATTTCTGAGTTTGTGGAGAGATTTTTAGGTGAAGATGGAAATACAGGGGCCTCTCTTTCAATATTAGGTTGAGGTAGGCTATTATAAGAGACATGTAACACCCCAAGTATTTAAAAATAGACTTAATTTAGAATGCATGAAACAATGATTCCCTAAAAAACAAAACATTTTATAATCTAGTCATTAAACAGAACTTTGCCTCTACTATGTTTTGAATTTTAAAAAATGTTCATCTAGAGTTGTGATAAGTAATTCATTTGGAGTTTGGTGAAACAAACTTGATTTTTTAGTGAATAGTAACATACCCTTATGAATAATAATATGAATAGTAATATAACAATTATGAATAGTAAATAATATTTTTATTTTATTTTCTTAAGGTAATAAGATGATGAGATCTTAATTAATTTTTCAATGTGATATTAAACTAAGTATACCTTTAACATTGTTATTTTTCAAATTAACTATGATTTTATTTGAAAATTAAATTAATAATATTTAGAAAATTATTTTTGAAAAATGATGTTCATTTTCTAATACTACATGTCACAAAATGGTTAGGGTGAATTTTTTGGATTTTTCTGAAATTCTTGAATTTTTTATGAATAGTGAAATACTTTAAACTATCGTATATACAAATTATCGGTTAAATGCACTATTTATGACATCTTAAGTGATTTAAGACCACTTGTTTCAAACACACATGAACTTATTACTATTAGGAGATACATGAAACAATACAACTATTTGTCTTCATGGAAATAATAAAATAATGAATAAAATATTCAAAATTTACTCCTCTATACACTATAAAACCCCCTCACTCCCTCTTCTCTTCACTCCTCTAAGACTTGAATCTCATCAATGTTCTCCCAAATACCCTCCCATAGTCCCTCCCCACGTCCAATAAGCTCTTGGTATTTCCAAAATACCAAAATCTCTTCCCTTAAGGAGGTTCTCAAGGAGGTTATTTCAAGAGTTAAAGCACCCTTTTTCATTTAGTTTCATTTCAATTTATCTTCTTTTGTTATCCTCTCCCCACCTACTCAGTACAAATGGCCATGATAACTCCATTATCATCTATATAATGAATTTATATCATGTGATTGGATGAACCATAATCAATAATCTTACTCTCTCCCTTTTATTTTATAAATGAAATCAAATTCCATGTTGTTCCAATTCATAATCTTCATGGATGATGAAACATCATTCTTCAATATATCCTTCTTTACTAGTCCTGATACAATTTTTATGGTTGAACCAGACTATAATATATGTATTATAACCTAATTAATATTCTCAAAATAGTATACATACATATTATTAGACCATATGAACAAACTAGTTTCTAATAATCAAAATACCGCTAAAATAATCTAAGGGAATGTAATTAATATTTCTTCTATTGATTCATCCTCTTTCCATGTAACCAAAAGAAATAAATGAAAATTAACACTTATGGATGTTCATATATAATATATAATTTCAATTCTGTATATTTACATCCATTCCACATGAACTCCCTTACTTAAAAACAAGTGAACCGATTATGAAAATCAAGAAAACAAACACTCCAGAATGACGGAATTCAATATTATAACATATCAATAAAGAAATAAATGAACTAAATATAATTATGATAAAATAAAAAAAATGTATAATTGGTTCTAAAATAAGTTATTAATAAGTTTAATTTTATATTCAAGGACCTTAATTTCAAGACCAGAACACATTCAGACTTAAGCTAAGGGTTTCTTCATCTCACTTCCATTTTTGGGAGATTTTCCATATTCACTACTAATACTTATTTATGGTGTATGTATACTTTCCATTGATGTAATATTTTATGAATATATTTATTTTCATGGTATTAAATGTATCATTTTAATATTATTAATTTTGCGTCATATAAATCATTTGATTACAAGGTGGTAAGGGTTTTCCACCTGAACCTCCATTTTCATCCATGTTACTTTTATTGTCTAATTACCTCAATGAAATTATTATGTATTATTATGTACTCCTCTTAATTTTTGTGTGATTTTTTTTATATATTTTTTAAAACCAAAATTATTCTTTATTTTATGGTTAGTTACACATTTTAAAAGGAACATTCAAAATTATTTCTGAAATACAAACCCAATTCAAGGGATATTATCGAATTCATACCCATTTTCATGTGTACATCAGAATATGTTTTAAGACACCATTATTTTTATAAAAAAATAATTTTATCATGAAAAATTATCTTTGATCATTTCTAGATTTAATATATCAAACATATCTTTCCACTTTAAAATTATTTTTAATACTTTCTTTAAAATGCTCTAAAATAATTTAGTTCAAAATAATATTAAGAACCCTTTTTACAGGATTTCACTTAAGTGGGACATCATTTATGCATAAAATATAATTTCAATGTCCTAATATTTTATTTTCTAGGATATAAATGTTTACTAACTAATTTCAAGGTAAATACAAAGGATTTTACAAAATAACTCTTCTTTACGAAGTAAAAATGAATTTTTCCATCTCACTTTATATTTTATGAGATGTATTCGGTGTTCACCACTTAATTTTTACTTGTGGTGTATGTAATTACCTTTGGTATATCATTTAAATATTTTCCTTAATCTCATTATATTGTAAGTTTTTATTATTTTAATGTTTCAAGGTGGTATGGGATAGTTTGGAATGTTTAAGGATTATTTCCTAAAGGATTTTTCAATGGTCACATTTAAAAGTATCTTCCTCTTTGTCAATGTCATTTGTTGAATATGGTACTTAATAGAGGTTTATCTCCTATGATATAATATTCAATATTTAATTGAATGTTTTATGATTAATTTGAATGTGGATGTGCTATCTTGAAAACATTCACCAATTTACTCTGAATGGTTAGTGTTTATGCTTAATGATTGGGGAATATTATTTAAATTCCATATGTTAGTTTCAATATGAATGTGTTTGTTGTTTATGTTCACCCCATTTATATGAGGAATTAATTTTACTTAGTAAGTTTTGGGTGGGGCCCTCTATAGCCCCTCGGAGCGTCGGTAGGTCTCATGAGACAAACTACGGTGTTGGCATATGGCCTTAACAAAATGATTATTTATGGTCTTGGAAGAAGGCCTTGACGGTATGATTATGATTTCCTGAATTATGCATTCCCCCATTATGAAAATAGTATAGATGGTTCATGTGGTTATTATACTTGTAGAATACACATGATTATGGTATTATTTATTCAGCTCGTTTTTCCTACCATAATGTGTTCATGTTTTTTAAGGCATATGTTTTTAGTTATTCAACATGCCTAATATTTATATTATGATATTTTATGTTGTATTTCTTACCCTTATTGAGAATTTGAGCTCACCCCTTTCTTATGTTTCATTTTCTCATGACATGAAAATTTTTATTATGAATTACAGGTAGGGATAAACATAGAGTTTTGGATGTTCTCCATAAAACGTTTATGTTTTTTCCTTCCAAGTTGTAATGTTGAACCTATGTATATATAGAGTTTTCCAGAACTAAAAAACTAATAATTCCTCTAGGATTTTATTCCTTGTAATCATGAAAATGTATTAAAATAATTTACTGGATTTGGGCTTCTAGGATCAGGGTGTTACAGTTGGTATCAGAGAAAGTTTAGTAGAAAATTTGGAAACTAAATACAGAAAAATTACATTAGTGAACAAAACCCTAAGATAGGATTTGGGGATAAGAATACAATGACATCCTAGAATTTTGGTAAGGAATAGATTATGTGGTTTTTCATGAAAATATATCCCTGCCGGGATATGAACAAGTAGAGGTGGATCTGGTACAGATGTGTCTTTGTTGGGACCACTTTGTATATGAAGATTGTATTTGTTGTCAACAGTTGTCAATGCTGGTCAAAATGAAAAAGGATAAGAAGAAGAACTCCAAAGTTAATGGAGATCGGTTGAAGTGAAGTTTCCTGGAGAATTGTTATGGAATCATAGCATTGGATTTCATAATTGAGCAATTCTCTTAGACGATAAATTCAGACGATTGTTGAGCTAATCCTAAGTTCAAAGAACATGTGTCAATGGTGACACATTGTTTACAACAATGAAGAATGGAGAAGTATCATCCATTTGAGGATGATTGGAGCATAATGGTGAATTATCATCTATCTAAGGATGGTTGAAGAAGAATGAGGATTTGAAGAAGACAATGCAATGATTTATGATTGCATGTGAACCATGCAAGAGCTTACTTGAAGAATAGAATCATATGATTTGCAGAATGATGGTTATGAAGAAGAGAAAATGTGGAAGGGCTTGACATTCTGAGGTAGACAGGCATTTCACATTGTATCTAAATCAGACGATGCTTTGCTGGTATGTATTTCACACAAATCATGAGTTAGGAGAACTTGTGATGCAAGCCTTATGAAGGAAAGGGGGAGAAACGATGATGCCAGTCATATAATGTTATGATTGGAAGGAATGATGCTCCTGGAAGATAGGAAAGATTCAGTTCCCATTGCAACTTTGACGATGCTTAAGCTGATCTATCAAAGGATAAATATCACGATAGTGGGATTCGTGATAAGAGCAGAAGAATGGTTATGGGAAGCAGTAAAGAGATAAAATGGCAAAGCAATAGACAATCTGGGGATGGCAGAAAAGCACAGTTTAAGGTGGCGCCGTTTTCCAGTGTTTGCCAAATTTTAGGGCCTGAAAATCAGGAGATGAAGAAATGTGCTTGGCAATGGATGTTGCACATAAGATTGAAGATGGTTTATATGTGAAAAGAATTATTCAAGGTCAGAACATTGAAAAATGACAAAGGAATGGAGTGCGCAGAAATTTAGGAATGTTTCGCGCAAACATAAAGTGGTGCGCGCATTATCTGCGGGATGCGCGAAATAGTAGCGGGTTGCGCGAAAAATCTGCGGGATGCGCGAAATATTGGCATGGTGCACGAAATTGAGGAATGAAGTTTTCGCGCAAATGATGATTCGAGATCAGAAGATCAAAAATTGGCAAAGGCATAAAATGCGCGAAATATTGGAGCAGTGCGCGAAATCTGATGTTGCAGGAAAGATTGGGTTTGCGCGCAATATAGAACGTGGTGCGGAATTTTGCGCGCAATTGGTGCTTCATGCCTAGAAGGATAAAAAATGGCAAAGGTATGAGGTGCGCGAAATATTGAAGCATGGCGCGAAATATGAAGTTTCCTAAAAGAGTTTTTACGCGCATGGAGGAGGTTTTACGCGCAGGAAGAGGTTTTTATGCGCAAGGTCAAAACCGCCTATAAATATGGGGTGAACCCCTCTCATTATGAGAGTCTCGACACATAGACAAATCCTGAGCTCTGACGCGCGGAAAAATTGAAGTATAGAGTATTGCGCGAAAAGAAGAAGTGCTGCGCGAAAAAGGAACTGCTGCGCGAAATAGGAAGTTCTGCGCGAAAAAGAAGAGTTGCGTGAAAAAGGTTTTTCGCGCCAAAAGGTATTTTTCCGCGCAAGACTTAAATTTTATGCGCAAGTCGCCTAGAAGGGTGCGCGAAAAATTTGAGGGTACCGCAAGCCTTCGATAGGTGCATTGCACTCTCGAAGCAGCTTTGTGAAGAAGAAAGAACTGTGAACCATTCGGTTTCACAAAGAGAAGTTGAACCGCACTCACACGACTGGTGTTTAAGACTCTCGTTGTGCTTTGCGAAGTGAAGAAGAACTAGACGTGCAATTGAACTCATATCTGCACAAAGGAAGAATTCAGTATACCAATACACTCAGGTGTTGGTATTGAGAAGAGAAGGAAGAAAAGAAGAAGAATAGAGTATGCCCAACTGAAGGCTGACAATTATTCAGGGGAGTTTATTTCAGATGATGCTTTGTGAGAAGATCTTCAGTGTTTGAATAATCACATTGGTGTATGTGATTCTAGCTAAAGAAAGAAGGTGACTAGTGCAGTCAGTTGTTGCACTAAGAGGAAGAAGGAAGAAGAACTAGTGCAGTTTGTTTTTGCACTAGAGATGAAGAGAAAGTAAGAAGAGAATTTCTTGCCTACTGCTTTGCAAGTAATCAAGTGAAGAGCACTACAATAGATCAAGAGCAGAACCAACCTTTTGAAGAAAGAAGAAGACTGTCTCGATAGGCAGTATAAAGAACCAGCTAGAGGCTGCAAGTTGGACTTGGCATTCACCAGTCCAGGGAAGAGGATTGTTTCCCACCCCCCTCCAAAGTGTAGGGACTCACACTGGCTAGAGGATTGTTTTCCTAGACACTCCATTGTAACAGCATTTTACTTTATAGTGGAGAATCCATGCATTGGTCATATCCATGCATGGCAAGGACGTAGCTACTCTTATTGAGTGTTGAACCTTGTAAAAATATCGTGTGCACATTTTTACTGATTTCTATTATTGCATGCGACAGGGAAAAGAGAATAAGAGAATCAAGATCCTAACAGGTCTAGAGGTACAGGGATAAAAAGTTGGAATTGGTTTAAAAAGTCCCCAACACTGATTCACCCCCCCTCTCAGTGTTAGGTATATCCCAAACTGGTCCTTTCAGTCTTGGGGTAAAACATGAAAACACCTCTATGATTTAGACTCGAATGGGAACTAGTGCATGATAACAGGCCTTACTACACTCTTGGTTCGACACTCCTATGGGATATTATTTTGTAAATTCATAAGCCTATTAAAGACAATTATAAAGGATTTATGCCTCCAATGTAATGAAAGTATATGGTTCTAGGATTTATAATGTATAAATTTATGTTATGTGTTATACCATGTTTAGAGATATCAGGACTTAATAATTTTAAGACATAATACATAATATAGAATTGATAATAAATGGTTCCTAGCAGAAGGAATGATAACTTCACAAATTCATGAGATAAAAAGAGTAAGAAGGATCATATCTCTAATGGTCTTAAGACATCATTTCAAAGGAAGATTATCTCCCAAGTATCCACATCATATGAAGAAATAGTATCATGTGTTGAAAAGTTATGTAAAGACTTCTCTGAGTCCTATGGCTTTGAAGGAATGCAAAATAAAAAGATGATAGTGGGGAAAACATGGGTAAATGGAATAAGGGAAAGAATTATTTTTCCCAAATGTAATAATTGTGGATGGAAACACCTTTGTATATGCTTTAAGGGAATGTTAGTTTTCTATAAGTGTGGAGAAAAAGGACACCAATTTCATGATTGCATGGGTAAGAAAATGGTTTCCAATGTACAATGATTCAACTACAAGGATACGGGACACTACAGGAATCAATGTCCCATGCGTAAAAGGAATATAACCCAAATGATGATTTTGTATAATGATCAAGTTATTATGCTACCACATATGTAGTGAAATGATTAATATGCCTAGTCAAGAATCATGTCATTTGAATATTTTCTTAGTAATGTACTGGTTATATAAATTATGAGATATATAAGGATTGTACTACAATACTATTTCTTTAATGATTTTAGAGTGTATGATGAATGATACAAAGGAAAAGTAATTAAGTAAAAATTTAATATAATATATATATATATATATATATATGATGTTGAGATAATGACGAAGGAATGATTGATTTAGATAAGTACTGACTACCTAGGAACATATTATTGACTTTTCGAGAAGTGGTTTATGTGATCATCGATGGAGCTTAAAACAATTTTGGATTTATGGAATATATCAAATAACATGTATCTTACTTATGGAATAAGGAAGAATGCATGTTTCCAATATGTATTTTACGGTAATTCAAATTATTACTGTATTTCAGGAGGATACATGGTGAGGTTATTCATTGGTTTGGAATGTCAATTTTAGATATGCTTCTAGTTGATTAGGGCTTAATGATAAATTCATATTGGAAATTTAGAGACCTAATTATAATGTGTTGAATCATTATATTTTGGATTTTTTTTCATGAATTTACAAAATGCTTTAAGTTGATCTTTGTATGGGGTTTTAGAGTTAATGTAAGTACATGATGGTTTGATTATTCATCCATGACCATTTAGTCCAATTAGAATGCGTTGTTTTTGTAGTTACCAATTCATTTTTCTTTCCTATTACTAATAGGATATTTTAACCATATTCTTGATGGGGGTTTCCCACAATATAATTTTCAAGTATCGCCCAATAACATTCAAAGTTCAATTTCAAATTTCAAGGATGAAATTTTTTTAAGGAGGAGATAATGTAACACCCCAAGAATTTAAAAATAGATTTAATTTAGAATTCATTAAACAATGAGTCCCTACAAGACAAAAAAATTTATAATCTAGTCATTAAACACAACATTGATTCTACTATGTTTTGAATTTTGAAAAAATGGTGATCCAAAGTTTTGATTAGTAAGTCATTTGGAGTCTGATAGAACCAACATGATTGTTTTGGTGAATAGTAACATTCCCTATGAATAGTACTATGAATAGTAATATGACCCTTATAGATATTAAATAATATTATTATTTTATTTTCTTTAGTTAATAAGATGATGATATCTTAATTAACTTTTTTAATGTGATATAAAGCTAATTATAACTTTAATATTGGTATTTTTCAAATTAACTATGATTTTATATAATAATTAATTTAAAAATATTTAGAATTTTTCTAAAAAAAATGGAGTTTATTTTCTAATTCTACATGTCAAAAAATGGTTAGGGTGAATTTTAGGGATTTTTATGAAATTCTTGATTTTTTAATGAATAGTGAAATAAGGTAAAATATCATAAATACAAATTATCACTTAAATACACTATTTATGACATCATAAGTGAGGAAAGTTCACTTGAATCTAACTCACAATTACTTATTATTATTAGGGGTCTCATTAAACAATACTATTGGTTGTCTTGAGGGAAATAGTAAAATAAGAATAAAATATTAAAAATTTACTCCTCTCTTCTACTATACACCCCCCCCCACTCCCTCTTATCTTCACTTCTCTAAGCCATGAATCTCCTATATTTTCTACCCAAATACCTTCCCTTAGTCAATCCCAACATCCAAGATGCTCTTGTTATTTCTAAAAGACCAAAATCGCTTCCCTTAAGGAGGTTCTCAAGGATGTTATTTCAAGAGGTAAAGCACATTTTTTCATTTAGTTTCATTTCAATTTATCTTATTTTATTATCCTCTCCCCACATACTCTATCTAAATGACCATGATAACTAAATTATCATTTATATACTGGAATTGTTTCATGTTAATGGAATAACCATCATCAATATTATTACTCTCGACCTTCTATTATATAAACAGAATCATCGTCCATGAGGTTCCAATTCATAACATTCATGGACGACGAAGTTTTTTTCTTCAATATCTCCTTCCTTACCAGTCATGAAACCATTTTTATGGTTGAACCAGACTATAATATATGTATTATAACCTAATTTATATTCTGGAACCAATATACATACATATTATTCATCCATATGACCAAATTAGTTCTTAATAATCAAAATACTGCAAAAATAATATAAGTGAATGTCATTAATATTTCATTTAATGATTCATACTATTTACATGTAACAAAATTATATAAATGAACATTAACACTTTTTTATGTTCATATTTAATATATAATTTCAATTCTATAGATTTATATCAATTCCACATGAACTCAATTACACAAAAACAAGTAATCCAATTATGAAAATCAAGAAAACAAACACTCCGGAACGTCCAAATTCAATATTATAACTTATCAATAAGAACATAAATGAACTAAAAAAATTATAATAAACAAAATAAATTTCTAATATGTTATAAAATAATTTATTAATAAGTATAATTTCATATTCCAAGACCATAAGTTCAAGAGTGGAACACATTCAGACTTAATGTAAGGGTTTCTGCATCTCACTTCAATTTTTGTGAGATTTTCCAAATTCACTACTAATACTTGGTTATGGTGTATGTATACTGAACATTTATGTAACCTATCATAAATATATTTATTTCATGGTATTTAATTTAGCATTTTAATGTTATTAATTTTGGGGCATACGAATCATTTGATTACAAAGTGGTAAGGTTATTCCACCTGAACCTCCGTTTTCATTCAGGTTAATATTGTGGTCCAATTACATCAATGAAATTATTATGTATTATTAGGTACTCCTAATAAATTCTATTGGAATGTTTTATATATGTTTAACAACCAGTGTACTTCCTTATTTTATGTGTAGTTACATGTTTTAAAAGGAACATTCAAAATTACTTCTGAAATAGAAACCCGAATCAAGGGGTCCTTTCGAATTCTCACCAGTTTTCAAGTGTACATAAGAATATGTTTTAAGCCACCATTATTTTTATAAAAATATTAATGTTATCATGAAAAATGAACTTGGATCATTTCTGTACTTAATATAATAAATGTGTCTTTACACTTTAAAATTCACTTTAATACTTCCCTTAAAATGCTCTAAAATAATTTAGTTCTAAAGAATCTTAAGAACTATTTTTATATGATTTCACTTTAGTGGGAAATAATTTATGCCTAAAATATAATTTCAATGTCCAAATATTTTATTTTCTAGGATATTCATGTTTACTAAATGATTTCATGGAAAATACAATGGATTTTCCAAAATAACTCTTATTTCCAAAGGAAAAAAGGATTTTCCCATCTCACTTTATTTTATGTGAGATATATTACTTGTTAACCACTTACTTATTACTTGTGGTTTATGTAATTCCTTTTTTTATATCATATAAAGAGTCTTTTTATTCACATGATATTCCAAAGGATTATGATTTGAATTTATCAAGGTGGTATGGGACACTTTGGAATGTTTAGGGGTTATTTCCTCAAGGATTTTTCAATGGTCTCATTTAAATGTATCTTCATCTATGTAAACATCCTTTGTTGAATATTTTAATTCATTAATTTTTATCTCATATGATATCATCTACCATATTTAATTGAATGGTTTATGATTATTTGATTATGGATGTTCTATCTTAAATCCATTCAAAAAATTACTCTAAATGGTTAGTGTTTTTTATTAATGATTGGGGAAAGTTATTTATATTTCATATATTAGTTTAAATATGGATTTGTATGTTGTTTATGTTTACCTCATCTATAAGAAGAATTCATTGGACTTATTTAGTGTTTGGTGGATCCCGTTATAGCCCCTTGGTGCATCGGTAGGTCTTATGAGAAAAACTACGGTCTTGGAAGAAGGCCTTGACAAAATGATTATTTATGGTCTTGGAACGAGGCCTTGATAGTATAGTTATGATGTACTTAATTATGAATTCCCTCATTATGAAAATAGTATTGATCGTTCATGTGGTTATTTGACTAGTAGAATACCCATGATTATTGCATTATTTATTCAGCTCTTCTTCCTAACAAATTATGTTCAAGTCTTTGTTAAAGGAATATTATTTTGGTTATTCAACATGCCTAATGTTTATGTTATGATATATTCCACTGTATTTCTTACCCTTATTGGGTATTTGAGCTCACCCCTTTCTCATTTTTCATTTTCTTTGGAAATGAAGAAGTTTATTATGAATTACCCACAGGGATAAATATAGAGTTTTGGATGTTCTTAATAAAAATTTTATGTTTTCTACTTTCAAGGTGTAATTTTGATCCTATGTATTTATTTGATTTTCCAAAAGTACTAAACTACTCTGTACATTAGGATTTTATTCTTTGTAATCATGAAAATGTATTAAAATAGTTTACCAGCTCTGGGCTTCTAGGGTTGGGGCATTACAAGACATCACCATCCCTTGTTATCTGATTAATTTCAGAGATATGTGAGAGGTAATTTAATATTACATTGTCATTGACGATAGAAGAATCTTGGAACTCTTGGATTAAATCTACTACTTCGACCATGTTTATGGGGAGCACCTAATCACCATCAAGCATGCTTTAGGGATTCAAAGGGGAGGTCTCTAATCCATTATAAACTAAAAATTGTATATCATCATCTACCATTGGTTACATACCTCCCTTATTATAGAAATATTCTTTAGAATATGTGGCCTCCCAAGTCTTGAAGTGGGTATTGTCACCATGTTGTATACTGACCTTTCCATTGATGGGGTAATTCAGATATTGATGGAATGTTGATGGTACTGCGAAATGGCTATGGAGCCTGGAAAATCCAAGAAGGACATGATATGTGATGTCTTTTTGGATAACAAGGAACTCAAACTTAGATGTGAGTTCCCCTAATTGGTCTTCGAGATTGATCTTCCCGAGAGGTCTTTAGTTATGCTTATCATATCCCAGAATGGTCAGCTTTGTAGTGGATAAGTCCGCTTCACTATACCCCAAACACCGAAGAGTTAAAAATATGATTAGATTGATCCAATATACATTATCAATCATCAATCTTTGGGAAATGCCATTATTGAATCTTCCTAAAATATATAAGGTTCTGATGTGCCCTTGTATGAACTATTCCTAATGTTGATCACTGAATTAGATGGTTACCTGAAATCGTAAGGATAAAGTCTCCACTTGACAGAACTCAGTGATAAAGACTTATGTATTGAATTGTTTTAGGATTTGTAGGGCTTAAATAATTGTCTCCCCATGTTCTTTTTTAAGGTGGAGTGCATCAACAATCAAGAGGTTAGTTGAGACTGTATCTAGTTATTTCAAAACATAGAATTTTTATGGGAGAGGTTAGTGCTTCTAAATATAGAGTTGATCCTGGGATGCGGTTAAAAAGATGGAGCATCTGAGGTAGATGGACCTATTGTTTGTTCATAGGTTGAGGGATTATCTACTTCCAATGGTGTAGGTCATGTTGTCATTCCCTATTACCTAGGATTATTAGATTGATCCCCCGCTAAAAGGTCATGTAAGATAATCATATATCGACGACTGTTGTATGGGTCTGAGGAACCACCTTACATATTTTTAGCCAGCTGGTTCACTTTCCCCTGACTTTCATATACATATATCTCCTCTATGGGGATATGATCAGAATATTCTGTATGAACACATCCATGTTGTCCCATGTATCCTTAGTTTTAGTGCATGTTGCTTCTTATTCTCTTATTATATTCACCAACACCATATTTAGGGGGAATATTTATCATTAGAGAAGGGGTAAGAAAAGAGTATTATGTTGAAAAAACCAAATATGATCTCTTTGTTCTATGAGGATTTAGTTTGGTGGGGTGTTTCCCACGCTGTAGATATTGTAGAGAAGAAATCTGCAAGAGTTAGTGCTTGCTTCAGAGTATAATACAACTCTACCTCTTCATTATCTTCTTGCATCAGGTGGACATTCCCACCTTTGGGAAACAAATATGAAATATCTTTCTTGGGTGATAGAACTATCATAAGTCTGTGAAACTATGCCTTTAGTGTAGTGTGGGCTTGATCAAATTTTTTTCAAGTCATCCAACGGCCAAACATCTATGCTCGTCTAGCCGAAACATTCTTTCATCCATCTTCTTCTTCTCACCAAATAAATATTATTCTTTTCTAGTATCACCTATATAGAGTTGACCATGCCTTAAAGGACTTCCTTGAAGATGAAGAAATTATGTATACGATGACCCATCCTTCTATGGTAAGGGCAGTAGTGGAGATGGTCAGTGAAGTTGACTTCACCAACCGTTTTGGGTTGTAGAAGCTTGAGAATTTTATTATCTATGGATGGAAAAGAAATAACTGGATACTTTTTCATTCCAAAAGGATTATAATTTGTTCATTAATTCCTAAAATTATAAGCGACCCTATTTTCTTTTTACCTCTAGCTGAGGGAAATTATGTGGTTTTGGTCACTTGGAAGGAGGTGATGGGTAGTTTTGGGATTTCATGAGTGCTTTGTTTGGCACCATTGTGGCCTTGAGAGTGATAGTTGTAGCTTCTTCTCTAATTGGATTTTCCCCTACGATGCAGGCATGAGTGAATACTTGGATCAGGTTCACTAAATAGCCTCTTCAAGACATTGTTCTATTTCATAAAACTCTTGGAACACTCTTGTATTTTTCATAGGTATTAATGGTGTTTGAAACTCATCCCTAGGATTTTCAGAATAGAGTTCTGGTAGTTTCTTTTGCAAGAGGGGGATGATGAGTGAATTAGTTAATCCTTTTGACCGTACAATGAAATAAGACAACCTATCATTCACTAATTGCTTACAGTTCATCAGGTCGACAATCATCATTTTTCTCTATGTTGAATTGAATTAATAAAGGAACTGATGATGAAGGTTTCCCATCCTACAATAGATCTTGTTAGCAGATTGTTTTAAAAAACAAAGGCTAGCCCTGTCAGAGTCTATATGAAACACATATGTTTTATTGCCTCCTTTTGATCTAGAAGTCCCATCATCATCTAAAATCAGGATATGAAGTGTGTGGTATGTTGTTCGTGGTCTCCTATAACATCAATGGTAGATAAGATAGGGTTGAAAATGATGGGTGGAGGTGGAGTATCATCCAACCATTCGGAATATGGCTTCCTTTTAGGAAATTTTTTTGTGCGACGACCTTCCATGGATTCAATTCAAGTCGCCAAGGATTCAATGGAGTTATGTAATATGAGATCCCTCTCATCCATATGGAGTGGGTGCGGCCCAATGTGTAAGTCATGCTTTTATCTCATGTTGATCATCGATTCATCCTATGATGGAAATATTACCTTGACCAGGGAGAGGTTATCACCGCAATGGAGATAAGTCCTAATAATTTTCATATTATTCATTTATGTAGAATATTTTCTAGATTTTGAGACAACCCGATACACAAATACCTCTCTTTATAGAAGATCATCTATTGGGGGAATATTCGTCTCAAGATGGAGACGATACCTGGTAGGAATGTTACCCTTGAATAATTCATCATTGAGTTGTTGAAGATCTCGTATTTCACTCTCACATTGTGAAAAATGTTCTTACTCTGATGGAAACTGAGATATTGTTGCATCTTTACCATTTTATTTGATATTATTATGCTAAGGAGGTGACAGCTCGTTATTCGGTAGTGCCATGTTTTGAATCCTTCTTTGGTTCTGGGTACTCACAATGTCATTTGGTATGTCCAGATCACCCTCCTTTGGGGGAAAATTTTCTATGTAGTGTTCCTCTACCTTTTCATATAGAAAAATGTATACCATGTTTATAGTGACAACATTCACAATGGAATATCAGGTAATAGTGGTTGTTCCATTACTTTGTATGCAAAAAAGATGATTCTGTGCAGCATCCATTAGTGTTGTTATTTGAACCCTTGGCCTTATTGGGACGATTTGGATTGTGACCCTAGTGGGGTATGATTTCATTTTCGGTATGATCCTTTCACCTCAGACTATGAAAAATTTGTTTGAAGGAGTTTCCAGTCATGATTTCCAAGTGATCCCTGACCAATAGAGATTTTCCTTGTGGTGGGAAGAACAGGTGGGACACCGACCATTAATTACTTCCTGCCAACCTAGAGAAGAATTATCATCTATGTGGTGATAACGGTGATGAAAATCCCCTCATCCCTATGGGGTGGGGGTCATTTGGTGATTCTATTAGCATTGATTTGTCCTGTTTTTGAGTTTCCAATGACTCTAGTCAGTGATATTATGATTCCCAAGATATACATGAATATATAAATGCAACTATCCCAGTGGGGTGGGGGTAATATACAATCACTACTGATGTCTCCAGGTCCCTCTCCAGGTAAAACGAACCTGATAACGATGATTTTGAAATCAATTCCCCCAGCCCAACGGGATGGGGTTTACCTACGGATGTCAAGGGTATGACCTGAATCGTCATAGGAATTAACAATTTTAGGGGTGGAGGCAGAGGTAGATATTGTCGTACAATAGGGGGATGAGTCCTCTCCTAGATATCCACTATAGATGCTACTACTTTGGTCCATGTGATTTGGTGCATCCCTGCTCACATAGGATCTGGGTGCAATGGCAGCCCATTGTGACAATTATTCCTTAAGAAAAGTTATCTAGGTGATCGCAACTCTGGTCTCCATGTTTAGAATTTTCTCCTATTATCTTGATGGACCTAGTTTGAAATCTTATTGAATATCCTCTCTCCTCATCCTCAGCCTCTAGGAACCATTGAAGCGGGGACATTTTGTTGAGATGACAAACTAGCATCATTATTACCCAGTCCCCTAATTTTTTAGAGGATATAACATTTCATGATTTTTTTATAAGAGAGTTTCATCTATTCCAAAAGGGAATAAAAGCGAAATGATCCATACCATCCCAATATACAAATACAGTTACATGGTGTGGCTTCAGATATCACCTTCTGAAGCATCATGATGCTATGGAAGAAAAAATGATGCATATTTTCACTTTTCTTTTCTGATTTTAGATACTCAACCCTAGAGATAGTACTTAGGTTGAGTTAACAATAGAGTATCCTGATTGTATGAAGGTGAAACTCATATCCTATAAAATGAAGATATCAATCCTTTAGTCACTGATGACTAGCCCTTATATTTCGGCATAGGTAAGTAATGAAATATTTTTCTATCTCATATGGGATCTCATAGCTAGATGTAGTGAGGGGCCTAAACATGATGGGGAGATTATTTCCATACAACTCTCTCTATATGCCAATTTAGACCTCATTCTCATCAGACATAAAAAATTCCATCTGAGCATACCATAGAAAATGGATTTAATGGTTTCCAGCTAACAATAGTGGAATGTTGTTGGAAGTTGATGGGGGACTACATATTTTTTCCCCAGTTTATCAAGAACCCCTCTATAGAAATGTGTTAGAGTTTAGTCCCCATCTCTATATGGAGAGGTCCAGAAAGAGGGAGTATTTCCTTTCCCATGGGAGATATCCTGATGGAGTGGTTGACCATAGTGGATGTCAGGAGTAGTAACTATGATACATCTCCACACTACCACTTCAAGGACTATTGTGGTAATGAACATATTCTACCTCTGCTTCAATATAAGAGTCGATGGACCCTTTTGGTGTTGAGAATGTGTCTCAAACAACCTCAGGTACACTTTCACTGAGCAAATTAAAAATATGGGCCATGTTATATACCGTGGTCAAGATATGATGACCTGGCTTTTGTAATTGTGTGTTGATGTGACCCTATTGTGTGATGGTTTTCAGAACATGTATATAACTTTATGGTGTTGTGGGATTATGATCCCACTACTGAGAAGCTATTGAAATATTAAAAAAATAATTCTCATTATTTATAGGGTTATGATCTTATATTGAGGCATGTTCCATTATAACTTGGTGAGCCTCAATCAAGATGAATGTATTATCCCAATCTTGAGCATTTGGGATATGTTGTTGGTATTTGTTGGTAGGAGTCTGAGCCAGCCCCAAGGGGTATGCCAGTCTCACCTGGTGAACCCTAGTTGGATGTGGAATAAAAACCTTGTATAAATATTCACCCCCACTATAATATGTTGATGGACCAATGGAATGGGAGAAGGGATATGTGAATCCACCTATATTACCTCGTAATGATGTTAATGAATTTTTTTGTTAGCAGAATTAGGAATATGTGCCTTACTTCCATGATCTGTTGGAGTATATCAGGAAGATTTACTCACAGGAATATGATCCTATCTTGATGCTTGTTCCATTCTCACTTGGTTATCCTCATCTAGGATAAGGATATATATGCGATCCTTGGACTTTGGAGTATGTCAATAGACTTATTCGATAGAAATATAATCTAATATCATATATTTCACCCCTATCATGTGTTGATCCCAAACCAAAATGGGGATATGAGCCTAATCCTAGGCCTTTAAAATTTGCCACCAGACATTTTTGACAAGCATGTGCCCCTATCCTAAGGCATGTTCTTATCTCACATGGTGATCCCTAGTTATAATGGTAGTATGAGCCATATATTATGCCTCAACCATTATTAGAATATACTGATAATCCTTTTGGAAGGGATCAATAATGCTTGATTGATCTAGTACAAACACTTGTTTCTGATGATCAGAGTGTTGAGTTTCCTTGGATGTAGGGATAAGAGTATGCCTATGTCCCATTATCTATAATAGTGTCAGAATATGCTGGTGGAGCTCTTAAGCTATTGCTCAAATATATTATCATTTTATCCAAATGTGTGTAGGGATATAAGGCTACACATTTCCTATCTTCATTATCTATTGGTAGATATCTTTGATTGAAGCAGGGATATGTTCCCACTAATGTCCTCCTTATTCAATCAGAGTATGCCGATGGGATTCATGCACGGGGGGTAAGAATATGAGCCTCCCCCATGCGTGATGTGGTAATATGCCCACAGACTTATTCTAAGATGGAAGGGTTATGATCCATCTTTCTTGTTTCTTCCAGAGTATGCTAGCAAGAATCATCAGCAAAAGTTGGGGTATGTTACCACTTTTGGATATACGGTGCCTTCCTCCCCAATAAGACTTCCTTACTTCTAATGCATGGGTTTTTGAGGTGGGAACATGTTGTGTGGCACATATAGAAAGCGACTGCTAATTATTAGTGGGATAATGCTTGACACATCGGTTGGATGGTTACCTCCCTGGTGGCACTAGAACCGAGAGGAATCCATATTTGGTTTACTAGTCTACATTCAATAGATATATAAGGTGGTAGTTTCCACACTCTGGGGACATGCTCTAGAATCGGTTGGTTATAGAAAAAAGGTAAAATGGATTAGCAGCAGCCTTTGTTGTGTGATGCAGATTTACTGGAGGCCGTGATTGGAGAATATCATAGGAAGTTTCTATGGTCGAGATTTTACAATGTCATTGGTACTCCTGAACCATCTTATTTTCCACCTTCTATTGAAATTGTTGAGAATGTAATATTCCTTTGTGACCCATGGAATTCATAGTAGCAGATGATTTATAGGAGAAAATTCAAGATGATGAAGACGATGCCTCAAGTTCTGATGCTGTCAATGAGAGTAGTATCTTCAATCATGAAAACAACAAGTAATAAGGTTATTGATTGGTACCCTATCATAGGTATGAACATTCTCAATCAGATATGCCTGGTTAAATTTTTTTTCCTATATTCCTATTCTATATGTTCTACTCACGTGGTCCTTTTAGCACAAGGACGAGCTTACAAGAATCCCAGTTCATGCTGAGCTTACTGGTTTGTTTGTATAGGGTTTGAAAAATAATGTGGACTAAAAGGTTCATGTTGAGTCTGTTAGTGATTTTTATATATTCCAGAAAAAAATGTCTTGACATACTATAACCCATTCATTTTTTATTATAGAGATTGACATCGGGGTCACCATTATTGTTTTTTCATGTTTCATGGTGTGGAATGAATTTCCCTTGATGGTTTGGTTGATGTGGGAGTTTTAAGGCCCTTCTCAATCAAATGAATCGGGTTTTCCATTCATTAATCTTCCCTAGAAACTATCAACAGTTCCTTAATATGTAGCTAGCTATAGACTTTCTATCCAACGGTTAGTGGTCTTTTGGGTTTTCAGTTCCAACGACTATTGGGGACTCACATTAGTCGAGAGGATGGGAAGTCAGGCTCATCACACCCTTTTGTGGGGAACTATTACAAACTATGGGACTCTCTTATTGATTTAGAATATGTTTTTGAATCACATCCTAATCCCAATATGAGAACTATTACCTTAGAAAAATGATTATAGGTTAGTTCTCATTTATTTTCAAAATAATAGGATATCTTTAGGGAATCCATTAGTATGTATCTGAGGGTACTCAAAATTTTCTTGTAATGGGAGGCTGCTTATATACTAAAAATTTAAAACTAAGTACATCTGAATGTCCTCCCCTTTACGGAGGAATTTAATATTCTGATTTGGGGATCAAGTCCTTATGAGGCATACTATTTATCCTAGTTATTTATGGAATCAAAACCCATGTACTTTGTTTGAATTGTGAAGTTTAACGCTACGTGAAAATGAATTATATGGGTTCTCTAGGACATAGAGTATTCAGGATCGAACCCTAAAGGGGTGTCCTTCACATCCTGAGTATATAGAGAATCATAGTTGACATATTCCATTCACTTAGGGCTTATATATTGACGTTAAACTTGTCTTTATAGAGACTCATGATGTATATGATATGATTTTCAAAACTCCCTAAGTTTACATAATCCATGCTCGATGTGAGGAACAAGGGGAAAATGACCATTTCATTTCCCAAGATATGGGTCTTATGTGTTGGGACTTACCTGAGATGATTTATTATGGTACTCAGGTCTCAGAAAGTCGTCTTATGTATCTTCCTTATGGTAGGAATCAGAGTCACTGTAGTTCAGTTGATTTCTCAATTAGCTAATAGATGAGATAAGGTGATCATCTCTATGGACTAATTGGGTCTAGATGGATAATATATCAAAGTTATAAAAGGAATTACACTAAAAGGAGTGTATATTTCAGCTTAATATTTAGGAAGGAATCCTACATATCTAGGTTATGGAAGGAATAAGTGTCATCGTAGTTCATTTTTATTATGGCTTACACACCAGGGATTCCGTAAACCATTGTGGAGGTTTATAGTGCATATGTTATTATTATTGCATTTCCCTAATTCCATTAAATCCATGATCATTGTGAGAAAAATGATATAGAATGTAATCAATGTCATTACTTTGAATAAGGAACTTAGATTTTGGGATTTCTCTAGATGCTCAATATGGAGCTCAGACCTCAAGGAGAGGTAACCTAAATATCATGAATACAGAAGGAATCAGATACAATGTAGTTCCCTTTATATTGGGTCTTACACACTAAGGTTTAATTATTGTTCAGGTCTTACACACTAAGTATATACAATGTTACCAACTCCTAGGATTCCCTATTGATCTGGCCTTATTGGCTGGAGGGTGTCTCATGACCAAGTTCGCTAGTCTGGAAAGCTATCGCATGATCTTGACGACTTGTTTAGGGGGTGTTGCATTACCCAGCTGACGTGCCTTGGTGTCATTCCTGGGAGTTTTCTTGAAACATATAGGGGTGTCACAGTAATTGTTAAAACATGGTTTGAAGGATTCCATTTATCTTGGATAACATCCCTATAAAGAATTGGAAGTTCTATTCGACATGTCTGGAGGGCATCGCAGGTCTCAGCTGATGTGCTCAGAATGCATCATGAGACCTGGTTGGCATGTCTGGAGGGTGTCGTGGGTCTCAGCCAACTTTCCTAGATGATGTCGTGAGACCTGTCCATTATGTCTGAAGGGCATCATGGGTCTTAGATGACTTTCCTGATGGGTGTCATGAGATCTTGTTTTTCATGCCCAAATTAAAGATCATGACTTGTCTAATATGAGATGATGTTGTTATATGTGTCAGGAAATGTATCTGTAGGACATCACATGGCTTGAGTGATAGACCCATAGGGTTTTTCAAGATCTAAGTGGAATTACTAATAGAACTTTATGACCTTCTCTAACATGTCTGGAGGACTTCACATGTTTGAAATATCATGATGATGGAATATCAAAAAATCAAGAAAACATGTCCCAGCACTGCCGCATTTCCTTGGATGACTCACACAAAGTGAATGAGGATTATTGGGCATGTTTTTCGCATAAGTATTCTAATTTTAATCAGGGTTCTAACCCATATATTGTGACAGACTTATATTTATTTTTTATTAATTTCTTTGAGTCTATCGTGATATGAAATACATGTGGTATGTTCTTATCACATCTTTCCAGAAACCCTTCGTGTGACATATGAATGACCACATGAATCACCTTTTTTTATGGATAATTATTGCTCTAGTTTTTCGCCATTATATAACCTGATTAAAGGCATTATAGTCATGTGATCTACTACTCTGAGAAGTCCATGGAGCTTGAATTATGAAGATCTCAAATGTCCAACCTCTCGGTGTCCAACACTTTTATCATGCTGAGGTGGGTAATGTATAAGCATCTTCACCCCAATTGTCCGGAACATTGTAAAGCATATCAGGTTCAAGTATCAAATTGGAGTCAGTGAAGGGGTCTAACACCAGACGTCTTCGTGAGTCTCTTCCATGGACTGCTTTGAGGGCATCACATGATTTTCAACACCCACAAGCCCCTATCTTCAATGCCTCCAATATTGGATAATAGAAAAATAATGTGGGGACTTGTTTGATCATGTGGATTTCTTGAAGGAATTATATGTTTTCATGTTACCATATCTAAGTCCATTCGCAAGATCTAAGTTCATGTTGAAATGACTCTATGAGATTCTTGATGGCTTGTCTATGAAATTTCGTAAGACAAGGATGGTTTTTCTGAAGGTGTTATAGGACTGCGCGATGGACTTCCGTAGTGCGTCATGAGATTTTTACAACCATGAGTTCCTTCCTCTTCCTTACTCTTCTATTTCCATTATTTCATGTCAAAATGGTTTGGAGTCATGTGAGGTTGTATGAGTTATTTCAAGGGAAATCACACTATTTTATAGTGATGCATCGATATGGGTCATGCAGGGGTGTGTGAGAATTTTATGGACAAATCAATATATTTTTCCTTAGAGAGCTAAACAGAAGCACATGGTTGCCTCTTGAAACTTTAGGTTCTTCACCTGGTGCTGATGAAAAGCCAAAGAAAATTGTGATGTGATGAGGACATTACTCTAGGGACTTACAATGCCATGATGGTCTCCAGGGGATGCCATATATCATTCAATGACCATGAGTAACTCCCACATCCTCCATTTTTATCTTCATTATTTTTTACAAAGGCTTGAGTAGATCATGATTTTGATCAAATGTTGGGTGATGAGCCATTTGATATCCATGGATACAATAGGCCCCCACCCTTTATGAATTATCTACCTATTTTAATAGGATTTTCTGATGGGTTATTATTCATTTACCAATGAAGAACTGTGTGGCTTGGGGGAGCTCAGTCAGCTTCCACCCACATGGTTACAAGTAAACTAGAGTATCATTGTGAAATATGAGAGGCTTGTTGGAAGGTGGGTCTGTGGGATTCTGTATATTTTATGTGTCGCTCATGGTATTTTCATGTGACCTTATGATGGTCACGTGATCATGAGTCTCTTAACAGTTCACATGATCCACAGGTCTCAGCCATCATCTTCTTCCTTTTCTTTTGTGGGGGAAATAATACCCATATCTAGGTATTTCTCACCTTATGATTTTGCGGAATCTCATTTGGTGGGAATCAAAAATAATGTCCATTTTAAATATAATATAATGAATCCTTAATAAATCATGGCATTTTAATTTTAAAATTTAACTAATTTATCAAAGGGTATTGACTTTAAATTTCTATGTGGTAAAAAATTTCGTAACAGAATTTTCTTTAGTTGGGTTATAAAACTTATTCATTGACTCTATTATGATATTTTTAAATGAAAATTGATCCCTAAATTGTTTTATTTTGTATTTACACTTGTTTTTTTTGTATTTAAATTTTTTAAAAATAATCAATACATTTGTTAACTCTCAATTCAGTGATATGATCATTATAAGGGTTAATCATTCCAAATTAGTTTCTTTGGAACATATGTTTATTACATGAATCTAGCTTCTTTATAAGGTGTATATACTTGAATTTTGGAATGTTATATCTTTTTCTCCTTATGTTCTTAATATTGTTATGTTTTATTTAAATTTATTCTTTCATGGAGATTACAATTAAATAGTTACCAAAGTGGAAAACCTTTTATGTTATAATCTCATTTTTTTCTGGATTTTTTATGTTCAAGTTTATTTTGTTAGAAATAATAGGATATTTTTTTATTGAAAGAAATATATTTTATTATTAACTAATTACAAATGTTGTTCACATGTAGTTGGGGTTCGGATTAGTGGTAATAACCCTATAATTCTACATGAAAAATGGGTGTTCAAAACTCATTGGGTGCAGGTACTATAGCAGTACTGTAGCAGTACTGTAGCAGTGGAAGTACTATAGATCTGTGGGTACTATAGCTACGGTAGGGCACTGGAGAAGCGGTGGTACTATGCGGGTGTTGTAGAAGCTGTGTTACTATTCAAAGAATAGAAATTGGGCCAAAAAATTGGGCCTACAGGCTTTGTAATGGGATAAAAGCCCACTAGGCCTTCGGGCTATGTAATGGGTCTCCCTCTACCTAGTCAAAAGAGGTCTTTCATTTTCTTTAATTATAAAAATGAGGCTTCGGCCCCAATATTTAAAAAAATTATGGTTCACATGTTTAATTTCTATTTCCTCCATTTTTTTATTATAAAAACATGTAAAAAGTCATTTTTATGTGATACTAATCATGTATTTTCTTTTAGATTGTGTGTCTTTCACTTACATATCCATGTTTTCTATTTTTAGAAAAAAAATCAATTTCTAATAATAAATTATTTACTAAAGCTATTTTACATATCTTTGACCCTATTTTAAAATATTTTGAAAGGAAATTTCTTATCATTTTCCAAATGACTCACTTTTGACTCCCTTTTAAAAAATGCTTTTAAAATAATGTTTCTTTTTTAATATTTACAACATGAACTGATTTTACAGATGTCATGACCATTATTTTATTTTAAAACTAATTTATATGTTTCCAAGGATTTTTTCATCAGAAGGTATTTGAAAAATATTTTATGGTTTTTTAGTTTTAAAAATAGATTTTCAAAATGAAAAGGTTAATTTCCAAAAAATATATTTTTAATGATATATAAATAGTTTTTCCATCCATAAACATAAAAAACCCTTGTTGTTACTAATGATCTATTGAGAATATTTTATTATTACACCATCCTCATTCATTATAAAGATGGATTTTGATTGTTTCATGTAGATTGTTATGGAACTCATTTCCTCTCCACAGGTAAATAATATTTAAAAGAGATTGTTATGGAACCTATTTCTTTTCCATGGGTTAATCGTGTTTCAATGAGATTTTTATAGAACCCATTTTTTATGTGCGTTAATAATATTTAAAATATATTATTATGGAACCAATTTATTTTACATGGTTCATTCATGCTTCAAAGGGATTGTCAGACATCCCATTTATTTTCTATAGGTTAATCAAATTTCAAAAGAAATAAGTACTTTTTATAATTTTTATAATTAAATTAAATAACTACGTACTTTATTCATATAACATCTTATTATATGTTTTCAAGTATTAATGGACCCTAGTTCTGGTATCATTTTGGATGAGACCTGTATCATAATGTTTATTGTGAAATATGGAATGTTTTAGATGCGATTTTGGCTTTGTACAGTTGGTGTATAGTTAGGGAAAACAATGTGATTTCCCTTATAAAATCATGCACCTTTTTGAGAGACATTGGAAGGGGGTGCGTGGACTTTCCAAACCGGGCGTCCTTGCCTCCAAACTATGAAACCCTTGGAATATCTGTAATTTATGTTTGGTGCATGGTTGTTTTAACCAAGTTTCTATATCGTGAACCTCAAACAGAAGACCAGTAGGTGATCACAGTGAGGGGAAATGGTTTTTTAACCATGCAAGCCTCCTTTAAAAACTATGCATATTGTTTTTAATTCTTAAAAAATTTATTTTTAAATTATTAAATCCCCCATTTAAGATATTTGTCACCGCCATTCAACCCTAAATTTATTTTTTGGATCTTTGACGATCTCAATAGGTGAAATTTATTCCTCCAAAGTCTTTTCTTAGTGGATTGAAGAAATGTTGATCTGGTTATATCTCCTCTAAGTAACTGAATCCCCTATCATGTAGTTTCTTTTGAGAAATCTTTATCTCCTCTTTATAGTTTTGATATATCATCATGTAATATATGGAACAAAACCCAAATTTGTAGGATTCTGATGCTAAGTTATATTTCTACATCTTCTATTCTATCATTTTTCATTGGAATTCTCTATTGTGGGTGTTGTGCGTTGTGATTATTTGATTCAAACCAGGGGTTCCATAATTATTTTCCCTACGATTGAAATTTGAATTTCTTTATTATATTGAAATGAGTTTTTAATTGATTTGAAAACATGAATTTGTGATCATTTGATCTTTAATATAAAATGGGTATGAAAATTGAGAAAAAAAACCCAATTTCAATGGAATTGAAATTGTGGGGAGAATTTATTAAAAAGGATTACATGATTTAGAACTAATTTTGACGAAATTATTTGATTTTGATCTTGGGAAAACGTATAAAATTTAAAGGATATTTAAAATTCCATGAAATGATAGAAACAAATGATTTGGTTTTGAAAAGATAATGGCATGCTAAAAACTAAAATTGGGATATTATATTTTGAAATGACATGAATTGATTGATTGCCAATTTGATTAATTGATTGATTGACTGAATACATGGGATAATGGATAGCTAATATTTGGTTGGGAAAATCATTCTTGAATTTGGTTCCCCTAGAAGTGGATTTACAATGAAAACAATAACAAAACCATGTCATCTCAGGATACTCATGATGAGTTCCCCTATTAGGGTGTAGTTTGATTATCCATAATGGGTTCTAAAAATGGGATGTTGATTGTGTATACACACTATTTATGAACCATGATCAATGATGAGATTTTTGAGAATCATATATCTAATAAATAACATACCAAAGGGTGTTTGAACCTGGTGTTATGTGTTATTTGATTTGATATACATGCTATTAAATTTCTGAACTATTTTATTTATTCTGACTGATTTATATAAATTGTTTTATATAAAATTTATATTTATCTCATTTTAAAGAGGTTTTTGGAAATATCTCTCATCTATTTAAATGAAATCTTGTTTTGTTTTAAAATATGAAAATTTTATTCCCTGCCATTATTATTTTAACTGATATCATAAATGATTAATTTTTATGTTATTGATTATAGAACACTTGGTGAGACCCTATTGGTATTCATATACCACAACCTACATTCTCTTATGGGTATTTTTTAAATTTCATATTCTAGGGTTGAGCAAATGGAAAGAAACATTTATAGGTAATGGATTTTCTTGATCCGTTGGACTATGTAGTGATGATGGTGAACGGTGAAGAATTTTACCACTTGTAACAGAGGATATTTGATACCTTTTATGTTTGGTTTAATGTTGTCATCTTGGGATGATGTCTCCTTTGGGATGTTTATATTTCTATTGAGTATTGTTTTACTTATCGTTTTTGGTAATTCCATTGCGAGTATTGATCATGTTGACTTGTAATATTTTCTCTTCCATTTTTTTATAAAAAAATTCACTCACTATTTGATCATGTATAATTCTATGTACTAGTCACCAATCCCTGGGGATCAGGAATTAAATTTGGGATATGTAATATTGAGCTTGAGTATGAGGGTACCAGGGTATCTAAAATGGTTCTTTATAGAGTTGTATTAGAGGTGGAGGTTAAGTATATTCCCTTGATGTCAATATGTGGTTTGGGATATCTTGTTGGGGCTTAAGAGGATGTTTTAACTGTGTTATTGTCCAGCTCTCACTATTACAAGAATCAAGTCACCATGGGTGTTTAGGAAAAGTTTATCTGATGAATGTTTCGATCTAATTATATTCTCTTACCTATATTTTGTTTGAGTTACTTGAAATCAAAACCATAAATTCATGCCCAATGGAATCCATATTCTTGTATCTATGTTTGGTGTATTCTTTCTGATGTATTTAGTGTTGTCTATTGATGTTTTATCCCATCATTCCTCTAAGAATATGTGTTAATTTTCCACAAGGGGATGATTATGGGGAACCAAAGTGGTAAAATCCCCCAGTGGACTAGAATATTCTCGAGATAGTTTTTCTTTTTCATTAATCTCTAGGAAAGGAACTTACACTCATTATCATTCAGGATCTTATTGTAGAACCTCAATGGTATGAATCTTGAAATAATGATCAAGAGTTTCTCCACCAAAAGCCGCTTGATTTTAATGGAATTTATGATCATCAAGAGTCCATGGATTTATTAAACAAGATATAACACCTTTTTTATTTCATAGAAACACACAATTCTATAAATGTGAAATATGATACCTCTGTGTCAGAAGAACCTAGAAAGAGATAGTGGGATTAAATGGTAAAAGAGAAGAATAATGAGGGTTTCAAGTGGGTTGAATTTAGATTTATGCTCACTTAGTAGTTCTATTAAAAATATATTGTAATGGTTAAGGGTATAAAGTTTTTTAACCTCTAGCATGATGATAATACTATGTAGCAGTATGAAAACCACATTATTGAGTTTTTTAGTTTTCACTTGAGACTGTATCAAATGATAAGATGGTGGAGTGATGGTTCAATATGGGTATCTAACATGAATTCTGGTTTCTAAATTTTTTTATGGTTTCTCACTTAATATGCTAATATAATAGATAAGGCATTAATGAATGAGTTTCACCTAGCTGGTAAGTATGGTTGAGAAGTGTTTTTTCTCCCAATGATAGTTCAATGATTTTTTTTAGAGTAAATATGAATTATGATGAGCATCATACTAGATTTTTTTACATTAGGCATCCTCTAGACCTTCTACAGTGCTCGAAAGAGGTCCTTTGACTTGATTCCAGTGTGGCATGGTAGGGCATTAGAAAAAAAAAATCACTAACCCACCTATGATATGTGGTTCATTCGGTCATTCATGCCAAATATAGAAATTATTCCCTTTATTTCTTACTCTATTCAGTGTAATAGGATAATCAGTTCCTTAAAGTACTTTGGTTTAGTTAGATGATCCATGAACAAATATTTCCCATCCATCCACATCTAGAAAAAAGCTAATTTATGTAGTGTAAAAGTATCTATAAAAAGTTGATACAGGTCTAATGACTCTGAGAGGTACCATCACTATTGACTCATCTTTAGTGACTTCTTTATTAGATAGAGGGGAATATCTCTTATTTATATTGAGACATATTATAAACCTACTAAATCATTATATATAGAGTTTATCTTATGTGATGGATATTACTATGCCCCTGAAAATGAAGAGAGAGAAGAGTCTTCATTGTAATACTTGTATATTCTCATTATCATAGATTAATATTTCATAGAAATTTAGATTTTTTGACATGAAAACTCTTGAATTCATTCTTATAAAGGATTGGATCATTTATAATAAGGACCAAATTTAGTATTTTGTTTTAAATATCTCATTTACTACACCTGATGGGGTGTGTAATATGTTCTAGGGAGAATGGGGACTAGGGATGAGTATTTCTTGAACTACTTATCTGGTGTTCAGGAAAGTAATATAATTGTTCTATTTTTACATGGAGAAAGAATATTTTATTGATGATACCCCTATAGTTATCATCGATTTTTCCTATGTGTTTCCTTCAGATTTATCTAGTTTTTCACCAGTAAGAGAGGTGGTGTTTTCTATTTATTTACTGAATGGTACTCTAACAGTATCGATTCCTCATTACCATGTAACACAAGCTTAACTAAAATACTTTAAGACTTTGTTGGATGAAATATTAAGGAAATGATTCACTATCCCAAGTCTGTCACCTTATACATAGACTCTAATATTTTCTAAAATGCTAATGGAACACTTCACCTATGTGTTGATTACCAAAAACTCAATTGATTTACGTTAAAGAACAAGTATCTTTTACCATTTATTGATAATATTCTTGAAATTTTTAAAGGTAAAAGTTTCTCTAGAATATTGATTTTCAAAATGGTTATCACTAGTTGAGAATAAAATAATTTTAAATTCAGGTGAACGCCTTATGAAGATGGTATAGAGATTAGGAGTATCTTTTCATTCCATTTGTCCTAAAAATCCTCCTACAGACGTTATGGAATTGATAAATAGAATATTCATTAAGTATCTTGGTATGTTCATGGTGTTCATTGTAGATGACATCCTGTTTAACTCTCAATCTGAGGAGGATCATGTGTGTCATTTAAGATTAGTTATAGAAATGTTGAGAAATCATCAAATCTATGTCAAGCTATTGAGATGTATTTTTTGGATTTGAGAAGTGAATTTCTTAGGACCCATGGTTTCAGAACATGGATTCTTAGTCAATCATGAAAAGGTAAAGTCTATTATGACATGGGAGAAACCACATAATGTTTTTGAGATTCATAGCTCCTTGGGTTTAGCATGGTATTATCACTAGGTTGTAAGGGCTTTCTAAAATATGGTTTCTCTTATGACCACTATCAATCAGAAGGGGTGAATTTTACTTGGAATGAAAAATATCTGAGTTCTTTTGTTGATATGGAAAACTTTTTTACTTTTGTTCTATTATTGAATCATCCAAAGTCTGATAAGGGTTATGGGGTATTTTATAATGCATCGGGTTCGGTTTTGGGATGCATTCTTTTGTAGGGTGATCACGTGGAAACCTGTGGTTCTCAATATATTAAGCTACATGAGAATAATTATTTTATCCATGACCTCCTACTCATATCTCTGATTCACGTGCTTAAGATTTTTTGGTATTACCTTTTTAGAGAATGTTTTATTGTGTTTTCTGAACATAATAACCTAAGTTATATCTTCTACAAAAAATAATTCAACCTTTGGTAGAGTCATTGGGTGGAGTACATAAAATATTTTTATTTTGACATTGCATGCACCCTAGGGAAGGGGAATGTCATTATTGATTCTTTAATTAGGAAACTTCTGACCCAGGCTATGAAATAATCATCATTAGAGTTGAATTTCATAGATCATTTTTTTCCTAGTTTAATTTAGGAGTCTTAGAAGAGAAAGATGATATTATTCTATTAAGTGTTGAGTTGACCTCAACTCTTTAAGAGATGATTTTTCAGGAGTAATTTCTTGATGACAAATTTCATGCCATTAGGGACCCTATTTATATTGGGGAGACCATTAGTGAGTATTCATTCCCCTCAATTTAAATCCTTTTTTAAAATCAATTCATTGTTCCTTTGTCTACTGGAAAATATATGATGGGTGATTTCCATAATTCTTAGTGGGAGGTGCACCATAGAACCACAAATAAATTTTATGACATGTGTCTATGATTATGGGGTCTTGGTGTGAGATAAGACATTTGTGATTACTTTATTGTTTTTATACTTACCATAAGGTCAAGGAAGACCACTAGAGACCTTTGGGTTTACTTCAGCCACTTCCAGTATTTACTTGTAAGTGGGATGATATTTCTATGAAATTTTTGGTTGGGTTTCCATTGACACCATGAAATAAAAACCTGATACGGGTTGCAATCAATAGGTTAACCAAATTAGATCACATTTTTCCCATTCATGATACAACCAAAGTTGGTGAGTTGTGGAATCTTCATATGAATTATATTTTTCATTTTCATGGAGTTACATCTACTATAATGTCTGTTAGAGATCCCCATTTTACCTATCATTTTTGGAGAGGCCTTCAGATGGTGATGGTATCTTAGTTTCATTTGAGTATGTAATACCACTTGAAGATGGATGGTAAAAAGAACGATATATATAGGTTCTTAATGATTTGTTATGTTCCAGAATTATTGATTTTGGGGGATCTTTGGATGTCCATTTGGGGTGTGTTATGTTTTCTTATAAAAAGAGTTACCAGTCTGCAATTTAGATGACTCATTTTGAGACCTTGAATAGATTTCCATTTAAATCTTCATTGTGTTGGTCATATATTGGTGAATGTTCTTTGGTTAAACCGATATTGGTCTTAGCAATGGAGAAAAAGATACATATGATTCATCAGATAATGTTTATGTCTTAGAGTTGGTATAGATTATTACAACCCTGGTCTTATTTACACATCAATACATTAATTATTACAAGATATCACATTAAATACAACCCAAAAAGATTGATAAGTATAGTGTATTTGGGAATTTGGTACATTAAATAACAAATTAAAAAATTAAATACAATATCTTTATTGAAAAACACATTAACATGTTCATATTACTTCTTCGTACATAAAACTACATGGGATAACCTGAGGATGTACATAAGAAAGGGGTGAAATATAAATATCAGTAAGGGAGTAAAAATGTAATAACATGAAGATAATTATACATGATAGGCAAGGAATATCAATGAGGCATAAAAGAATATGAATTATAAATCATGACATAGCGTGATATTCATAAAATCGAAATGTGGCAATGATATAAAACACTGCATCATAAATATTAAAAAAATCAGGTAAACCTCTATCCCAACATGGTAAAAAAAAGTCCTTTAAAGGAATCAGGTAAACCGCTATCCTTACATGATATATCATGATACTAAACATTACACAATTCATTGAAGTGATATCAGGGCACACTGTTCCTAATCATTTCAATATCATTCATAGTTGTGCCATATAGTTCATATAACATGGATTCATTCAACATCATCATTTATTCCATGATCAATGAATGTGTAATGCATACATGTAAGTGTGCCACATAGTTTATATAACATGGATTAATTCAACATCATCATTTATTCCATAATAAAATAATGTATAATGCATACATGTAAGTCCCCAATAATCAAGGGTATGCGCATAAAGTCTAACACACTTGATAAAGGATTTAGTATGGTATTCAATCCACGGTTATTTTGGCATGAAGAGTAATAGTTAAATTTTGACAGCATAACGACGTCCTAAGGAAATTTGTAAACTGGGTTAATGAGAGAGAAAGGGAACTCTCATAATTTATACATTAAATGGAAAGTAATGGGATCATGGAACATAATATCTAAAAAAATGAAATGGAATTTGAGGTGCAGAATATAAAAGAAAGGATTGAAGGGAAATGAAGAGAGAGAAATCCCTTACAGAATTTTGGAATGGTAATAGGTGTAAATGAGAGGGATTAATGGGAGAGAAAGTGGTCTATAATCATTTATACTTAATAAGGACAGTATGGGGGGAGGTGAAAAAACTTACTCAATCATTTTTAATTGAAAATAATTGGGTGAAATGATATAAGGAATCTTGGATAAAAATGATAATAGAAGGAACCCTTACATGGATGTGTAATCCCAAAGGCTTGGAAGAGGCTTATTGGGATATTAGGGGAACCTTTGAAGAACTCTAGTGAGTATAGAGAATAGTGTGGATGAGATTCAAGGATTTTTAGTGAATATTAAGGGGTGATTGGGTGGGTTTATATAGGAAAGGAGGGGGAATTCATTATTATTTTGGGTTTGGACACTACAAACTAAAATATTCAAAACCAAAAACCAACCATTGTTTTTTGCCCATGGTATTGGGAAAAGGGGAGTGGAAATAATTGTTTTATAATTTCAAGGTATGAATATATTATGATATTATCTCTTTTTTATGTGGAGGTGAGTCACATTATTAAGGAAATGAATTTAAAATCATAAAATATATTATACATTTTAGAGGATTCACTAAGTCTTTATAAAATAATTAAAAAAATATAATATCAAATTATTTTAAAGGTAAGAAATTATATTTGTTTGAATAACCATTTAATAGTATTTATTACAATACTATTATGAACACACTACATATTTATACGTTATTTATTTTTTACCCAAAAATTCGACTATCTCAGAAAATTATGGAAAATTCACTATTAGATAATTTCTATGTCCTGATTTCAAAAATAATATACATTTTTTAAATAATTTTAAATGTAAGTGACTTTTTTACATTTAAAATAAAAGCTGAGATTTATGGAAAATTGATGGGTTTTGACCAAAATAGTTCTCAAACCTTAAAAAATTACATTTGACTTTAAAAAAATTATATGATCATTTATATTTGATAAAATTTATTAAATAATAATATTTCATTAAAAAATTATTTCAAAAAGAAATTAGTTTATAAAAAATAAATTTCTTAATTAACTAAAAATACTATTTGTGTGCTAAAAATTATTTACAAGGTAAATTTAATAGAATGAAAGTATATTAATTATTCTTCACCAAAACAATATACATAATCATAATTCTAGGGTCCGGATATATATCTTTTTATTAAACAGTCATACACCGTAAGACTAAGGAGGCGATGGTGGGTCTCTCATGGGGCCTTTCAGTGAACATGGTTTGGGTTGTGGTTTCGATGATCTCTAAATTATCTAGTAAATAATTTCAATCATGATTAAATTTATGGATCTCATCATTTTTTTTGGTCTAGATAAAGTCCGAAAAATTTTATCTCCCTTGGAATCTCTGATAAATGGGCTTCATAGGGAATGGTCTTAATGGTTGAGGCCATCACATCCTTTGACTTACCCAAAATAATTTGTTAAAACCCTCTATGTATACTAGTCATGTGATCACTGTTCAAAAACTATATTATAAATGGTAATGATACATAACGGTCATTTGAATCCAATTGTATATAATAAAACAAAAGAAGATATTTAATTAAAAAAAGGTAATTTTATATAAATTTTTGGTTTGTTACCGCCTTCTCCCCTTAAAATTTTTTTTTCCATTAAAGTTTTATTTTACCACATTAAAATATATGAGAGTAACTCTTCTTCATCACATCCTCCGATTTCAACATTGCTTCATCAAACATGTGGCGTTTGCACAAAACATTGACTAGAGGCATTGTATTATTTCCTAGGACTTTTTCCCTACAATCTAAGATCTTCACTGGATTCTCCTTATAAGAGATTTCATTCTCCAATGGTATCACCTCTGGATTGAGTACATGTTAGGGGTCTATAATGTACTTTCTCAATAGGGATACATGGAATACATCATGTATTTTTGATAGGTTTGGTTGCATTTGTAGTCGATAGGTCACCGCTCCAGTACGTTCAAGGATATCAAAATGGTCGATGTACCTTAGACTAAGCTTTCCATTCTTCCCAAATCTAATTTCTCTCTTCCATGGAGATATTTGGTGGAATACCCTGTCTCCATCATTAAACTCTATGTCTTGTTGATGATTGTCATATAAGCTCTTTGGTTGACTCTGACCAGCTTTGATGTACTAATTAATGGTCTTAACATTCTCCACCATTTCTTCAGCCATTTCTAGACATAAAATTTTTCCTTCCCCAAATTCATCCTAACATTTCAGTATTCTACACCCCTTCCCATAAAGGGATTTATAAGGACCCATTTGGATGCTTGAGTAGAAACTGTTGTTTTAAGAGAAATACAGCAAAGGATGATGTTGGTCCCATCGACCTTTGAAGTCTATTGAGAGAGCTCTAAACATGTCCTCAAGTGTTTGGATAGTACAATCAGATTTTCCATCCATTTGAGGGGTATAAGTTGTACTGAATTTCATATATGTGTTTAGAGCATGTTAAAGACTTTTCTAAAACATAGAGGTTAATTTGGATCATGATCAAACACAATAGATAATGGTAATCCATTCATCATTAATACTCATCATATATATATCCATACTAGTTGATCCAGTGATAAATAATCTCAGATCACAATGAAGTGTACAATATTCGTAAGATGATCCCCAAAACCCATATAAAATTATTTCCATTAGATGTCTTCAGAGGCTTGGTGAAAACGTCTATGATGATTTTTCCCATTTCCACGTTGGTATGGGTAAAGGTTGAATCCTCCCCTTTGACTTATGCCTTTAAGCCTTCACTTGATGACATACCATACAATTTTATGTATACTCATCTATTTCCTTATTCATGTTATCCCACTAATAATTCTCTTAGATATCTTGATACATCATTGTGTTTTCCTGGTTAATGGAGTAAGTCAAAATATGTGAATATTCCAATAGCTTTCATTAACATGGAATTTTATGGAACACATAGCCTTGACCCGAATCTCATAGTTCCTTCTTCATTAACATTTAACTCTGAGGATTTACCTTTTCTGATAGTTTCCAATTTATTCGGAATTCCCACATCATAATTTTCAGAATCATTGATCCTTTCTAAAAGAGAATGTTAATCAATAATTTGTGAAAGAATTGGTGATGTTACCTTCTTTATGATTCCCATGTCCATACTCTTTATGTCTAAGAATATCATATCCTTCTAAATTCTCATCCATGATAAAATTACTGGGTCCTTTTTACTTAGAGAATATTCCACCTTATTCTCTTTCCTAAGATGGTAGTGAATTGAGCAGTTGTAATCCTTGATGAGTTGTAACCATCTTCTTTGGAGCATATTAAGATATTTTTGTTTGAATATATATTGGAAACTTTTTTTATCTGTATATATTTCACACTTCTCACCAAAGAGATAATGCTTCCATATTTTCGATGCAGATATCATAGCCACCAACTCCATATTATGCATGTGATATTTTTTATCATGAATTTTCAACTTCCTTATGGCATAGCCAATAAATTTTTCATTTTTCATCAACACACAACCCAATCCCTTCTTCAAATCATCACTGGAAATTATGAAAAGCTCCCTACTTAGGGGTAGTGTGAGCACATGGGTGGTGATAAGCCTTCTTTTCAAATTAATCATGTTTTCTTCACATTCATCTTTCTAATAAAACTTTACTCACTTCCATATTATCTTAGTAAGAGGATTTGATAATAGTGAGAAATATCTGACAAATCAGCGGTAATATCCAGCTAACCCAAGGAAGCTACATATATCCATCATAGATGTTGGCCTTGACCATCCCTCAATTTCCTTTTTCTTTAAAGGATCCACATATATCTCATTTCTTGTGATTATATGCTCCAATAATAAGACTTACCTAAACTAGAACTCACACTTGAGGTATTTTTCATAGATCTTCTCCTTTTTCAAGGTCTCTAGCACAGTGCTCAAATGCTCCACATATATCTCCTTAGTTTTGGAGTATATAGGAATATCATCAATAAAGACTACCAAAAATTTGTTGAGGTAATATATAAGGACTCTATTCATAAATTCCTTGAATCTTTTTGTAGAATTAGTGAGTCTAAAATTCATTACTATGAATTCATAGTGCCCGTACCTTGTATGAAAAGCAGTCTTGGGGATAACCTACTTCTTCTCCCTTACATGGTAATATCCTAACCACAAATCCACCTTGGAGATTTATTGTTATCCATTTATATAATTGAACAATCCATAAATCTATGGAAAAGGGTACTTTTTTTATCATGATTTTGTTGAGATCATGATAATCAATGTAAAGGCGCATTGACCCATCCTTCTTCTTAATGAAGAGGACTGATGCACCCCAAGGTGAAGCACTTAGGCATATAAATACTTTATCTAGATTCTCCTATAGTTGTTTTTTCAGCTCCTGTAGTTCCACAACATCAATTCCTTATGGAGTCTTGGATATTGGCAACACCCCACGTAAAAGGTCGATTGAAAACTCAACCTCTCTGGTAGGAGGAAGACCGTGCAATTCCCTAGGAAACACATCTGTGAATTCCATCACAATAAGAATGTTTTAAAGAATGGTTCTTTACTTATACTAAATCATCATAGTAATATATGTGTTCTCATAAGCCTGTAATATTCATGCTTTAGATAATGTTTCTAAAGAATATTTTTCCTCCTCCGTGCACTTGTATAGAACCAGAGGTTGATTCACCATATAGAGATTGATTTCATTTTCATATCAATTTATGTTGTATATATATAGGTAAATCCAATCTATACATATAATTTCATAAAATTACACCATGGGAAGTAAGATAAGGTTCATAGATAAGTTCAATCCAAAAAATTTATAGGGAAGGAGTTATATACTTGGGACGTAATAATTTCCCCATTTTCTATTTTCACCAAGACCTCTAATTTCATGCTTTGTGGTGGTCTTTGGATTGTTTTACTAAACATTATTGAAAAAAAATGCCTAGAACTAGAATTGAAAATTTTGTTCTTTAATATTGAAAGAATAAATAGTGTACCTATGACAACTTAATTTTTTGGATTTCCTTCGAAGGTAGTGATAGGAAAAAGATCACCCTTTCTTCCTTGGAGGTTGTTGGTTTCCTCCAATTACCATTGTCTTAAAGAATGGGTTCGCATAATTCCTTAGTTCCTTGGAGTTGTAGCAATGAAAAATGAACTAACGTCCGAATAGATAATTCTTTCCTCGGCCACATTGGTGGGTTTCTCCCATTAGTAATCTTAATCCAAGTTCCCTTCTCTTCCACACATAAATCTTTTCATCAAACACTTCCGGCAGTTTCCAGGGTGATTCTTTCTGCCCCTTTGGAAAGTGGGATGTTGAAATTTCTTGGCACCATTAGATCTCTCAATTGGACTTCCAAAATTTGACTCCACCTTCTGGTTCTTATCCCCATGATACCCATGATATTTTCAATTCTCCATTTAGGCTTTGAGGGATCATCAGACAATTTCCTCATAGCTATGAAATTTCTAGATTTTCCAAGACCTTTTGTAGTCTAGGCTTTATCCCACCAAAGAAGCTGTCAAACATGCATTTAGGGGTAACGAAAAATCTAGATGCATACCATGAAAGTCTTGTGATGCTTTCTTCATATGCCCCAAAATATTTTTCACCCTTTTTATTGAGGTAAAGGAAGTCCATTTCCATCCTATGTCAGAGGGTACGAGGAAAATATTTATCAAAAAACATTTTCCAGAAATCCTTCCATTCCATCCCCTCTATCTCTTCTTCAGGCTTTGTATTTTTGTTCAATGTCCACCATTGATCATATTTACCCTCCATATGATAATAATCCTCAAGAAAATTCTCTTTTTTAGAGCATTAATGGATGGATAAGATATTCTCAATGGAGTTGATCCATAGTTCTATGATTGAGGGATAAAATGATCCATTAAAAGATGGATACCTTTTTCTCATGAAGATCTCAATTGTGACATGTTATCTCTTAAAGGGGTTGGATTTTCTTCTTGTTCCAGGATTCTATTCAAAACACAAGTTAACTAAGAGAGTATCGTGACAATGTTTTCGATTCCCATTCCCATTGGATTTGGCATCACATTAGGGTTGTCATTACTGTAATCTTTTCATCAGTTGTTTGCCCGATTCCTCCTATTACTAGATATTAGATAAAATAAAAGGAAAATTGTGGGTAATTATTTTATAATATTAAATGAATAAAAGGGAATCTAATGAAATTAAAGGCATAACTCATAAATTACTTTTATTTTTTTAACTTATGAATTTATAGGCTTCAATCTAATTTATCCATGATTTGTCTTCTAATGAATATTATTATGGTATATTTTTATTCCCTTAATAATGGTTCAAACTATGATTATGAATTTACAAAATCATATTTCCAAAGAGTGTCAAACCAAGAATGTATAAAGGCCCATTTTTGTACATCAGTTTCCATTATAGTCTTTTTTAAGCGATGTTTTTGGATTTTACCACTAGATACATCTATTATAGAGAAACCTCTACTTGTTTGTATACATACAAGGATATATTTTATTGATATACCAATTAATATATACACACAAAAATTTAGGGATTCATTTCTTATACTTCGCATTATCCCTATGAGTTTTCACTAGGGTTTTCTAATCCTAATCTCAAAAATAACTATACCATGCTCTGGTATGAACTATAACAACCCTGGTATTATTTACACAATAATACATGATTTATTACAAGTGATAACATTTAATAAAACCCTAAAAGATCAATAAGTATAGTGTATTTGAGAATTAGTTATATTACATAATAGCTTAAAACATGAAATATAACATCTTTATTGAAAATCTATTTAACATGTTCATATTACTTATTTGTTCATAAAACTGCAAGGGATAACCTGAGGATATACATAAGAAAGGGGTGAGCTATAAATCCCCATATGGGAGTAAACATGGAACAATAGAAAGATAATAATACATGTTAGGAAAGTCATATCAATGAGTAATAAGGGGACATGAATTGTAAAGCATGATATAGCATGATATTCATAACATGGAAATATGGAAACAACTTAAAACAATGAATCATAAACATAAAGAAATAAGGTAAACCCCTACCTCAACATGGTGGAAAAAGTACTATAAAGGAATTAGGTAAACCCCTATCCTGACCTGACATATCATGAAATTAAACATTACCCAATGCATTGGAGTGCTATCAGGGAGTACCCTTCACAATCATTTCAATCTAATCCAGAAGTGTGCCACATAGTTCATATACCAAGGATTCATTAAACATTAATAAGGATATGCACATAAAGATTAATACACTTGATATAAGAATGGTTATGGTATTCACTACATAGTGATTTTGGCATGGAGACTCACAATGCAATTTTGGTAGCATAACGACATCATATGAAAATTCATATATTGGATTGATGAGAGAAAAAGGGGTATATCATAATTTGAACTTGAAATGTGAAATAAGTGGATCATGGAACATAATATCCAAACATATGAAATGAAATTTGAGATGCATAAAATAAAAGAATGGGTTGAATAGAAATGATGAGATAGAAATCCCTTACGGAATTTTGGTATGGTAATGTTTGTGCATGGGAGGGATTAATGGGAGATAAAGGGGTCTATAATCATTAAAAAATAAAAAGTTAAGTATGGAGGAGTTTTGAAAACATATCCCATCATTTTTAATTGAAAATAAAAGTGTGTAACAATATACAGAAACATGGATAAAAATGAGGAAGGTAGGAACCCTTACTTGGATGTGTGAACCTAAAGGCGTGGGAGGGGCTTATTGGGAGATTGGGGTGCCTTGGTATGACTCTAGGGAGAATAGAGAAGAGTCTAGATGATCGTAAATGAGTTTGAGTGAATAGGAATGGGTTCTTGGGTGGGTTTATATAGGAAAGGTGAGGAAAATTTTTATTATTTTTGTTTTTGGACAATACACACTAAAATAATCCAAACCACAAACCAACACATAGTTATTTATCAACATTTTTGGAAAAGGAGAGCAGAAAATATTATTTTACAAGGCCAATGGATGAAGATATAAAAGTATTATCCTTTCCTAGGTGGAGGTGAGTCACATTATTATGGAAATTAATTTTAAATCATAAAATATATTATACATTTGGAGGACTCACTAAAGCTTTATTAAACAAGCCAGAAAAATCTAAAATGATTTTATTTTAAAGTAAAAACATATATTTTGTCGAATATACCTTTTATAGTATTTATTACATAACTATTATAAACACACAATATATTTATACATTATTTAATTTTTACCCAAAAAACCGACTATCTCTAAAAATTATGAAAAAATAACCATTGGATAATTTTGATGTCCTAATTTGAAAAATAATATTCAATTTATCTAGATAATTTTCTATGTATGTGAATTTTTAATTTGGAAATAAAAACCAACATTTATTGAAAATTGATGGGTTTTGACGAAAACAGTTTTCAAGCCACAATAAAAATTACATTTGACTTCATTAAAAATATATGATCATTTATATTTGATAAAAGTAATTAAATAATAATATTTCATTAAAATATTATTTATTTTAAAAATAAATTAATTCATAAAAATAAAGTTCTTAATTAACCAAAAATAATATTTGTGTGATAAAAAACATTTAAAAGGTAACATTAATAGAACGAAAGTATATTTATTATTCTAAAAAAATAATGTATATTATCATAATGTTGGGGTCTTGATACATATACCTTTATTACACCAGCATACACCCTATGAGTAAGGTGGGCAATGATGGTGCTCTCATAGGACAGTTTAATGAACATGGTTTGGGTTGTGATCTCGATGAGCTTGAACTTCTCCTATAAACAGTTTCTCTCATTATTAAGTTGTCTAATATCAGTATGGTATTTCTCTTGGAAAACTCCTAGAAATTATATCTCCCTCAGAAGCTCTGATAAATGGGATTCCTAGGGAACGGTCCTACTGGTTGAGGCCATCACTTCCTTTTCTGTGCCAAAAAAGATTTTTTAAAACCCTATATTTATACTAGTCGTGTGGTCACTGTTCAATAGCTATATTATCAACTATAATGATACCTAATGGTCATTTGAAAACAATTGAATATAATAGAACAAAAGAAGATATTTAATTAAAAGTAAAGGGAATTTTATTCATAAATGTTCAGGTCATTACACATATATTATTCTAACTCTCATAGGTTACCTTTTGAGTTTTTAGTTGGTGATGAAGTGTTTTTTAGAGTTTCTTCTAATTTGGGTTAACTGTGTCTTTTTAGGTAAGGAAAGATTACTCCTCTCATTGTAGGACATTTTTAGGTCATTGTGGAGGTGGGGAAATTTACATACCAATTAACACATCCATGAAAGTTGACATCGATACAAATTTTTTTCATTTAGAATAGCTTTGAAAGTATCTTTATAATCCATCCCATGTTTTAAGATAGAGGGATCTTGACGTTGAGCCTGATATATGCATAAATGAGGATCCAGTCAGAAATGTTCATTTTTAGAAAAAGTTACTTTTTGGAAGTTTGATACCTTTGGAGCATTTCCTATTCAAACCTGGTTGTGATTATCATGAGACTTGGGAGCGTGAGGCACTAATGAGATACCACTGGCCTCATATATTTGATATTGAAGCTTTTTGATAGGCTTTCTTCTGAAATAATGTTTTTATCAGGGGAAGGTTGTAACATCATATTGTTTTTTAGGTATCCATGAACATTATTGTGATATCTTTTTTGTTATAATTTTTATCAATGATTTTTGGGAGATCATTTGAAAATTTTGGAAGCCCTTCAGGGTATATGGTTTTCAAATGGTTAGGTATAACCATGCGGTTTGGCCATGAAAAACATATGCCAAATTGAGAGCCACTGAGGGCGCCTGCACATTTTTTTCAAACAATGCAGAAACCCATCCAAACTATTCACCCCTTGGATAGTGTGGAATTCAATATTGATTCACGGTTTGTTTAACCATCCGACCAAACCATGAACCCCAAACAGAATACTAGTAGGAGAGCATGGTTAGGGTGCACGACTTATCTATTCATGTGACCCACCCCAGAAAACCATTCTCATTGTTTTGGAATTTCTCATAAATTTATTTTAAAAATATGTAACCCCCCATTTAAGATTACTATTACCCCCATTCGACCCTAACTTGTATTTTGGATTTTGGAGGCTCTCAAGAGGTGAAATTGACTCTTTTAAACTCTTTTATAGGTGGATTAAAGCAATGCTAATATCATTTCATGTCTTATAGGTAAGTGGATATTCTATCATGTGGTTTATTAAGATCTCTCCTAAACTCCTCCTTATATTTTGAAATAGAATCATGTAATTTTTGGAACTAAACTCTATTTTTTGTAATTTGATTATAGTATGTGTTATGATATCTTCTAGACCATTGATCTTTATTAGTATTCTGTACTACAAGTGTTTTTCCTTATGATTCATTGATTAAAGGTAGTTGGTTCTGAAATTATTTTCATAATGATTTAAACCTTTAATTGATTTATTAAATTGAAATGATTTTTTAATTTATATAAAAACATGGATTGTTGATGATTTTATCATTGATTTTATATGTGTATGAAAATTGAAAAAAACCTTAATTTCAATGGAATCGAAATTGTAGGCATAATTTATGAAAAAATATGGGTTGATTTAGAATTTTTTAGAATAAAATCATTTGGTGTTAATCTTGTGAAAATGGATTAAATTTAAAGGTGATTTGAAATGGCATTAAATGGTGAAAACCGATTTTTTTTTGGAAATAGAAAGGCGTGTTGAAAACTTAAACTGGGAAATTATATTATGGAATGATTTTAAATGATTGATTTATAATTTTATTGATTGATTTGTTTATTTAAGAACTTGAGAGACTAGGTAGTTAGTAGGTGATTCAAAAATGCACCCTAGAATCTTAATCCACTACAACATGATTTACGATGAAAAAACAAACTCAACCAAGATGAATTTGGATTCTAGGGATGAGTTCTGTTATTGAGTTGTAGTTTGATTTCTATAATAGATTCCCCTAATAGGGTTTTTATTATGTATACACACTATTTATGGGTCATGGTCACTGATGGGATGTGTTTTGATCTTATAGCCAATAACCAACATACCACATGGCGTTTGAAAAATCATCTATGACTTATTTGATTTGATATACATGACATTAACTTAATGATGTATTTTATTCATGAAAAACGATTTATATAAATTTATTTATATAAAATATTCATTTAATCCCATTTGAATTTATTTGTTAGAAAACTTACATATATTATATTTGAAATATGTTTTAGATTAAAATATGAAAATATGATTCCATGCCTTCTTTTATATAAATTTATTGCAAAAATAGTTAATTGTTATTTTATTCATTATTGAACACTTGGTGATACCCTTTTGGGATTAATATCTCACACCCTACCACTTACTTTATAAAATCTTAGACTTTATTAATCCAAGTCTAAGAAAATTGAAAATTCCACTTTGAGGTGGTGGATGTCCTTCACCCTTTGGACCATAGAGTGATGATCATGACTGGTGGAGATGTTTTCCACTTGTTACATAGGCTCTTTTATACCTTTTATGTATACTTTGATGATTTAATATTGGGATAATGTTCCCTTTCGGATGTTTATCTTTCTGCTGAGTATCATTTTACCAATTATTTATAATACTATCTCCATTTCTGATTCTTCAGAATTATAACTTGTAAGCTTTTATCTTGTCATATTTTGTGGAAAATGCATTCCCTATTTGATCTTGTATGATTCTAGGTGCTAGTCACAATCATTTGGGGATCAGGATTTCCCTTCAAGAAAGGAAAGTTCAAACTCATGTACTTGGGTACTAGGATATATGATTCGGTTCATGTAAATTAATTTTGTTGTAATTTTACATTTCTTATATGTTGGGTGTACCTAGATTGAGGAGGGTGAGCCTATTGTACTTTATACAATGGGTACACACATATTTAACCATACTGCATTTGGTAATGATTATATTCTATAGAGAACTATATTGGAAGTAAACCATATGGTTGTTCCATTTATAACTATTATATAAGGGTTCTTTATGTGTTGTATGAATATGATGTTCCAAGATACCAACCTATTTTATATATGCATTCCATGGGTTTATAATGTTTCGTTTGATCAACCTTAGTATCATAAGGATCATGATTATTGATTCTTATGAATCTATTATTTACTAAATCCTTATTCCATGTTTTAATTTTTTTTGATCTTGGTATTAATGGGTATAAATATTATAATTTAATAAACACGAACTTTGATTATGTCAACATGCCTTTATTCACATATTATACTCATTGATGAAATTAAACTGCAATTTCTTATTTTTACCATTTCCAATAATTTTAGCTTACCCTTATTATGTTTCATTTTCCTAAGGATATCAAGAATAATGTTGAATTAATTGTGTTTAGAGAATTTCTTATGGATTATGATGTATACATAATTTGAAATAAGTAAATCTAGGTTATGTAGGAAAAATTATCATTTAAATACTAGTGTATTATTTATATAAGAGTTTTACCAATTTCTTTAAAACTCTAAACCTATAATCTCGTTAAGAATCTAAGTGATAAAATATTTACATTTTATATACTCTATTTTGGATTGTGAATTTTTTTCAACTTCATCAGTTCCAAAGTTAGAAATGAAAAGTTCATGCCTTTAGAATCAAATCCAAGAGTGCATGTCTAGAACTGTTATAGTTGATATCAGAGAAAAAGTTTTGATAATTTTATAGATTAAGATATTTTTATGTGAGGATATCTTAATATTTATGGATAACATCAGAGGTATATCATATTAAGGATAATCATAAGTTCAATGTTGTAGAGATTGTTTGGATTTTTATTTAATTATATCTTAAAGTGATTGATGACATTTTTTAAGACATTTTATTAAGTTGAATTATAATTAAATCTTTATCTTAATGTATAGTATGCATTAAATTGTTCTGTAAATAATACATAAAGTATTTATAATGTTTAGGGTTTATATGATCATGGGTATTAAATTAATTGGGTCAATGCATGTTTTATCGTATATATGACCAAAATATTGAAAAGTAATTTGGTGACTAAGTGATTAATGTTATTTCAAAAGGATATTTTCATTTTTCTAGGCTTTAAATATGAAAGGTATGAGATAAAATTCGAGGTTAAAACACTCTTTAAGATTGACTTTATTGAGGTTAGTTGGAATATATAGTCATTTTTAGGTAATTATTTAGATATATCTTTGGTAATCACTGTATAATTCTAGAGATTAATATATTATTTCATCGTTTTAAGGATTATTCATTTTGGGAATTATCATATCATTTAATAATAATTTTAGTTTTGTTTAATGTCAAAATATAAGAGGAATATGTTTTTATACCATGTATGGTTATGTGGTATTTGAGTGCTAGTTTTAGTACTTCTGGTTTGAATAATTCATCTTAAATATTCATTATTGGTAGAAAATATGCGATTGGGTTGGGAATTGGATAAATGATGAAATTTTATATGTCAATTAAGAATATTTCACTGTGATTTCAGAATAGATGGTGAAATAATTCCTCAATGCTAGGAAACGTATCTAGAAACAAAAAATATTATCCTAGTACCTTCATTTTTTATGAACCAATGGTTATTTCAATCATCATAGATTTATTGTTTTGAGGTGCCTAATGTTCTATTGATCATTCAATTTAATATTATCAATGATCTATATCACTCTAAATAATTATTTATGCTTTTATTCCATGTCAAAATTATCACTTCCCACCCATGTTCTCCAATTTTGAAACCTAGTATGTGTTATTCCATATGATCCTCATAGGTCTTTTTCTCTCATATCAAGAGATTTTTTTATTAACCCTTTTAATTATGTGTGCTTTAAAAAAAATTATTTTAAAATATACAAACTTGGATTACTGAGATATAGTTCAAATTAAAATAAAATTTATTAAATTGGATGGGGAGGATGTAAAACCCCATGATTTTATAAAAAATCTATGTCTGATAGCATATTCAACTAGCTACAATGATCTTAAATGCACTATGAAATATTTAACCGTTATAACTTAGAGGTTAAATTAGAAGGAATGAATTATATTAAATAATTTATGATATATATATATATATAAATTTCATACTCTATATAAATTATTGATAAATTTTTGGAAAATAATCAATCAATTTTTAGTAATGTAATTTTCTTCTTAAAAAATATGTTTTCTTAAAAAATGATTTTTATTACTTTTCATTAAAAAATATTATAATTATTTTTTTGAACTTTTAGAAAAATTATATGATAACATTATTTTAATTTATTAAATCAACATATCAAAATACACTTCGGGAGAATTTTTCTATTTTTTAGAAAATGTTGATTTTTATGCAAATAATTAAAATACCTATTTTATAAAAATGTATTTTATTTTCAATGAAATTAAAAACTAAAAAGTTACATTATTTTTTCAATATCATTTCAAGTAAAATAAGTATTACTTATATATACGTAATATTATTAATTACATTTTAATAAACTTTATATTGGATTTTAGTACAAGTTTGATTTTGGGTTTAGAAATTACATTTCTCAAAAAACATTTTTAAAGTTAATATATTTTGTCATTTTTAATAAATTAAAATAATACCTAATGATAATTTTTTTAAATAAAATATATATATTTTATTTTAATGAATATAAATTTATTTTAATAAAATTATTATTATAAATCATATAGTTAATATAAAATCATCTTTTTTATGAAAAATACACTACCTAAAAAAAATTCGTTGTGTTTGGTGGTTTTGTTTTAAATTTAATTTTTTCACATATTTGAATTATAATTTGGTGAAATATATTATATATTTAGAATTATTATAATTTATATTTTCTAATGGGTTGAAATTATTTTTTTACCATAATGAATTTTGAAAAGAATAAAAAATAATTACCACGGTTAAGATAAAAAATAGATTACTATAGGACTGAACTAAAAAAGAAAACTTTTTATAATGACCAAAAATCATGTATAATAACTATTTTATGGTCATATTTAGACCTTATAAATTCTAATTCTCAATAAAAATTCTTTTTGAAACCTTCTGTCTTGTGAAAAATGTGGGTACACCTTTTTCTTTTTAAAAATTAAAAGTGTGTCGGTCACCTCACTTATAAAAGGCATCCTACTCTCCTTTATTATTCACACCTTAAAGCCATTTTGGTTCAAAAAAGGCCTATAAAGATAACTTCACAATTTTCATAACTCTAACTTATAATCCTTAGTTTGATCATAAATCCATTATAGGAATACTGTAGGTATACTTCTAAACAGGTGGTCTGAGAAGAGGTAAAATTTTGAACAATGCATTTTTGTTTTATTTCTTCATCCACCTCATCCAAATAATCTTAAAATATTATTGTATGATAAAAATTAATCAAATATATACATTTATGTTATTATATTATTGTAATAAACTAAATATGTATACTCTTCAATCAATTACGATACAAAATCTTCATTAGTGTGTACAACGGACAACCATCTCAGGAACCGATGTCATTACTTTTCAATCATTACATCTCATGTATTTTTTTAATGATTTATTTAAACAATATATTGGATATTAAAAACATATTTATACTTCTGGATTTATTATATCACATATTCCATCTATAACACCACGAGTTCTAAAATGAGAAAACTTTGGTCGCACTACTACAAAACGGGTGTTCAACAGTGCTGGTATTTATTAGTGCTAAAGAAAAGCATTGATAAATGGAATCTTTATCTGTTATAAATAAAGAAATTATAAATTTAACCCTTTATGAGGGATTTATTTTTCATAGAGATAAAGGGTAACATTTATCCATGATTTATTTGTAGAACTCATAAAGGATACCCTTTATCAACACAATATTTTTAGCACTCATAAATGATTCCTTTATCAGTGATTTTTTAGTGCTGATAAAGGTATGAATAAATAAAATGAAATAATTAAGAAAATAAAAATTTAAAAAATGTGTTTACTAAAAAAATAACAAAGTTTATTAATTAAATAATTATTGATAAAAATGAATATATTAATTAAACTATATATAAATTATAAATACTAATAAATATAATGTATTAAATATATAGATATATGAAAAATAAATATTAAACAAATTAAAATTAAAAATATGTAAATTGGGAAAAGGAAGAACATTTTATTAATTAGATGATTTTTGATAATTTTAATAAATAGTACATATTAAATATATAGATATATATTAATATATGTAAATATGGTTTATATAATACCAAATTTTATTTATACGTTATATTAAATCATAATATATTTAGGGAATAATGGTTTATAATTAAAATTTAATTTGAATTAAAAATTCTGACTAATTGCATTGAGTAATGGAAACAAATTGAATTTCGTTTGATTTTTCATCTTATAACATAGATCAAACGTATTATATTTATTTCACATTTACTTAATTAATACAATTTTATATACAAACACTAACGCAAATATTTTTTTTTGGAATTTAATCAATTTATATTTTTTATTATATATATATATATATATTTATAGTGTTTTAATATTTTCAATATGTATTCATCTTTATTTCAATATATATCCATTTTTTTATTTATACTAATCAAACTTATCTAAATTTTCAATATTGTAATCATTTTTAATTTATCAACATTACTCGTCTTTCACATGCATGAAGTTCTGATTATATATTCATTAATAATTTTAAAAATACATTTGTAAAAAATATTTATAAATGTATATTTCATGTTTTTATAAATTTATAATAATAAATAAAAAAATTATATTTGTTTAAAAAATATTCATATAATTATAAATAAATAATTTTAAAATTATAATAATTTTATTTAAATAATGAATAAATTTACTATGTTTGTATATATATATATATTTTTTGTATGTATATATTTTAAAATTATTTTTATAATTATAAATAAATAATTATATTTATAATGAATTATAAAATTATCATTTTCTAAAAAGTTAAATTAGAAGCATTAAAATTATATATAATAAATTATATTTGACGTATTTTTTTAGAAGTATTAGAATTATTTATCTGTGTTTTTTTAGCATTGATAAACATAGATATTTATCAATGCTTTTTTATCACTGATAAATTTCTATATTTACTAGTGCTAACAAAAGCGCTGATAAAGATCCAATTTACAAGCGCTTATTAACTTAGTGATGATAAAAGGTATCTTCATAATCTATTTTTTGAAGCATTGATAAAATTATCATGGTCTATTTTAAGACTCCTAACTATTGCAAAGTAGTTTGCGTTATCTAAAACTGTCTGCAGAAGTAACCAGTTTTTGGTACTTCTCGTTGTTGAATACAAGCTTGAATCTATACTAGAATAGGCTCAAACTATTCCAAGTCTTGAATCTAGGTCTCGAGTTATTCAAAGGTATAACACAACCATGACTTGAATGAAATTTTGGTTTTTTGATATCTCTAATTTCTCTCGATTATCCACTAAACATTCTCATACCACATTCATGCCTCTCAACAAGTCTAGTGACACTATAGTATAATGAATAAACCCAAAATTCATTATTTTTAGATATATTGAAGCATCATCTTCCTCGATATCAAGTGGGTCTCCTTGGGACAATAATGGTATTGTGAAACATGAAATATATGAAGGCCAATGTTGAGTCATGTTTTTATATGGTATAATAGGCTCCCAATACCTATATTCTATGAAATTTAACTCTTTTAAATTCTTAACTTCCTAAATATTCATCTATATAGTGGTAAGTGTTGTAATTAGTTTGGAATATTACATAGAAAATCACATGGATGATGAAATATCTAACATCATTAGGGTATTATATTATGTTGTATAGCAATTGGCACTGAGAGGGTTGACTGAAAAATAATTGAAATATATAGTTATCCCCATCTATTTTAAAGGTAATTATAGAATTTTTTTCTATAAAATGGATGATGAAATCTCTGAAACATGGGAACAACTATATAATGATTTTTTAATGGAATTTTTTCCCGGGATATTGAGCACTGAAATATGGTGTAAAATTAAATGATTTATTTAGAATGATTGTGAAATATTTCATGAGGCTTGGGATAGATTTAGGGGTCGCTTATGAAATATAACAATCAAATTATTCTGATGAATTTGTAAAATTAGATGAGAAAAAACATTATATATGTATGATTTTTTTCTTATTTATTTAATTATTTCTTGGAAAATATAATGTTTTAAGTTTTTATTTTTGAAATATATCAATTTGATTTTAAATAATGTAAATTAAATGATATAAAAATAAAAATAAAAAAAATGTTAAGGATATGTAATCCTTTGACTATATTATACAATAAAAACTATTTTGTGTTTTATTATCACCATTATTGCTTTACCATCAGCATATCCCTATGGTTAATTATTTTTTCACAATAAAATCAATATCTATAGAATTAATGTATTGTTTCATATTTATGTTTAATTTATTTATTTTCAATATTACACATATAATAATTGTTTTATTTTATAATTTTATTTTTTTCGAGTTGGGGTGGCGTTAACAAAGTCTCTCATACTTGTGATGGATTAGACTTTACACCTACAACTAAGATGATGAAAAAAAGGAAATGTGTTAAGAATGTAATAAATCATCTTGAAAAGTTTGATTCCTACTAATTATTTAATTAATTTTTTCATCATTTTATCTACTATTTGTATGTTGATTTCATTTTCATTTTTATCCAATACATATTTCATTTTTTTCATAGATCTTTTAGGAAGTAATATTTTTCTATAACTATCTGGAATAAGCCACAAAAGAGGTAAAATGATTCTTTCTGCCAATGTAACCACGTTTTCTATATTCATTTCATTTTATTTTCAAACTTCCAATACTACATATTGATTCGACGTTGTTTTCTAAGAATAATTTCTCATTTTTTTAAATATAGAAGTGTTGATGAAGCTCATGTTCCCATTGTGGCAACTTCTCGTGACGTAATAGGCACATGAGATTCTTATGCCCTTATGACTTTCAACAATGAGAAACAATTTTAGCTAAGAACATCAAGTCAATATGCGGTGTTGAATGTTCGACATAGAAAGAAAAGAGAGACATGGATAAATTGGAAATTAGGATTTTATAGACTTCAAGAGGTGTATGAATCAACTACACCTCAATCTGACGCATGGTGTGATCGGTATGGCGTAAAGTGATTCTTTTTATTTAAAATTAATGTTAATTTTAGAAAAAATGATAACTAACATACTCAAAACTAAGAAAGAAACTTCTTATTATTTTGATACATTATTGAATAAGTCCATAAGTATTTTAAGATGTGGTGGAATCATCTGCACCTCAATTTGATGCATGGTGTGATTGCTATGACTCAAAGTGTTCGTTATCAGTTTAAAATCCAATGTTTAGTTCAAAAATTTCACTCACTGTAAACAACAAAAAAACGCTAAGATTTTCTTTATAATTTTGGATATTGATTCATAAGTCATTTTTTGATATATAGGAATTGTTATCACGTGAAACTAATACATACTGTTATCAGTATATGTCAATGTTCTTGTTTCCACTTTAAAATAAAATTTTAGTTTGAAAACATGTTACATACTCAAAACTAATAAAATACAATGGTATTGTTTTTGGGAACTTTAATAAAATGATCCATAAATCATTTATGATCTTTAGGAATCATACGTACCTCAATACAACTCACGATGTTACCAGTATGAATCCAAGTGCATCTTTTTATTTATAAATGACATCAATATAAATAAAAATGAAAACTAACCTACTAAAAACCAATAAAATGAATTTATATTGATTTGATACTTCAGTAAAATGATTCATAATTCATTTGGAATGTGTAGAAATAATCCAAACCTCAATCTGATTCATGGTGTGACCATTATGACTCAATGTGTGTCTTTTTATTTAAAAATGACGTCGATTTTAAAAAAAAGGACAACTAAACTACTAAAAATTGATCAAACATGTTCAATTTGTTTTGATAATTTAGGGAAATGATACCTAATTCATTTTTGATATGTAATAATTAGTTTCACATCAATCAAATACACAATGTCTCTAGTATGACTCTATGTGTCTGTTTTTAGTCTAAAATCGATTGTTTAGTTCAAAAATGTCACTCACTTAAAATCGACCAAATGAACTCAAATTTTATTGAAAATTTATGAAAATTATTCATATGTAATTTGTGACATGTACGAATCAGTCTCAAGTCAAACCAATACACAATATGATTAGTATGAGTCAAAGTGCATGTTTCTAGTTTAAAATTACATTTTAATAAAAAAGATAATTGACGTACTCAAAACTTAGTAAAAACATTAGGATTGTTTTGATACTTTATTATAATGATCCATAAGTCATTTGAGACATTTAGTAATCAACCGTACCTATATCCAGCACATGGTGTCATTGATATGAATCCAAGTGTGACTTTTTATTTAAAATTTCAATCAATTTTATTAAAAAGGAAAACTTACCTTCTAAAAACTAAGAAAACACATTTGGATAATTTTTATACAATATGAAAATGACCCACAAGTCAGTTTTGATGTGTAAAAATTATCCTCATCTCAAGCTGGTACAAAATGAGTCTCATATGACTCAATGTGTCCATTATCAATTTAAAATCAACATTTTAGGTCAAAAAGTATCTCTCACTAAAAACCAATAAAACATGCTCAGATTTTATTTATAATTTAGGAAAATGATTCATAAGATATTTTTGATGTGTAAGAATCAGTATCGCGTCAAAACAATAGACACTATGAACGGTTTGAGTCAAAGTGCGTGCTTCCAATTTAAATAGACATTTTAGAAAAAATAAAGGTGACACTCAAAAATGAGTAAACACATTAATATTATTTTAATACATTAGAAAAACAATCCATAAGTCATTTGAGACATGTAAGAATCAGCAGTACCTTAGTTTGATGCATGGTGTGACTGATATGACTCCTTGTGCTTTTTTTAATTATATAAGTATCATTTTACCATAAAATGTGAATCGCATCGCTAAAATCAAGAAAACCAGCCTAGATTGTTAGCTCTTATTTTAAATTCTATATTCATAATTGATTTTTCAGATATCATGGTGTTTTTCCTTTTATGGTGTGTTGTTATAGAACATTGGTACTGTAGTGTGTTGTAACAACACGTTGTAGTATGCCCTATTTTTAGTGATTTTTTAGCACTAAAAAAATACTCGGGATTCCAATATTTCTCCAGTAGCAAGTTTTTCTCTAGTGACGAAAAATTCCATTTTTGGTTCTATTACAAAGCTATTTTTTAGTAATGTCAATAGCGTATGTGATCTGTAACACTAAACCCAAATAAACCATAATTATATGAATAATAACATTATAAAAAATCCAGTATATTTTTTGGTATGAAATTAATTAACTAGTTTATGAAATATATATATACTAAATATATTATTAATTTCTAGTAAATAATCAATCAATTTTTTGTAATGTCTTTTTTCAATAAAATATATTTTCTTTCAAAAATGATTTAAATTTCTTTTTATTAAAGTATATTATAATTATTTTATAGAACATTTATAAATTTAATTTAATAAAATAAAATCCATTTTTTATTTTAAAATATCAAAATTAACTCAAGGTTAAAATTTTGGATTTTTCAAAAAAATATCTATTTTTAGTGAGTAGTGAAAACTGCGAGTTTTATGTAAAATTGCAATTTTCTGTGATAAATGAATTAATTGAAATGTGAAATTATTATTTTAATTTTATTTCAAGTTAATATATTTATTATTTATTGTAATAAATTAATTTAATTTAAATCATCTTCATACTAGATTTTAATACAATTTTATTTCTAAGATTAAAAACACATTTTTCTGAAAACTATTTTAAAATGCGTAAAGATTCACTATTATAATTAATTAAAATAAACTATTATGAGAAATGATTTAAATTGAATGTTTTTAATATATATAAACATATATATGTATTTATTAATTGAAATTTATGTAATTATAATTAATAGTTATATATTTAAAGTGAAATCATCTTTTTCTTTAAAAAAATGTATTATTGGAAAAAAATTCTTTGCATCGTACTTTTGGGTTTTATATTAAATTAAATTATTCCACCTCTATGAGTTGATTTTGATAAAATAGAATCAAAATTTTGAATCATAATAATTAATATTTGGTAATAATTTCAAATTATATTTTTTATGATACAAATAGTAAATGTAGTAAATATTAATTTCCACGGTAAAAGGATAATAGGTTAATTAAGGGTACAAATAATTTAACAAATAATAGAAAAAATAATAACTATAATATATATATATACTTTTAATTAAAATGATGATTATATTTATTCCTTATATTTTTTACATTATAAATTATTAATTAATTAGTTTGAAGAAAATTATAATTTGATACAATAAATCAAAATTTGTTTTGGGTAATATTCATATTCAAATAAAGAATTTATGTTGATGAATTAATGGATTTATTTAAATAAATAATATTTTAAATAAAATATTATTATTAAATATAAATGACCATATAATTCTTATGAAGTCAAATGTAATTTTTATAAGGGTTTCAAAACTGTTATTGTCGAAAAAAAATAGAATTTTGAAAAAAAATGGATATTATTTTAAAATTTAAAATCTTAAAATTTAGGAAATTATTACGAAAAAATGAATATTATTTTTTCAATCATAACATCTAAGTTATCCAATAATTATTTTTCCATAATTTTTTGAGACTATGGAGTTTTCGAGCAAAAATTGAATACCATATAATTATACTTAGTGATTTATGAAATCATGATGACCCAGTAATGATGTAATAGTTACTATAAAGGGTATCCAAGAAAAATTATATGTTTTTACTTTAAAATAATGTTCTTTTAATATTGTTTTATTTATTTTATAAAACCATTATGAATCCTCCAAAACATGTAATATATTTTATTATTTTAAAATCATTTCTTTTGGAATTTAACTCACCTCCACATAAGGAACAACATTATTTTTTTAAATTCTGACCTCTCCCTTATAAATTAATGGAGACCACTCCCATTTGGAAAAAACCATAGGAAAAATACAAGGGGTTGATTGTGGGTTTAGTAATTTTATTATGAAGAGTCTAAAACACAAATAATAATGAAATCCCCCTTATTTCTTATATAAACCCACCCAAGATCTCATTTATCTTCACTAAAACTCTTTATAGAACATCCACACTCTTCCCTCCACTCTCTAGTGTCCTCCCAAGGTTCCCCCATTCTCTCAAGAATCCTTCAAAAGCATTTGGAGTCACACACTCTTGTGAGGTACCTTCCTCTCATCATTTCAATTTAAGAACCTTGTTTGAAATTTGTCTTTTTAATTTCAATTAGTTTTATTTTCATTAACTTATTAACAACTTGTTATTGTAAAACTAATTTTATTTTAATGATATAACATTTATCCAATGTGCTTTATTTTCTTCCTTTCCTATAATCTTATTGACTTCTCCCTACTCCTCCTTGATTCTATGACTTCATTTCCCATCCTGTGTTCTCATTCTCTGCTTGCCTATGAATGATCACCAGTGGAATGGTGTTCGCTTCCTACCTCCCATATATCTATATTTCACTGTGCATAAGACATCCACATTGGGACTATGTGCAGGTGCTTCAGTTGGTTTGGGTTGGCGATGGTGGTGGAATGTGGTGTTCATCTTCTCCACTTCACATGTTGTCCAACCCATTTAGATTACCCACATCTAGGTTGGGCTCGATGAGATTTTTAGGACATCTTGGGATGGTATTAAATGGGGGATGACATCAGTTTCAGCACTTTCTCTTGTCGAAATTGGTTTCTCTCACCCTTCATGTTTCTTTTTCTTCTTTAGCTTCTTCAATGGTTCTTACCAGTGACATCTTGTTGTTTGATTTTGGTTTCCTTCTTGTTGGATTTGATATGGTTTGAATGTATTTTTATTTGATTTTTTACTTGGTTTTATTGTGGCATGAAGTTCAGATTTGATGTTTTGGTGACTAAGCCAACCCTCTTTTCTTGATGGAATCGATGTTGATGATCGAGGGTTGTGATATGTAGATAATTGATGAAGGATCTAGTTTGTTTCAATTTTGTGAAATTTTTTTCTTGAATGATGTTAATTAGGATAGATAGATCTTGGTTGGAATTTGGTTGTTTCATGTTTTGAGTATGGTGGAGGTGGTAAATCTTCTTTCAATAGTGACAGAGGATGCTGTTGGAAGCTCTCTAATGATCTGGTTTTATGTGACAATGGGTGAACTCCACCAAAGCATCTCATAAAGGATAGATAAACCATCCTGATGGGTATGAGACTCGAGGAAGTTGTTTGAATCGATTATTGAGGTGGGTGATGATGACTGAAATTTAAAATTTGAATTTCATGGTTTTTTGGGTTGGTAGTAGTTGCAGTACTTTGTTTAGGTTTTATCTACAGTGTTCTTGGGTGTTGAATTTTAAATTTATTATGTTTTATAATGATAGTATTATTAGTTTTCATATGTGTTTTTTAGAGGTTATTTTATGGTTCCAACTTTACTAAAAAGTGGCTTCTTAAAAAAATGAAAAAAAGGATTGTGAGGTCTCTTTAATTCCATTTTCTTATATTGAGATATGTTCTTTTATAATAACCTTACATTCAATTTAATGTTTAAATTATTATAGCTCCCTGTAAATTTCCATGATCCTCTGATGATATTTTATGTTCACCTGTAACCATTCTGAAATATATTTAGGATTCATTTCTTTATTCATGTTTCTTCATTAAATTATACGTTCAATTTCCAATTTATAATATTATGATATGTTTTTCCATTTTCCTATTACTTACCATTTTATGTATATGTTATGAGAGATCCATTTCCCTCTCATAAAACCATTTTAATGATTCTTTATGTGATGTCATTATGTTTCCAAAATTTCACTACAATTTTCCATGAAAGAACAATTGTGTGGTGAATACCATACCCATTTCCTATCAAGAGTGTTGAAATTTATGAACATATACTTTTTGATTGTATAATTACATATGTGAATTCTAAACTTCTTGATTTTGGAATAATTTATGATGATGAATGATTCGATGTTGTATGATTTATGTGGCACATATAAGAAAGAGAATGAAATACATATTATGGGTGTTCTTAGATAGTTATCTGATGAATTGGGTAATGTTTAGTATCATGATAATCACATTGGTATAGAGGGTTAACCTTATTCCATTATGGTACTTTATCCACCATGATGTCTTGGAAGGTTTATCCTTGACCTATGTTTATGATTCAGTTTTTTATGTTTTTGTTGCATTTCCCTGTTCCTTTATGATTATCATTTTATATCATGTATCATTGTTCATTTTTATGTTTCCAACTATTTTTATGACCCATTTATATGCCTATTATCTAACAGGTATCTCCTTATTTCATTTGCATCCCCTTATTTGAATTTATAGATCACCCATTTCTTATGTTTGTCCCCAAGTTATCCCATGTTGTTTTACAAATGATGGAATTTTAGAAGCATGTTAATGAGACATTACTGATTTTTTGGTATCTCATGTTCAATATGTTATGTCATGTACCTAATTCACAAAAAACCAGAATTCTCAATATTTATGGTTTTATTATGTGTACTTTAGTGTAATAAATCATTAATTTTTGTGTAATATAGAGCAGGGTTGTTATAGTTGGTATTAGAGAAATAGTTTAGTTATTCTTGGGATTTGGATTAGAAAAATATAGAGAAATCCTTAAAGACAAAACAATGTATAAGAAAACATCCCTAAATTTTGTTAAGTACAGAGTAAGTGATTTATCAATAAAATAAATCTATATCTGGATACTACAAGTAGATGTGCTTCTAGAATAGATATACCTAAGGGTGAGAACACTAACAAGCTGTCCCGAGCCTGACTCGAGGTAACCCAGTACATGACAATGGGCCTTACTATACTTTTAGTTTGACACTTCTAGGGGATGTTCATTTGTAAATTCATAAACTCATTATGATCCATTATTAAGTTAACAAAAACAAAATTCCCATAAGTTTCAATGTTAGAAAATATATAATGGTAACCTAGATTGATTCCTTGAAGTTCGTAAGTTAAGGAAATATATTCTATTTATAAGTTTTCCATTTAATGTCATTGGATTCCCATTTATGTGTTTAAATTTACGCATATTTAATTTTTTTCCCTTTTTTAGCCAATGGATAGAAATAGGAGTAACAGAGTAAACAACCGATGTGAAAGAAAAATGTCATGATTACCAAAACAAGATTCCCCATCAGATGGGTGGTCATGTAGACCATATTGTGATTATTCCAAAACTAGCTAACAAAAATCAAAATTAACAATTCGAACTTTTTTGAATGCAAAAAAAATTTAAAATATATGTAGAAAACAACTCAATGAATTTCATATGATAAAGGTTATAAGGAAAACAATGCCAAATTTTTTTTATACAACATGTCTGGAAAGAGGCACAAAAGGAAATATCATAAAGCGGATAGGATATGTTTTACGTGTGGGAAGATGGAAAATAATGTATACAAATTCCATTAAAATGTATATTGTGATGGATGGAAATAAAAATAAATCTACAGTTACTTTTAAAATTTTAGGTCATAAATGTGGAGAAGTTGGGAATTATGTAATCTATTTCTCCATTAAAAGGGTTAAGAAGCATGATGAGAATCAACAATATCTAGGATTAGGCGAACAAGGAAAGTCCAATGCTGAGATAGATCATGATTTATAATGTACGTGTAACCATTACTCTAGAGTAGTGAATTTCATTTTCTATTTCAATTCATACCCTACTATCATTGTTGTAAGTTTTATAATAATATTGATTCAACACCTCAAATTATTTGACATCATAAAAACTAGCTATGTATATCATGTTGGTGTTAGTGGGAATGTTTTTCTTGAAAATATTACTAGTCATCCTTAAGTGTAATTTTGGGTTATCCTAGTTACGAAATGATTTTCCTCTTATAAATAAAATAAAAATTATTGGAGGATGAAATTAAATATCAATATCGTGAATCACTATTTGATTCTATAAAAATACAAGGATGTGTATGAATATTATATATAATGAATATTATTTCACTACAATAAAGTGTATCTGTCTCAATTGTTTGGGACTATGGAAGAACCTATATTTTGGAAATTATTTTAGCATGAATATTAATGACTTTATGCAAGGTTATTTTTTATTTATGTTTTAAAATTACTATATCATTGACATTTACCTAACCATGTTTTCTATCAAACATAATTAGTTATTTTGTATTTTTTCTCTTCTATTTCCATGTTATCACTTCCCAATAATTTTCTCCTACTAGGAAACCTAGTTAGATAAGGAACTTCAAACTTCCTTTATCTATTGTCAAGAATATTATTTATTTAAACTTTTTATGATGTGGATTTTCAATAAATAAATATTCATGTGTAAAAAATTTTATTACTGTGTTTGAGAATAAATTCTGAGGACACAATTTGTTAAACGAAGGAAGAATGTAACGCCATGATTTTTCAAAAGAGAAAACCATGTTCAATAGTGTATGTGATATGCAACACTAAAAAAATGAACCATGATTATTTTAACAATAATATTATAAAAAATATATTATATTTTTGGGTATGAATATAATTAACTACTTTATGAAATATATATATGTCCTAAATATGTTGATAATTTCTTAGTAAATAATCAATCAATTTTTGGTAATGTATTTTTTTCTTCAAAATATGTTTTCATCAAATATGATTATAATTTATTTTTATAAAAATATATTATAATTATTTTATATAACATTTAAAAAGTTTATTTGTTAAAAAATAATTTGTTTATATCAACATATCAAAATTAACATAGGATGATAATTTGGGATTTCCCAAAAAATATTTTTTTTACAGTGAATGTTAAAAAATATCATTTATATGTGAAACTGCATTTTAATTTGATAAACAGATTAATTTAAATGGAAAATTATTATTTCATTTTTATTTATAACTTAAATAATTATTATTTAGTTATATTAAATTATATAAATTTAAATCATCTTCATACCAGTTTTAATACAAGTTTGTTGTTAGGATTAAAATTGAATTTTTATGAAAAAAGTTTTAAAATGAATAATGTTTCACCATTATAATTAATTAAAATAACCCCTAATGATAATTTATTTAAATTAAATGTTTTTATTATATATTTATCTTTATCAATTCAAATTCATATAATTAATATTACTATTTATACAGTTAAATTGAAATCATCTTTTCCTTAGAAAATGAATTATTCAAAAAGCCACATTTCATTATGATTTTTTGTTTTATATTAAATTAAATTCTTCCACCTATGTGAATTTATTTTGATAAAATGGGATCCATTTTTTGGAATCAGCATTATTAATATTATGTAATAAGGTCAACTTAATTATTGTAGAATACTAAAAGTATTTAATATATATTAATTACCACCGTAAAAGGAAAATAGGTTAATTAATGGTAAAAATAACTTAATAATGAATAGAAACAAAATAACACTAATATTTATATTTCATTTTTCTTAAAATTATGATTTTAATTATTCCTTATTATTTTTAATTTATAAAATACTAATTAATTTATTTGATGAAAATAATATTTTGATAAAGTACAACAAAAATTGTTTTGGGTAATATTCAAATTCAAATAATGAATTTCTTTTAAATAATTAATGTATTTTATAAATAAATGATATTTAATATAAAATATTTTATTAAATATTAATGATCATATATTTTTTTAAGTAAAATGTAATTTTTATAAGGGTTCAAAAACTATTATTGTCAAAAAAACAAACATTTTAAATAAATTTTCGTTATTATTTAAAAAGTGAAAATACATATATTTATAAAAAAAAATAGATAAAACGAATATTATTTTTTGAATTAGAATGTAAAAATTAAGAAATGGTTAATTTTTCATAAATTTTTGAGACAGTCAAATTTTCTGGTAAATATTAAATACCGTATAAATATAATTTATGATTTATGACATCATAATGGATCAAAATTAATCTAACAAATAAATTTTGGGTATCCAAGAATAAATATATTTTTCTCTTTTAAATTAATTTTATTTTAGGGTTATTTTAATTATTTTATATAGCCATTTTGAATTCTTCAAGACATGTCATATATTTTAAGATTTTAAAATCATTTCTCTAAGAGTATGACTCACTTCCTCATAAGAAAGGGAATTATTTTATTATGTTAGGCCCTTTAACTTATAAAATAAAAAAAATACAATCTAATTTGGTGCAAACCATGGTTAAAAATCATGGTAAGGTATGCGGTTTTAGTTATTTTATTATGTAGAGTCCAAAACCAAAATAATAAATAAATCCTCCACATTTAGTATTTAAAACTACCAAATATCCCACTTATACTAATTAAAACACCTTGGAGAACATTCATAATATTCTCTCTATACTCTTGAGTCCCACCAAGGCACCCATATGTTCTCAAGAAGCCCTTACCAGGAATTTGGAGTCACACATTCTAGTAAGGGACCTTCCTCTCCTCCTTTCAATTCCAGAACTTTGTTTGAAATTAGTCATTTTAATTTAAATTATTTATATTTTAATTTATTAAAAAATTACATTACTATCAAATTTATGTTATTTTAATGATATACCATTTATCCTCTCTCATTTATACCCTTACCTAATTCATTACAATGCCAAAGTTTACTAAGGGATCTTCTACTCTCCTCTTTTTAAGAAGAACATATTTTTGTTTTGTCTCTAAATTTAATTTTGATAATGTTGTGACATGTTATTAAATATCCCCGTTAATATCCATTTTATTTAGAAATTATGAGATCTTATTTTCACTCTCATTAATCCTTCTATGTTCCTTTTTGTACATCTGTTACTATGCTGAAATTTTGTAAGGGATTTCTCTTTTCTCATTTCCATTCAAGCACTTATTTTATGATATATATTTTGAATTTCTTTTTTTATGTTGGGATATTTTATTATTAATACCCATTACTTTACATTTAATATATAAATAATGATATCTCCCTTTCACCATCATTGAGCCTCCCTTAATCCATTATGTTCACTCGTTACCATGCTGAAATATAGTTAGAATTATTTTTTTAATCAAGATTATTCATTAAATAATGCCTTTAATTTCTAATTTCAATTTTTGGGATATGGTTTTACATGTCCCTATTACATACCATTTTATTTCTATGTTATTAGATTCTTTTTTCTATCTCATCATACCATTTTTATGATTTTTTAAGTGATGTCATTATGCTGCTAAAATTTCACCACAATTTTCCATGCCAAAAATATTATATAATGTAACGGCCCGAAATTTTGAATAAATCATGTTTCCTAATTTCATGTGTTATTTTATTTTATTTTTATACTCAACAAAACTGTTTTATTTGACAAACATGATTTTAATTAAAATGAGACCATTGGGTTTTGATTGTTATATGACCATCGGTCAATATGACCACTGTGAACAAAATGTTTTGATTATTGTCTCTAAATACAAGTAATCTTGGTTAATTATTATAGAAAGAAGATTTGATGGCCTCACCTAGTAGTTTTGGACCGATCGAAGCCCATCTAACAGAGCATGGGAAGGAGGTAGCACCATTGGGCTTTGCTCTGGACCAAACCCAAGCCGAACTTCATCATATGAAGCTAGAACGGAATCGCCTTCGCGAGAAGTTCAAACTGATAGAAATTACTACTCGGGCAATGTTGACTGAGCCGCCCCAAGATTCTATCACCCTAGCACACCTTACTCTTAGGTCCTATGCTGGTATTATAAGGGGCTATGTAACGAGACCGTAACTGCCTTGTGTAATCCTTGTTTTGAATAAAAATTGGGATTTCTTCTTATGATGAAGTTTATGAATTTTCAAATGACCGGATAAAAATATTATGCATATTTTTTATGAATTTTCAAAAGGATATTTTAAAAACAATGTTTATGTAAACCTTAAATAATTTAAAATGTGTAATGATTTTCAAAAAATGGTCTTCTACAATTATTTCCAGTACGAAATTTAGAGTCTAATAAGATAAACTTGATTTTTGATGAATAGTAAATTGTGAATAGTGATTTTATGATTAGGATTAGTAATATGACCAAATGGATTAGTAATGTCACATAAAGATAGTTTTAAAATAATCTAGGCACCTTGATTAAGTAATATGATTCAATAAAAAGGTAAAATAACGGTTTCATAAATTATTATTCAAGTATTAGTTTATTCAGGTGAATAGAGTTTTTTAATTAAAAATTAAATTAAAAATATTTAGAAAATTATTTTTATAAAATGGATTTCATTTTTGAACTCAGAGCATCGATATTATGTTAAGGTAATTTTTGGGGATTTTTCTGAAAAAATGAATTTTCGGTGAATAGTGAATTTTTTTAAAAATTAAATTAAAAATATTTAGAAAATTATTTTTCTAAAATGGAGTCCATTTTTGAAATCAGAGCATTGATATTTGGTTAAGGTGAGATTTTGGGATTATTCTGAGAAAGTTGAATTTTTGATGAATAGTGAAAATACAGTTTTTAATTTACGGGTGTTTAATGACATCATTAAATGATGTATTAAGTATGTAATCAATATGGTCGACTTATGAATAGTAAGATAAGGTATGAGGTGTCCCAAGTGTCCAATACCATGGGCAAATACCATGGACAAGCCCATGGTTTTGCCAAAACCACTAATGAGGTGTCCCTTGGCCATTAATGCCTTGTCCCCTCACTTTCCCTATAAATACCAAGCCCTCCTCTCATCCATTTGACTCCCCACTTTCCCCCAACAAAGTTCTGGTCTCATTACCTCCCAAGGAGTCCTCCCAAGGTGCCCCCAAGCCCTCAAGGTCCCAACCTTTGAGGTTTAAAATTTACATTTTAAGGTAAGGGATCCGACCTCTCTCTTTAATTTCAAGTAATCTCTTTTATGTCATTCCTTTTATGCTCCATGTTCTTATGTTGGAGGATGTTCTTTTACACTCCTCTTACTTCCCTTTTCATGTTCATATAATGAGATATCTCCTCTTACTCTCATTATTTCGTTTTATGATGTTTTAAGTGGCACCGTTAGGTTGCCGAAATTTTTGTAACAGATTCTTTCTCCCTTCTCATTTTTCAAGATCTATTTTCATGTAAAGTATTTCAAGTTCATTTTTATTATGTTGGGGTATGATCTCTAAATTTATCATAATGATCTTTTATGTTCATATGATGAGAGATCCCATTTGATCTCTTCAATTTAGTATTTTGAAGTTTTAAGTGGCACCGTTAGGCTGCCGAATTTTTTAGTGGTTCTTCACCCTTCTCGTTTTGAAGATCTACTTTCATGTCAATTATTTCAAGGTCCTTTTGTTATGTTTGGGTATGATCTCTATATATATCATACTAGACTCTTATTTTCATATTATGAGAGACCCCATTTGATCTCTTCAATTCAGTATTTTGATGTTTTAAGTGGCGCTGTTAGGCTGCCGAATTTTTAAGTGGTTCTTCACCCTTCTCGTTTTGAAGTTCTACTTTCATGTCAATTCTTTCAAGTTCCTTTTTGTTATTTTGGGGTATGATCTCTATATATATCAGACTGGACTCTTATGTTAATATGATAAGAGACCCCATTTTATCTCTTCAATTCAGTATTTTGAAGTTTTAAGTGGCGCCGTTAGGCTGCCAAATTTTTAGGGGATTCTTTCACCCTTCTCATTCTTTTCAAAGTTCTACATTCATGTCAAGTCTTTCAAGTTCCTTTTTAATTATGTTGGGGCATTATATCTATATCTATCATACTTAACTCTTATGTTCACATTATTAGAGACCCTATTTGATCATTTCAAATCATTTTGTTTGAAGTTTAAGTAACGTCGTTAGGCTGCCGAACTTTCATAAGAGAAATCTAATTTTTGAATTCCTTCCATGTTTTTCATTTCAAATGGTATGTCCTTGAAATTTCATTACCATGATCATGTATACTTCTTATTATGTCCATCTACTGTTTTATGGGTCATTTATGAATGTTTGACCCATTTTCCCTCTCTTTTTAATGTCTTCTAAAACCTCGTAACATAGCCGTTATGCTGCAGAATTTCCGTCCCAAAATGTCTCTCTCTTTTTATAAAGTTATTTTATATTATTAACTGAATACTCAAAGATCATTCTTCTAAAGGGGTATTCACATATATACCAAAATGTTTTATTTTAAATTATGGGATTTACATACATGAGACCCACCTCATTTTCTGTGGGTTTTAAGGTGACGTAAAGATCATGTCTTTAAAACAGTTTTTAAAACGTTATGATTAAGAAATGAAACCCATTTATTTTGTGCTATATGGGTTCTTTATGAAATGTTTGATGATGATATATGTGGCTCACATGATAATAAAGGCAAATTTAAGTGTGCGCCCTGATAGCACTCCAATGCATTGGTTAAAGACTTAATCTCTAGAGATGACCATTTTTAACGACGCCATGGTGAATAACCTTGGTAAATTTTAACGACACCTTGGGGATGGACCTTGGTGAAACGAAACGATTGTCAATATTAAATGTTGCAGCCAAATCTTCAAGTTATGAAAAAGTTTTATTTTTATTATGATATGCCTCATGATTTCATTTTAATGCCTTAATGTTCTTTTCATGACTTTATTGATGTATCTCAAGTTCATATGTAAAATGTTTCACTTGTTTCCCTTGCTGGGCCTTCTACTCACCCTTCCATTTGATGTATCTCCCCAGGTTATGAGATGCAGTAATGAGCCTAGGGTGAACATGAGGATAATCCTTTCAAGTGTTTAAGAAGAATGTTTTTTTTGTTTCATGTTTTATGTTCCTTGTTTCCAAGACACTAAACCTTAATGATCCCCAGTTCCGTGCAATGGAATGAAAGTTTATGTGATAAAAAGTTGGGATGTTATAGTTGGTATCAAAGGAACGTTTAGTTGTTTGTGGAAATTAGGAAATGAAAACTTTAGGAAGAACCCTATAGAAAAGTTTAAATATAGGAAATCTTCCTGGTATTTTGGTGAGTATTGAGTAAGGGGTTTCCAAGCAAATACATCCCTGTCTGGGTACGAGCAGGTAGAGGTGGCTCTGGCATAGATGTACATAGGGGTAAAACCTGAAAACACCGCTTTGAGCTAGACTCGAACGGGAACTGGTACACGACAACGGGCCTTGCTGCGCTCTTGGTTACGACACTCCCAGGGGATATGCTTTGGTAAATTCATAAGCTTAGTATGAACCATTGTTAAAGGAACAAAGATTCACATAAGAATATATGATCATGGATAACCTAGATTGGAACCTAGGGGATCACAAGTTAGGGTATGATTTTCTTCTATTAGTTATCCTTATATGCTTTAAGCTTCTTTTCATGACTATTGGTTAAGTATTTAAGCCTCTAATTATAATTTCTCTTCTTAGTTAATGGTGGGAGATGGAAGAACATGCCCCAATAACCAATGTGATAGGAAATGAAACGATTTCCATATTAATATGAAAGAGATGATTAGGGGATTAAAATATGATTATTATTTTGGAAGATTTTCATTATTTTAGGGAACCATATTTGATCGAGGTAAATATATTACTAAGGTATTTTCATCGAGGAATAAGTTTGACTTATATTTTGAAGAATCGATGAATTTAAGGTAGATTTATAGTAATTTAGGTTACTTACAGGAATGATTAACCTATCTTGGGTAAAATATGTTTAGGTTAGCTACTTTTGTTATAAGGTGTTAGGAGTGGTTGATGTTGTTTTGAGATGAACAATGAAGTTTATTTTGGAAGACTATGTTATCAAATCTTTCTTGCATTTGGGTTTCAATCTTAGTTTGGTTTATTTTGAGGAATCTTAAGGACCATTATTTATGGAATGGTCTATGATGAACTTTGGGTAGTACCATGGAACTTTGAAGATTTAAAAGTAGTTTCCATTCTTATGGGATTCTTTTTGAAGAGTTGGTTTACCTTACCCTTTCTATTTTTGGGATAATGTTTAAAGATAGAAGAAATAGATAGTTGATCTTTTGTGGATTATGTGATTCTCTAGAAGATGATTCTTGTGTTTTGATGAGACCAAGTAGTTTTGAATGCTCATCATTTGGAGAAAAGATTAGTTTCGGTAGAAATTTTTAATGTATGAAACTCTACATGGAGGTAGAAATATTTCCTTATGTTTTTGTTTTATGTTGTAAATGAATTCCTCAAAGTTATTAAAAGTAACGTAAAACAAAAACGTTGTTGGTTTATGTTTCCTACTAGGTAATCAAAGACCACTTACACACATCATAAGTTTGGGATTTTATTATGGTTAACTTTCTCTTAATCATGTTCTCTATCACTCTCCCTCAGAATGTGACCCTTTGTTTTCTCCTCCATGTCCATGTTTCCTACATGGAATCCTAGTATGAGTAAACTCGGGTGGCCTTTGTACTCCCTTTTCTTTCTTTTAAAGTAATAGTGTTGCTGACTCTTTTTCCGATGTGGGACTTTCAATGAAATTTCAAAACCCAATTTTAAAAATTGCGAGGACGCAATTTCTTAAGGGGAGAAGATTGTAACGGCCCGAAATTTTGAATAAATCATGTTTCCTAATTTCATGTGTATTTTATTTTATTTTTATACTCAACAAAAAATTTTTATTTGATAAACATGATTATAATTAAAATGAGACCATTGGGTTTTGATTGTTATATGACCATCGGTCAATATGACCACTGTGAACAAAATGTTTTGATTATTGACTCTACATACAAGTAATCTTGGTTAATTATTATAGAAAGAAGATTTAATGGCCTCACCTAGTAGATTTGGACTGATCGAAGCCCATCTAACAGAGCTTGGGAAGGAGGTAGCACCATTGGGCTTTGCTCTGGACCAAACCCAAGCCGAACTTCATCATATGAATCTAGAATGGAATCGCCTTTGCGAGAAGTTCAAACTGATAGAAATTACTACTCGGGAAATGTTGACTGAGCCGCCCCAAGATTCTATCACCCTAGCACACCTTACTCTTAGTCCTATGCTGGTATTATAAGGGGCTATGTAACAAGACCGTAACTTCCTTGTGTAATCCTTGTTTTGAATAAAAATTGGGATTTCTTCTTATGATGAAGTTTATGAATTTTCAAATGACCGGATAAAAATAGTATGCATATTTTTGATGAATTTTCAAAAGTATATTTTAAAAAAATGTCTATGTAAACCTTAAATAATTTAAAATGTGTAATGATTTTCAAAAAATCGTTTTCTACAATTATTTCCAGTACGAAATTTAGAGTCTAATAAGATCAACTTGATTTTTGATGAATAGTAAATTGTGAATAGTGATTTTATGATTAGGATTAGTAATATGACCAAATGGATTAGTAATGTCACTTAAAGAAAGTTTTAAAATAATCTAGGCACCTTGATTAAGTAATGTGATTCAATAAAAAGGTAAAATAACGGTTTCATAAATTATTATTCAAGTATTAGTTTATTTAGGTGAATAGTGTTTTTTAATTAAAAATTAAATTAAAAATATTTAGAAAATTATTTTTATAAAATGGATTTCATTTTTGAACTCAGAGCATCGATATTATGTTAAGGTAATTTTTGGGGATTTTTCTGAAAAAATGAATTCTCAGTGAATAGTGAATTTATTTCAAAATTAAATTAAAAATATTTAGAAAATTATTTTTATAAAATGGAGTCCATTTTTGAAATCAGAGCATTGATATTTGGTTAAGGTGAGATTTTGGGATTATTCTGAGAAAGTTGAATTTTTGATGAATAGTGAAAATACAGTTTTTAAGTTACGGGTGTTTAATGACATCATTAAATGATGTATTAAGTATGTAATCAATATGGTCGACTTATGAATAGTAAGATAAGGTATGAGGTGTCCCAAGTGGCCAATACCATGGGCAAATACCATGGGCAAGCCCATGGTTTTTCCAAAACCACTAATGAGGTGTCCCTTGGCCATTAATGCCTTGTCCCCTCACTTTCCCTATAAATACCAATCCCTCCTCTCATCCATTAGACTCCCCACTCTCCCCCAACGAAGTTCTGGTCTCATTACCTCCCAAGGAGTCCTCCCAAGGTGCCCCCAATCCCTCAAGGTCCCAACCTTTGAGGTTTAAGAGTTACATTTTAAGGTAAGGGATCCGACCTCTCTCTTTAATTTCAAGTAATCTCTTTTATGTCATTCCTTTTATGCTCCATGTTCTTATGTTGGAGGATGTTCTTTTATACTCATCTTACTGCCCTTTTCATGTTCATATAATGAGATATCCCCTCTTACTCTCATTATTTCGTTTTATGAAGTTTTAAGTGGTGCCGTTAGGCTGCCGAAATTTTTGTAACGGATTCTTTCTCCCTTCTCATTTTTCAAGATCTATTTTCATGTAAAGTATTTCAAGTTCATTTTTATTATGTTGGGGTATGATCTATAAATTTATCATACTGATCTTTTATGTTCATATGATGAGAGACCCCATTTTATCTCTTCAATTTAGTATTTTCAAGTTTTAAGTGGCACCGTTAGGCTGCCGAATTTTTAAGTGGTTCTTCACCCTTCTCGTTTTGAAGATCTACTTTCATGTCAATTATTTCAAGTTACTTTTGTTATGTTGGGGTATTATCTCTATATATATCATACTAGACTCTTATTTTCATATGATAAGAGACCCCATTTGATCTCTTCAATTCAGTATTTTGAAGTTTTAAGTGGCGCCGTTAGGCTGCCGAATTTTTAAGTGGTTCTTCACCCTTCTCGTTTTGAAGTTCTACTTTCATGTCAATTATTTCAAGTTCCTTTTTGTTATGTTGGGGTATGATATCTATATCTATCATACTGGACTCTTATGTTCATATGATGAGAGACCCCATTTGATCTCTTCAATTCAGTATTTTGAAGTTTTAAGTGGCGCCGTTAGGCTGCCAAAGTTTTAGGGGATTCTTTCACCCTTCTCATTCTTTTAAAAGTTATACTTTCATGTCAAGTCTTTCAAGTTCCATTTTAATTATGTTGGGGCGTTATCTCTATATCTATCATACTGAACTCTTATGTTCACATGATTAGAGACCCTATGTGATCATTTCAAATCATTTTTTTTGAAGTTTAAGTAACGCCATTAGGCTGCCGAACTTTCATAAGAGAAATCTAATTTTTGTCTTCCTTCCATGTTTTTCATTTGAAATGGTATGTCCTTGAAATTTCATTACCATGATCATAAATCCTTCTTATTCTGTCCATCTACTATTTTATGGGTCATTTATGAATGTTTGACCCATTTTCCCTTGCTTTTTAATGTCTTCTAAAACCTCGTAACATAGCCGTTATGCTGCAGAATTTCCGTTTCAAAATGTCTCTCTCTTTTTCTAAAGTTCTTTTATATTATTAAGTGAATACTCAAAGATCGTTCTTCTAAAGGGGTATTAACATATATACCAAAATTTTTTATTTTAAATTGTGGGATTTACATACATGAGACCCACCTCCTTTTCTGTGGGTTTTAAGGTGACGTAAAAATCATGTCTTTAAAACAGTTTATAAAACGTTATGATTACGAAATGAAACCCATTTATTTTTTTCTATATGGGTTCTTTATGAAATGTTTGATGATTATATATGTGGCTCACAGGATAATAAAGGAAAATTTAAGGGTGCACCCTGATAGCGCTCTAATGCATTGGGTAAAGACTTAATCTATAGAGATGACCATTTTTAACGACGCCATGGTGAATAACCTTGGTAATTTTTAACGACACCATGGGGATGGACCTTGGTGAAATGAAACGATTGTCAATATTAAATGTTTCATCCACATCTTCAAGTTATGAAAAAGTTTTATTTTTATTATGATATGCCTCATGATTTCATTTTCATGCCTTAAAGTTCTTTTCATGACTTTATTGATATATCTCAAGTTCATATGTAAAATGTTTCACTTGTTCCCCTTACTGGGCCTTCTGCTCACCCTTCCATTTGATGTATGTCCCCAGGTTATGAGATGCAGTAATGAGCCTAGGGTGAACATGAGGAGAAGCCTTTCAAGTGTTTAAGAAGAATGTTTTTTTTTGTTTCATGTTTTTTGTTCCTTGTTTCCAAGACACTAAACCTTAAAGATCCTCAGTTCCGTGTAATGGAATGAAAGTTTATGTGATAAAAAGGCGGGATGTTACATATAATTAATATTATACCAATTTTCTAACAAGGGTGTTCACATTTATGCAGATGTACTTTTTTATTGGGGATATTAATTTGTTTTTTCCACACTCCTAGATCGTGGAATAAATTATGACGATGATTGAATCCATGTTGCATGATCTATGTGGAACACTTAATAATGAGAATGAAATGAATATGATTGGGGTTCTCTGATAACACTCCAATGAATTGTGTAATGGTTAGTGTCATGATACATCACATTGGTATGGGGAGTTAACCTGATTAATTTATGGGAATTTTTCTACTATGATATCTTAGAGGTTTTATCCTTGACTTATGTTTATGATGCAGTGTTATAATTTACTCCCAAATTTCCGATGTTTTCTTTACGAATAAAATTCTATATCACATCTCCTTGTTCATGTTTATGATTCCTACTCTTTTTATTCCCCATTTATATTCCTATTATCTAACATGTATCTCTTTATTCCATTTTTACTTCCTTACTGGGATTTATATCTCATCCCTTTCTAATATTTGTCCCCAATTTATCCCCTGCAGTTTTAAAAGCCATGGAATTTTAAAATAATGTTAAAGAAGTTTTAATAATGTTGTTGTCTCCAATGATGAAAATTTTATTTCATGTACCTAATTCCCAAATACAATATACTTATTGATCTTTTGGGTTGTATTATGTTTACTTAAATATAATAAATCATGAATTATTGGCTCATAAAGAGAGGGGTTGTTATATACCTACACACTATTTATTATATATTCATGGAATGGATCGAATTAGATATTGTTGGTGGTGGCCTACTATGTTTGTGTCACACCCTACCTAACCTTCCTTTTTTGTACCCGTAAATCCTTCATAGATGTAGATAGGGATAGAAGAAAGTGTCCAGTTGTCGATACATGACTGGTTATATCATGGGAGACGGTGAGAACACAATCAAGCTGTTGATTTTAATGCTACATGGAGATAGTATTTTTGGTCACTTTGGTTCCATTGGTATTTCTGTATGTATGTGTATGTTATTCTATGTCAGCTTGGATTTTCTCTTTTTTTATCATGCCATGATAATCAGTTTTTATTTGACATTTATTGATGTGATTACCTATTTATTATATAATGTATATTAATTCTTCAGTTGTTTAGTTATATTTATGCTTCTTCTAATATTTTATATTTTTATACAGATGTACTATAGTCTGGTAATTAGGGTGTAGTATCCCTACTGTTCCACCTTGGGCCATTCTTTCTAGTTAGATGCCTCAATCATACCAGGAGGGGAACTTGAGGTCATGTGGCCAAATGGGTTCGGTTACAATTCACTGAATTAGATTTGGGATATCACAATATATTTGTGTCTTTGTTTTTGTAATAGATATATAATAAAAATATATTTATTATTCCGTATGTTCGAATATGTACAAAAGAAGTCTAGACATAAGGTTATAGATTTCTATCTCTCTTTTATTATTATGGGACACATGCCTTATACACCGCTTGTTTATTTTGTTTGTTATACATACTACCCAAGAATTAAATTTAGGTTTCTTCTCATTAAAATTATGGGATATACATATCCATATGAGGATCATTCTATCATGTGGTTTATGGTTCAAAAGTTTCAACAGTTGTTAATGTTTTATGTTACAATATCACTATTTATCGGGATTTTTTTTATTAAGTTTCTTATGATGAAATATTATGATATATTTCTCAATAAACTCATGAATTTTCCTATCCTATGGTTATTACATGAAAATACATTTCATTATTTCACATTCCACCTTTATGTACTCAAGTGTCCAAAATTTTATTTTTAATGATAATTGGCTTTGTTTCATTTTATGATCGAAAATTCTTTTTCTTCCATGTCCATGTTTTATAAAAATGTTTAAAATAATTTTTTTACTTGTCTAAAAATATTCTATAAAGTAATTTTTACTGATGATTGAATTTTTTACAAAATAATTTTATGGGAATATTCTTTTCATTATCCAAATAAGGTGCTTTTGAATTTTTATCAAAAATTCGAAAAATATTTTTTTTACATGTAAAACGTGAATGGTATTTTCCACCATCATAACAACTAAATTATTTAAACCTTACAATAAAAGTTTCCAAGGATATTTTCAAAGAAAATTAATTCATTAATATTTGAAAAAATTGAGATTTTGAATAAGTGATTTCAAATATAAAATGATAATGTCCTTATGAAAATTTACCTGTTACATCTAAAAAACATTTTCCATATAATATGAAATTATTTTATGTTACTTAAGATTTACTGATGATATTATACAATGATATTATTCTTATTATTTCCATGGATGGTTTTTATTTTTTATGAAATCATGTTTACAAAACCCGTTCTATTTCCATGGATTATTCTATAATGAATCGATTATACATTTATAAAATATATTTCTTTTATATTGGTTATTACATGATGAGTTGATGAAATGTTTATGAAACACAATTATTTTCCATGGTTTATTCCATGATGAATTTATGAAATGATTATGAAACCCAATTCTTTTTCATATGTTATGCCAGACTGAATTTTAGACCAATTTTCTTTTCAAAATTTATGATATGATGAATGTTTTATGATATTGTGGCAGAAAAATGTTCGATTTTCATTATTTGATGTTTGGAACATATTTATCCCTTCAATTCATTGGGTAATTATTGATATCACATGAGTTAAAAAGAATAAATTTGAGGATTAAACCCAGTTGAGTAAGGGTCTCATTGCAATATGATAGTTTTAGGAGTGAACCATGACTACTATGATGTATCGATGAGTAATACCATTCCACTATGATTGTTTTGGGAATTATATTTGGTTATTAAGGAAATAATTTTATATGATTATGTGTATTCAAAAAATCTATTTATTATACTTCTTTTTTGATCTCGAGATTCATGTTCTTTGATTCCTTTATGATTCATGTTTTATAAATTGGTATGATTTATGTCATGAATTAATATTATGACCTTTGATATACATGGTTTTGTTTTAAAATATTGCTCTCATGTTATCATACCCTTATGCTCGTGTTATATTGATATGTCCATTTTTTACCCTTATTTATAATCATATATCAGCATTTATTGTGTTTCCATTCCATGGGTTATAAATAAAATTATTATGTATGATATGTCTAAGAAGGTTGATAATTAATGAGAACATAATAGAAGATTTTATAGTTCAATTATGAAATAATAGTTTATGTATCCAAGTTTCCAAATACACTAAACCATTATGTTTATAAGGCGTTTTTATGTAAAATGAAATGAATATACATCTATTAATATTTAATATCAATATAGAAAAATATTTGGTCTTTATACAGTCAGTGGAAAGTATTGATGGTGTTCCATATGATTGATAGTCTTGGTTACATGTGTCAATGGGCCATGGGTATGGGATTTAAGCCTTCAGGCATATAGTCTATGGGTTCGTTGTCCCATATTCAATCCTTTATTCCCTTTGACTGGTCTTTAAGCCTATAGGGCCTCAAGAAACATTAAAAATATAATAAAATGAAATGTAATTAAGGAACAAGACTTCAAATCTTGGTTAAATGTTTATGAAATAATAGTGTTTGAAAGCTTGGTTTCCCTTAGTGTGTGTTTTTTGTCTCTTTTAATCCCTTTGACTATAATAAAAAATGAAGGAATAAACTATAAATGAAATATAAATGGAAGGATTTATTAAGGAACAAGACTTAAAATCATGGTCAAATATTTATGATAGAAGTTGAATTATTGAAGTGTTTACATATAGGGTTTCAATAGTAATGATGACGTGGTATTTTAATTAATGAATGATAATATTTAATTATGATTATAATTTTAAAGGCATTGATTCCCTTTTAATGTTTTATTTGATGGGATATATTTATTACGTTTTAATATATGATTGAGGCACATGTAACCCTTGAGTTTACCATTCTTTAATGAAAATATTATTTAATAAAGAAGACATGTATATATATTTTTGAAATAAGTAGAAAGGTATTGATTACCTTTACAGTTAATATAATCATTGATGTTTAGATAGTTATGGTTATTTGGGATAAAATCGTTATTAAATTTTTTTAATATGTGTTTCATCATATAGATAACCATGGGATTAGAAGGAGAATTTGTGACTAAGTATTTAAAGTAATTTTTCATAGAATTTCACTACATAGGTAATTTTATATGATTCAGGTAAATAGAAATATTATTGGATGAGATGGGGTTTTATTTAAGGAATAAATGTTGAGTTATATTTTTGAAGTACATGTGATTTTAATACGGATGTATGGTTATTCAGTATAATTATAGAAAATATTATCATATGTTGGACACTCTATGTGAGGTTAACCAATAATTTCATATTTATATATTACATAATTTTATATGAATAATTATTACGCCTCATAACAATATATAACCCGGAATTTTAATAGTTTAAAGTCTTTAGAGACTAGATTCATAATGATATTATTTAATGAAATATCTATAACATGTCCCACTATTTTCTTCTCACATAAATAAATTATTAGAATAACCTATATAAAACCTTAATTCATAACCTAGTAAAAGGTGATATAAGAAAGGGTGATCACAGATGCTAAGCATGGTTAAAAATAATAGATATCAATAAATGATCATATGTGATGATACAATAATAATTTTGGTATGATTACATAATTATAATATAAAATTATCATTTACAAAAATTCAAAAATCATTAATAATAAATCATGAAAAAAGCCTTTATCATAAACAAAATACATAAGTCGTAATTTTCTCAAGTCATCAATAATCAATCAGGATCCATGATTTCATATCATAAGCATAAGACATAAGTTTTTATCATGCACATAACCATAGAAAATAATTTCCTTAGTTAATGCCCACTACCAAGGATATTATAGTGTATTTGGTTCACTTAATATTCCATTATTTCCTTAGTAATGGTTCACTACGATGTCTAAAATAGTATATGGAGTCCCTTACTGAATTGAGTTCACTATCAGTTATAATCATTATTATCTCAAGAGATATACAACATTACACAATTTTTTACAGGGATATATAATTCTGGTCCCTCCCATCACATTATTAGAACCATACATATATGTGATAAAAGATCATAAAAGAATCATCATATAATCATATCATCATATCATAATATTTGAAAAAAAACATGCTTCATAAACATGTCATCATTTCATAAAATCATAACATGTGTAAAATAAACATATTTCACATTGGTTTCATCATAACATGATTAAACTGTGGGAATAAAATGTGTTTCGTTGAATAATACTTAAATAGTCATCATTATAAGACATTTATATGAATAAATTGGATGGTATCATAAGATCATATCCCTAGTGCAACATTATAATCCTTAAAGGATGTTTATATGGGTGAACAATATCTTTAAAATATCATTAGATCCTCTCTTTGGAAAAATTAGATAATATACTTTTATTTTGAAAATATTTTAATTGAAAATTACCTATATATTGAGAAGATAAATTTCCTTAAAAATTACTAAGGAAAATATTAATGTAATATTAAAAGAAAATATGGTTCATGAATATGGTAAAATTCATTCATGTTATATACATTAAAATAAGTCATTCCTGTCACACCACTATAAAAAGTAAAAAAAGTCTTATTCAGGAAAAACTTTTCATTGTAAAGACTAATTTTTAAAATATGGTAAATAAATTTAAAGTTATTTAAAAGAACCTTTTTAAACATTTCACGTGTATGTATTAACTTTTATAAATAATTTTTGAAGATTATTGACATGGAAGAAAAATTTTATAAACCAAAGAGGAAATAAGGTGAGCTTTTCTTTAAAGACATTTGTTTGATCATTATTAGTACCAAGGAGAGGAGAATCATACTAAAATATAGAAACTCCAGAAATTTCTGTAGTAGAAAAAATATTTGGGGTTTATGGTATAACATCTATATAATATCCCTCTATAACAATTTGGCAAAGGAAATATTGAAAAAGGAATGAGATTGTAACATAAATCCCTAACCTCAAGTTTTTTCTTTCTTCATATGGGTCCAACTATCCTATATAATAAATTTATATTTCTTATAAATATATTATTTAGAAATATTCATAAAAATTTAATATGAATCCTTCCTTTATAATTTCCAATCATCCTTTTATTAACAATTTCTTTATTAAAATGATCATTCGGGTGAAAAATGGTCCATCATCCAGGCATATTTCAGTTTGATGGTTCTTGTAATTACACCTTGGTAATAGAATAATAATCTACATAATATTATTCATGATATAATTCTCATATTAATTCAATATATACACATTTATAACCATTCATAAGAAATAGTTGTCAATAATGAATTACATCACTTTCTAAAGACGGTAGTCTGTACGTATGTACGAGTGTTGTTTTGACTTGTTGATGTATGGAACAAAAAAAGGTAAATTATAACGAAAATTTATAGAATCATTATAATATTATTTAAATAAAATATATTCATTAAATCTATCCTTATTACCAGATATGTAAATCATAAATGAAAAAAATAACCACATCATTTCGTTGAGGTTGTAGTCCAAACGCACACACAAGCGACACTATCATTTTCCAACGAATATAAATATAAGAGGTTATATACTATATTATAATATAAGAAGAATAATTATTTAAAAAATATCATATATAAATATTAAATTCATCAGATCAACTAATTATGAATTATGGTGATGGAAAATGATTCATATCCCAACCTAGATGTTGTAGTCCACATGTACACATGAGAAATGTATTCATTTCCCATTTTATATATAGATGGTGTAAAGTGGTTAATAAATCATGAAAATAAAAAATATATATAATAATGATACTGAAGTAATTTTTTTGGAATGGATACCATATATTTAGTTGAGTTTTAAGAAGAAATACCTTTCAAAGTACTTTGTTAAGAATTATACCTCTTCATTGAGAAACCACATTTGGATTACAACTTAAGTCTTGAAATCATGGTATTCTTATAAAAAATGGACCACAATGATGTTTTTATGGACATAAGTATTGGATTTAGGTAGGTATTATATAAGATCTAGATCTCACTAAATATTTTCTACATATCTTTTCTATCAACTCTAAGTTTCTTCGATGTGATATTGAATAACTCTAACCTTCTATGCCATTTACTTAACTATCTCAGTTCCAAATACCTTTCATCATTGATCTTTAGCCTAGAACATTGGAGTTCAACACATCCTACCATATAATAATTTAAAAGTAGCCATCTAAAGTATTGAGTGAATGTAATTGTTGTAAGAAAATTAGACTATAAAAATTTATTGATCCAAACCATATTTAAAGTACATAGAAAATTAGCTAAAATTATTTTCTAGTGTTTGAATGGTCATCTAATACTAACCAATAGTCTAAGGATTATATGAAGGATTTAACCTCAACTATGTATCAATATCCTTCTGAATAATTCTCCTGAACATCAATGTAATACACTTATCCGAATAAGATACAATTAAGAGTGGTACATTATGAAATATCACTACATCATTAATGTACATATTAGAAAGCTGATTAAGATTGAAATGTTTTATAAAGTAATTGAATTGTTGTTATTTCATAAGGTTATCAAATACAACCTAAATAAAATTATACTATTTATATGATCTGGGGAGTCTGATGATGAAATACATGTTAATGTTTCACCATTTCCATTCTTGTATGGGTAATAGTTGAAACATCACCTTGGAATTTTGTCTCTCTTCCTTAAAATACTAACATATTATGCATCAAGATATAGACTCTGGCATATCCCATTTTATGTTATACCAACAGAAATACTCTTTTAGACCTCTATACATGTATGTACCTCCTAGATGAATAGAGAATGACGAATGATGAGATTCATCCAAGAAATATTTAATGTCTGGTGTTGATAGGGTGTATAATCAGTTACAAAACCATATCATTCCCTTACAGTCATTGCAGGACTCAGGAATATTTTTCACCTTGTTTTACAATTCCATGTCCTCTTTTTATGCCTCTTTAATCCTCACATGGAAGAATGGTTGAACGTTCATCCGAGAAGGATATGATATGCCCCTTTTAATCATGATTTAAATATCTATGTATTGTAAATACATATATATTTGATCTCTTTCAATCATCATCTTAGACAAAATATTATGGTATTTACTATATAAATAATCATCCACATTATTCCATTTCCCAATGTGGTAGTGTATTCAGAATTTATAATAATTAGTCAACTCTAACCACTAAAATTGGTTCATATTCAACTCGTTTTGTGTGAATATATAATTAATGATTTTACTATCATTATATATATCACACTATTCACCATAAAGATAAATCCTTCATAATTTTAGTATAGAAAATAACTACTACCAACTCCAAATCATTAGTCGGGTAAATTTTCACATGAATTTTAAATTGTTACGAGTCATAAGAAATCACCATATCATTATGAATTATGACACATATTAATACCTTCTATGAAGAATCACTAACTATTACAAACCCTTCTTCACTATAGGGTAGTGTAAGTTCAGTTGTGAGGACTAACCATTTTTTCATCTCCTTGATTTACTCACATTCATCTATCCAATAAGACTTGGATCCCATCCATGTAAACTGGATTGTTAGATTATATATCCATGATAAATCTATAAAAAACATTGGTAGTATCATCCAACCTAAGAAAACTATGGATTTTGGTTACCAGGGTTGGTCTGGCCCATTGTTTAATAACCTCTATTTTTTAGGGATCCACTAATATACCCTTAATTGTGATTTTATAGACAAATAGTGAAACTTTATATAGGTGAAATTCACCCTTTTTGAATTTTCGACACATATTCTTTATCCTCAGGGTCTTCACTACAATCCTTAAATGATCTTCTTGTTATTTCTCAATCTTTTAATATATAATAATATCATATATAAATACCAATAAAATCTTATCAAGGTAGTCACTAATGTCTATTCATTATATCCGTGAAGATATCTAGGGAATTGGTATGTCCAAATGGAATCACTATAAATTCATAAATATGATACCTCTTACAAAAGGTTATCTTGGACATATCATCCTTCTTGACCATTAGTAGATGATATCTTGAATGAAGGTAAATCATTTAAAAGTATTTAACTCCATGAAATTAATATAATAAGTTATCTATATGGGGTATATGATACTTGTTCTTGATAGTTATCTTAATAAGTTATTGATAATAAATTCAAAGATTCAATAACCCCTCCTTCTTCTTAGGAAAAAGAATAGGTAAACCCTATGGTGAAACACTGTGGAATATGAATCCCTTATCAAGATTCTCTTCATGTTTTTTATTCAATTCTTATAACTCACTACGGTTCAATATATATAGTTTCTTTGAAATGGGGTATCACCAGGTATCATTTCTATTAAAAGAACAACTTCATGATTTTAGGGAAGACAATGAAAGTCCTTAATAAATACATTACCGTAATCTTGAACAATAAGAATATCTTTGAAGTTGATTTTATACACAACCATGTGAAATAAATATCCCTCTTTAATGGTTAGAAAGACTCATAAAATGTAATTATATGCCATTTGAGTTTCATATTCAACCTTACACTAAAATATAATAATATTTTGATTTAGACTAATAAACAATACTTCACATACTCATAAATTGATATGGTCTATGTAAAGAGTGGTCAAATCCATTCTTAAAAACCATATAAAACATAATATGATCGATAATCACAATATTTACAATAACAACTTTAATAAAAATTCATATCAAACAGGGGATATGAACTTTAGATTCAATTAGCACACCATTAAGAGTTATTACTATTAACTCAACATTTAATCATTGAGGAGGTGAAATGATACAATTATCAAATTATATAAATTTGAAATAGTGGGTTGATATTGAATAAAATAAAATATTTTCAATTCTAGAGTGGATAATATGTGTATCTTTCACCAATTCAATCTCATTACCCATATCAACAGTTGTGTCCACATGAGATTTCCCTTCATCATTAGAAATAAGAATTTTTCTATTAGTATTTCCATCATTAAAACTCATATTTTTATACTCATTAGTGTAATGTTTTTCTCCTTTTAATTATATCATTGGAATGTGGGTGGTATATTCGGTTGATCTTTTTCACTATTCCTTTCATTGACTAGTCTCATCACATCACTTTGACATTATTGTTATCGATGAAATTTTTTTACATAGTTTAAAATTTTAATATACTTCATAAGGAAATTTACTCAGTGATTCTTTATATACTTATGACATAAAGGATGATTAATTTTCTTTACTCCATGTGTTTTATTTGTCGAATTTTCTCAAAATTCCATATCTTTGTTTTGACTAAAAAACCATAAGAATAATGAGAGTCTCGAATTTCAAATTATAGTTTGAGAGACCATTAATGGATTTATTTTTAGATATCAATGTAACTTATATCCAATTCCTTTCAGATATTTGGTCTCTATATAGTAAACAATAAGTCAAATTTTTTTTAGAATTGATGATATAACTTGAAGCCTACCTTTAAAGTATGGTAAAATATTCCGCATAGGTACTAATGTTTTCGTAATCCTTCTTCTTTAGTTCCTAAAATTCCATTTCAAATTTTATGCAAAGATTTTAGGGAAAATAATTATTGAAAATACCTTCTTAAACTATTTCTATGTCTTTGAGTTAATTTCCTCCTCTTTCTTTATATTCTTGATAATATTACACCAATAATTTCATTCACCTTCGAAATGATATACTATGAGGAAAACATTTTATTGTTATAAATAATGGATAACATAACATATATTTTAAGTATTACTAATCTTTTTCTCAAATTGTAGTGGATCAGAGGAGACACTAAAGGAAGGTAGAGGTTTCCCTATAAAATACTCAATAGCAAGTTGTTCCTTTGAATATTTTTTAGATCATCCTGATTCTTGTAAAAACTCATATGATGAGAGATTTGGGTGACCATAATCACAATATTTGATATCTTATCTCTCATTAAATTTGTTTTCACATGTTTATGGTAGTTTCATTGCATATCACATTCAAAATTACCATGATTCCTCCTGGGTCCATCCATTAACTAAGATGAAAAGCATATTTTATGCAACAATAATCATATTGAGTAATTATTTAATAAAAATAAATCATGTATTTTATGTCTAAATCATTACACCTTATATACAATTGATGCCACCATAGGTTAAACCTAAGTAATTAAATGTTATCATCTATTAAAATCCTTTACAATGGGTTATAAAGAAAATGTTAATTGACCTAGTAATATCCCATTGGAGTGTATAGTTATGTGTGAAATATTAGGCCCACTCATCTTGCACCAATGATGGTCGAGTTAATACCCAATCCACCCCTTTCAATTTTTTCCCTAGGTGAATTGTTTTCATAGCCACATCCACTTTTTTTATCCTGACACAGATTTATTTTTTATGAAAGAAACAATCTATAATTCACTAAAATATTTGGATATTAATTAGTACTTAGACTTATACCTAGGGTTTTAAACAAAGTTCTCTAATCATAATCTCCAAAAAAACTAAAACCCACTCTAAAACAAAATTACGTGACCGAATAATTTATAAATATATATATATTACAACAGTTTAGATAAATATTCAACACATCTCCTAATAATACACACCCCGGAACCCAATAAGGTTTGATTATTTAGAGACTAGATACATAATAATCTTATTTAATTAAATATATTCAACATATTTTAAAAGGTTATTCTCACATTGAAAATTTCTTATAAATACCATACATAAAACCTTTCTTCATTACCCGATAAATGGAAACATAATAAAGAGTGAGCTAAGATGATTAGAAAGGGTAAACATAAGAGATATCAACCAATGATCACAAGTGAACATAAGATAAGCACATGGTTATTATAAATAAATTACAATAATCATACCCAAAAAGTCAAATACCATTAATCATAAATCATGGAATAATTATTTTTCTTAACAAAATACATAAGTCTTCTGTGTCCGGAATAATCAATAATAAATCATGATCTATTATATGATATCATAAGAATAAGACCTAAGTTTTTACCCTACATATAAGAATATAAAATCATTTAATTCATCAATTATGAGGAAAATTTAATCAAAGTGGATTGGGTTTACTCCCCATTCCATCATTTCATTAGTCAATGTTGACTCAAAAGACTATCATAGTGAACAAAGTACCTTATTGAACAAGGTTTACTCTCCATTAAAGTCCCTATAATTTCATGAGATATCCATTATTAACCAATTCAATGGAAGAATATATAAATATGGGTCCACTCATCACATTTTTAGAACTATACATATGTATTCTAAAAGATCATAAAACATTCATAATATCATAATATCATCATATCATAACCCATGGAAAAAACAGGTTTCAAAAATATGTCATCAATTTATCATAGCATAACCCCAGGAAAAGAAACATGTTTCCCAAAGGTTTAATCATAACTTATTTAACCCATGGGAAATAAAATAGTTTCATAGATTTATCCATAAATAATTATAATAATACATACAATGAAATAATGTGGATGGTTTCATAATATCATATCACTAGGTAAGTATACCTATCATTAAAAGATGTAGAAATTGATGAAAAATATCTTCAAAATATCATTTGAACAATTCATTGAAAAAATGATAAAATATAATTTAATTTTGATAAAATTTTAACTAAACATTATCAAAAATATTGAAAAATATACTTTTATTCTAATATAACCCAAGAAACATTTAAAGGGATAATAAATGAAAATTATTTTTATGATAATGTAAATATATCCTCATATTGTTTAGGTTAAAATAAAACATTCCTTTCACACCGTTGAAAAATGTAAATAATAATTTGTTTAGAAAAAAAGTTATTTATAAAGATTAATTTTTAAACCTTTGTAAATAAATTAAATGGTGTCTAAAATTATCCTTTTTAAATCATTTCTTATATAGGTAAAAAATTTCATAATACAATTTTGAGTAGTACAAAAATGAAATAAAAAGTACTTTGACCAAATATGAAATAAGGTCAGATTACATTTTTAAAAAATATCAATAATTTCCATTAAAAAGAGTATAAAATGATAAAAATTCATAATATTATATAAATAAACAATTGTGAAAAAAATAGATATGGTTTAATTGATAATATTCATTCCATTTACCTCAATGGAAATTCTGAATAGAAAATACCAAAAAGGAATGAGATTGTAACATAAACCTCATACATCATGTACCTTTTGATTCATATACATTGAAATATCCAATATAATATATATTTATTATAAATATATTACATATCCATATTTATATATACAATACTATGTATCATCCCTTCGTAATTTCCAATTGTCCTTTTATTAACAATTTCCTCCTTAAAATGATCATTTGGGTAAAAACTGGTGTGTTTTCCTCAAATATTTTAGTTTTATGGTTCTAGTATATCCAACTTGGACATAGTATCATCATATAAAAAAATCACAATCATGATATAATTTTTCTATTTATTCATTAAAAACAATTTTATAATCAATCATTAAAAGTGGTGGTGAAAATAAGAATTACATCACTTCATGGAGATGGTAGTCCATACATACACATAAGTGATGTTTTTACTTTTTGGTACATGAAATAAAGGAAAGGTAAATTATAATCTACCATTTTAGAATCATTAATATATCATTAAATTCATATATATTAATTAAATATATCCTTATTTCTATCTATGTAAAGTGAAGATGAAAAATGAATCACATTGCTTCATGGATGGGGTAATCTCCACTTACACATGAAAGATTCTATCATTTTCAACTAATGGAAATGTAAGAAGGTAGATAAGATATTATAATTAAATAATAATAATTATTATTTAATAAATATAATATATAAAAATTAAATCATTCATAGTAACAAACCATAAATTATGGTGATGGGAAATGTATCATATCTCTTTGTGGAGGCAGTAGAGCATTCATGTGCATGAGCGATAATTTAATTTCTCATATGATGGAAGGAATTTGGAGAATTTTTTATCAATAATCATAACAAAAATTAATTATATTGATGTTAATAATGTAATTATCTTACAGTGGATAACTTGGATTTAGTAGTGGTAAAAGAAAAAATAAAATTAAATGTGCTCGATTAATAGTTTTACCTATTCATTCAGAAAACTCCTTTGTCCTACAAATTAATCCTTAAAATGAAGGTATTATAATAAAAAAAGACCTATATAATATCATTAGGGATTATTATAATGGATTGGGTTAGGTATTGGATGATATGTAAGGCACATGAACTCTTAGTAAGATAAAACATGTGGTATCCATTTATTGGGGAGAGTGGGGACATGATTTTAAATTTTTTAATGATTGAAAAATATAAATACTTACTCTTGTCAATTTCCTCCATAATGAAAATTATTTTATGATATTAAGGATAAGTTAGAAATACTAAAAATCAATTTTGGTGATACTAAATAATGGAATCACTGGGGGATAAATCAGTGATTCATCAATTTTATGTTTTCTTATTTTTTTATAACAACCTTCACCACATGCTAGAGTAAAATATGATATTAAGACAAACATGTAAACGCAATTATAGATCACAAGATATTTAAAATTTCCACTACACAATATGAGTAGCTACTCCATAAAATTGTCCTATAAAACCGATGATCATATGATCCACTATAATTACTATGAACTACTAAAAGCAGGGAAAATATTTAGAACTCACTAACATGTCTCTAAAATGTTTTTTCATCCCATATATCATGTTAATCCCACATGAATATAAAATTCTATTGATTAAGAGATAAAATATATGTATTACTCATATAGACACCAATCTAGTTTTTTAGTGCACTATGATCTTCTAGTTCTTCTTCTTCTCTTCTTGCGTGTGAATGACTTCACTTCAATTTACATTACCAAAAATACAAGTTACCACCACTCATTCTAAACTAATTTATTATCATTACACTCACATATGAAATAACAACTAACAAATTCAATAACCTATATTAAATTTGTATATATTAATAACTTTAGTGTTTGATTATCCTTTACAATAACACATATTTTTTACATTGTTCTTAATGAAAATATTTACAATAAAACATAAATTTATTTGGATTAAAATTCGATGAAACATTAAATCTAGTCACAAAAATAACTTCTATCAGAAATGGATTCCTTAACTATTCATAACTACAATCCACCATTCGATAACTTCATCATTTTTGTTATTTAAAATGATGTTTTTCCAACATTAAAACCAATCATATCTATCAATTTAAGAATTATATAGAGACACAGGCATACTAGAATCGATCTTGGCATTATTCCTCTTAAAAATAGACCATATTTAATTTTTTATACATCACAATACCAATTTAGCAGAAATATCCTATATGGAACATTCAACTATAAGGATTTCCTTCATAATTATTCAGTAACATCAATAGCATGTGTTATCATTATACTATTTGGATCACCTATGTGATCAATTGGATATATCAATCAATTAGTTGCATGATTGAAAACTACTATGTACTCAATCAACATTTTCATTTGGTTATGTAGCTGAATCGACTGTGTGAATTGACCATGTGACCATTCGGTCACATCAATCTCATGTGTAACCATTCAACTATTTGATTCTTTATAACTTCTAGATCTTCATCTTTCTCACATATAATACTTCTTCCCCTGTTCAAAAATTATTTAGTAACACATTGTAAGAATCATGAAAACATTAATCATGATATTTAAAAACATGGGGATTACTTCAAATTGAATTGATTTATTTCATGGAAATTCTTCTTCTTATTACTAGTGAGGTAGACCATGGTTACATCACTTATCATGAATGTCAACACACCTTCATGTGGTCACTTTTTCACAGTCACTTAACTCTTTATATGTTTTTTGGAAAAAAATACAACAACTTAACAAAAAACTTTTTTTTTCAAACCAGATTATTCACCTCAATAAAAAAGACATGACCTATTAGCCTAAAAAATCAAATTTCAGAATGTGATGTGTGATATTATGAAACATATATTTTTTTTAACCCCCATCATAAACCCTTATTAATCATAAATGTGGTAACAACATTTAAATATTTTTAATATTCATTATGACAAATAATTATGTTAAAATTATTAGATAATATTTATTATTATGATTAAAAATATATAATTAATTTTAAAATATAAAATTTATATAAGTTGAATAAATTAATTTTAAAATATGTTTGCAAAATACAACAAAACCATTTTTAGAAAAATTAATTTTTAATATTGAAATTGTGTTTATATTTATTATTTTCCATCTAAAAACTATTAGATAAATGTTAAAATATTAGATTGAATATATCATCTACACATTTTATTAAAATCATTCATCAATAGAGATCTATTTAATTTAGTATGATAAAAATACATTACAAAAAAACGTAGTTTTTTACAAAGAAATCTATTTTTACCGTCAAATGATTTTATATTCATTTATTACTAGTTAATTAAATTTATAAATATGTAAAAAATAATGTTTCCTAAATTATTTAGTAATATTAATACCTTCTATTCTAATTGATTATTGGTAATTTACACATTAAATAATGATATTTTTATATTATATAACATTTAATTTAAACTCAGTGTTTCATGTAAATCAAGATATAAAAACATTTATTAAAGATAAATGTATCGTAAAATCTATGGGTGTTACAATATTATTTGGGTATATAAATTATATATATTTTAATTTATAACTAATTGTTTTTATATGAATGTTTAATTAATATTGAAAGAATATGTGATCAAATATTTTGGTTTCGGGGTTTTGAACATGGTTATGAATGTTTTTAAGATTCTTATGGTTGGTTATTTATAAAATGATTTAAGTTGAACTTTGGGTGTTATTTTTTGTGGATTTATAGATTAATATGATATTTATTAATATGTGATATTATCTAAACTTATGATAAAACTTTTTTGTTTTTTTAATGGATAAGAATGGGGTAAATAAATTTTAACCCTTTTTGGATTTTATGATCCATTGAAAATTAATTTCAGTTCTTCAGAAAAAAACATCAAATTTATTTATATGATATGAAGTATATGTTTAAAACTTCCAGAAACAAAATTGATGTTTGAAATTATGGAAATAAAAAGAGTATTGTTTTCTAAGATTATTTATATTCATGGTAAAATAATTATTTATGACAATAAATAAGATGATAAATCTATTAAGCCTTATATGGAAAACATCACGGACATATCAAGGGACAATTTTAAAAACTCATCTTTAAGTATGAGTCTTATATTTTCACATGCATTTACAAAATAATATATTTCCATGTCTTCACTAAGTAATTAATGTTCATAATAAAATATATATCTAGTTTTATTAATTTATTATAACAAATTCATTTTGAGAGATTCAAATTAAAATTATGAGGATGAAATTTCATTAAACTGGTGAGGTGGTAACCCCCAAAGATTTTAGATTAAAAAATGACTATGATTGATTGTGTTTACTAGACACAATACTGAGCTGAAAATTAAATTTGATATACTTTAAAAATATTATTATTTAAATATGATAGTTATAACCTAACCATTGGATTTGTGGGTATAAATAGGGGTAAAAAAATTATGAAATATATATAGAAATTTTTTCTTTGATAAAAAAAATATTTTTTAATTATTAGAAAATAATAGCTTAATTTTAAACAAAATCATATAAGAATAAAGGGGGTATTTTCCAAAAAAACTAATTTATGCGTGTAAAATATTTTTGTCGAAGAAAAATAAGTTAAAATTAAATATGAATTATTTTAATACAATTTATTGATCATATTTTTGATAAAATAAATTAACATTCATATAAAGGTGGTTACTAGATAAGAAATGAGTATAACTGTATTTTAAATTTTAAAAATACATTTCCCCCAAAAATGGTTTTTATTTAATTTTTTAGTGAATATTATAATTAATTTAAATCATAATTAGAAATTGGATTTGTTAAAATTTTAATATGTTTTTATATAATAATTTCATGATAGTCTAAAAATAAATATTTTTGACTTTTCCCAAATGGTTTATTTGTGGGTGAATAATAAAAAATACCAATTTTTAAGCAACAACCATTTATTTTATTTTATTAAAAGTAATTTAAAGGTTATATTTGGTTATGTATTGGTTTGAGAATAAATTATATTTAATTTTATTAAAAAAATTACTATTAATTTATTGTGAAAAAATATACCTAATTTTGGAATAAAATCATTTTTTGCTTTAAGTGAGCATTTTTTAAAAAAACTATTTTTTGTTGTGTGTTAAAAACTAATATTACAAGTAATTTTTACAAATTATGGAAATTTAATCTAATAAAATTTATTAATAATTTGTGATCCGTATGTATAAATTTTATTATAAGTTAAATTTCATTTTTAGTCCTAATGAATATTAACCATGGTAAAAGTTTATCACTATGGTAAAAGATAAAATGGGTTAATCAGGATTAATGGTAGGTAATGATTTCAAAATATCTCAAAAAAATTCCATAATCTCATTTAATGAATTCATTTCAACCATCCTCATCCTATATTCTAAATTGTAGAAATTCAGTACCACTTTCCTTCGATTATTACCTTTTTGTTATTTTCAGTAAGGAATAACTAATAAAAGGTCACCTTGATTGTTTTAGTATCACTAATATGTTATCATAGGGATAAAAATAAGTTATGAAATATTAATAATGATTATTTTTAATGTGAAAAATCTCTATTTATGATAGTAATTTATTTTTAATTTATATCTTTGGTATAATTAACAAAAAAAATTAAGCAACACCAAAGAAATTTATGTTCAAGTTGTTGAAAAATTAAATTAATGATTTTAAAAACAATAAAAGTAATATGTTTTGAATTAATTAGGGTTATACCTGAATTTAATGGATAATTATAATTTAATGGTGGTGTTGAAATTATTTATATTAAAATTCCTTTATTATCTTGATTCACATAAATTCAAAATATATTAATATTATTGAAAATGATTTTAAACGATATTTAATGATTTAAAATTATTTTTGAATCATTATATTATAAAAAATATCAATATTTACTTAAGTGTAAAGGAATTTTTTGAACCTATCACTAATATTTCATGTATTAACCTCCTATAATTTTTAGAATTAAATTTATATCACTTAATGATTGAAAAATTATAAAAATGACTTTGATTTTTACCTATGAAAAGGGTCTTGCTATAATTATTTCAAAAAAATTATAATTTTTTATTTTCAACCAAAAATATATCCAAATAGATATATAAACTTCCAATTCTATATCTAAATCCTTATGTAGTGTCCATAAACCTCTCCTTTTGAATGCCTTAATCTCAATTGAAATGGGGATATCAAATGAGGAGGTATAGGCCTTAACACATTTCTTTTAGATTTATGTATGCTTCTAACTCTTTAAAACCTATAATAACCATTATTATATTACAAAATTATCATCCCCAATATATTTAAATGTTTTTATGTTTATGTTATAACAATTTTTTATGTTCATTTCCTTCCACATGAAATGAAAACATCAGTCAAGCTTACGTATGAACTACGGTCTCAAAGAGGTGATGTATTTCATTTTTCATCACTTACTATCTTGGAAGGTTGTAATTTTGGAATTAATGGATATATATAATATTTATAAAATAATTATGATTTTTGAAAAATAGCATATTTTTTACCTTTATACCATTCCATATACAAGAAAATGATAAAGTCACTCGTGTGTACATGTGGACTACCACCTCCACAAAGAAAAGTGTATCATTTTTATTATAATATGTATATAGTAATAAATCAATAATATTGAAATAAAATATACTTTTTTACACCTAATATAAAATCAAAACGTCACTTGTGTATACGGGCGGAATACCGCCACCATGAAATTACGTGTTTAATTTTTTATGAAAATCATACAAGATTGGTTTTAAAGTTTATTTTTTATATAAACTTGATAATTATATAATGATTAATATTTTATAGATTGTGTAATAATGACCCTATTGACCACCGTCAATACACTAATGTTATTTTGAGATTATAAACCAAACAACCTAAAACATATGATGTAAATTTAATAAATTTAGTAAAAAAATAAAACATGATAATAAATGAAATAAAATTAATAATGATGAAGGAATACCATTTAAAAATTTTCTTAAGGAAGTATAAAATCAGTACAATTTTATTACTCTGGAATGTAAAATATATATAGGATGAGTCAAGAATCAAACATTATTTTGATTTTTTTAATAACTTTTTCACTGATATTTATGTTAGTTAAAATATTTCAATATTGTTATTATTTATCCTTAGAAGATTTTTAGATCTAGTTTTAAAAAATTGCATTATTTAAAATATCTTATAAAGGAATATTTTCCAAGTATTTCGAAAGAATTATTTTTTACTTTCTTTATAGAAGTTAAAAAATAATGTTTTATTTACATTTACATGATGACTACTTGTTCCATATACCATAATAATGATTCATTATCAATATTAACTTAAAGGATTCTATTATTTTTATAATAATGTCATATTCTAATTATTCTGGAATTTTTTTTGAAAAAAAATCAAAAGAAAATGATATTTCGTATAATATAAATAAGATAATTGAATGTGATTTTTTAAGTGATAAAATGAAAAAATTTATAGGTTTTGTTATGGAAATGATTAATTTAATGTTTTTAAATCATTATATGGTTTTTATATATTTTATATGATAATGGGTGAGACTGATATAACTCTAATGATGGGTCAGATTGATATAGCTCTCCAATACAATGGGTAATGTGTATAGGGTTAACTTTTTTAAGTTTCTCCTATGAAATGGAAAAAATTAACTTGTGATAAGTTAATACTATTAAATGGATGGGTTCAGATTTTGATATGTTACTCCTAGAAATTGGATAGGGTTAACATGTAATAAGTTACTTCTAAAAAGTGGTGGAGTTAACAGATATAAGTTACTCCTAATATAATGTTGGAATTATCCTCTTATTTGATTTCATGATGAAAGTAATATGTGATAAGATTCATTCATGGTTTTTCATTTTATTCAATGATTTTTAATGGAAATATAATGATTTCATGAGGTAATTGAATTGGTTTATTAAAGTTTTTCACTTTCTAAAGGTGAACAATGTTTTTCAAGGAAATGGTGATCTATGTCACCTCATGTTTTATCAAGTGACTAACATGATTATAATTTTTATTTTCTGATTTATTATAAAATATTTTATGAAACCTTTGGTATTTGATGATAATTTCATAATAGAGAAATTATTATTTTATCTAAAACATTATTATGTAATAAGGTAAACTACCTTATGGATTTTCATGAATATGGATATGACTAATGGGATTACTATCATTTTATATACCTTAATAAGATTTTTTTTATCATCTGACATTTTCAAATGTTTTTTATAGTGCATAAGGTTGTGTGTTATTTATTTAAAGTCAATTGTGACACAACTTGAATGAAGTAAAATTTTCATGAATGAAATAAGAGTGTAAACATAAAAATATATTTGTGGAAACATTTTACATTATTTTTAAATACCACATGTAATTCATTTCACAATTCTATAAAAATATAAATCTAAATGACATTGAAAATTTAATAATGTATAGAACATTTTATAAATCAATTAATAATATGTTTTGTATGTTGTGAGGCATTATATTCAGCCACTAATCTCACCCGGAAGGAGTCTAAATAGATATAAAACATTTCATTCATCAATTTCATTAAAATAATAGGTTAAATGGTTACCACAAAATTAATGATAAAAAATAATAATGTATATATAAATAATTATTGTCTATTTAAGAAACACTAACATATTTCACTGTTAGATACTTATCACCAAGCTAATGGTCAGTCTTGAAAAAAATACAAGCTCACTTTTTTTATTTAAAAAAATCAATATTTTGAGGTAAGATATATTTATTCATCATTATCACTTGATTAAAATTTTTATATTTGATACATAACCTCAAGATACCCTTTTATGTCTAAAAAAACAGCATGGTCAATGGGGAAACAATAAAAAAATTAATCCAATATGATCTAGAAAATCTAATTATATCTTTGACTATCAAAACTACTCTAGTTCATTATGAAAAATTTAGAATTATATAAGCCCCTCTCCAAGAAAAAATTTAGTATATAATTCTTTATCCCTATTAGGTAATGGTTCAGAGAAATACTCATCAAAAACATCTAGATGTTGATCCACCACCCTCATAAGAAAAGGTATATTTTCCCTTCTATGAAACCACAAGCCAAACTTGAAGTTTGAAAATACAAGGATCCAATATCTCCAACAATAAGCCCCTTACTACTTTATTAAATATCTCATTCTTCCTTAAATCTATTGATACTTCTATATGTTATTGTAAAATGGAATTATAGTCTATCATTTGTTATTTAATACTTATAATAAACTAGGAAATTTTTTAAAATGACATGGTCAAACAACTTCATCTCTAAAACAAAAAATTCTCATTTTACATCCATATTTTTGATATTGATCATGTACTATTAGCCCAAATATTATTATGTGGTATTTTATTTCTTATTTTAGTTCTTTAAGTACAGAGAATTCATCTTAAATATGCGTCATTTTGAGAAAAAGATGTTAGTGGGGTGGGAATTGGATAAAAGATGAAATTCTACATGTAAATTAAGTATATTCCACTATGATTTCAGAATAGATGGTGAAAGAATTTATCAACTATAGTAAAAGTATCTTGAAACAAAAATTTATCCTAGTACCTTCATTTCAGAGGAACCAATGGTTATTTCACCCATCATAGATTTATTGTTTTGAGGTCCTTAACATTCTATTGATCATTCCATTTTATATGATCAATGATCTCTATCACTACCCCTAATTATTTAAACTTTTCTTCCATTTCCAAATCAACACTTCCCACACAAGGTCTCCAATTTGGAAACCTTGTATGTGTTATTCCATATGATCATCATACCATGTTTTCTCTCTTGTCAAGTGGATGTTTTATTAACACTTTTTACGATGTGTGTTTCCATAAATTGAATTTTAATATTTCGAATGATTGATTATGGATATAAAGTTAAACCTAAAATTAAAATATATTAAATTATATGGGTAGGATGTAAAACCATTTGATTTTAGAAAAGAAAACTATGTTTGATTGTATATTCAACTTTCAACATCAAGCATAAATGGCCTGTGAAATATATAACTGTTATAACCTAGCCATTAAATTATTGTGTATGAATATTATTTACTAATTCATGATATATATATATATATATTAACAAATAAAGTTAATTCTCAATAAAATTATTAATTTTTATAATAAGTAATCAATCAATTTTTTATAGTAATTTTATTCTTCAAAAATATGTTTTCGTAAAAATGATTTTTATTTATTTTCTTGAAAAAATATTATAATTAATTTTTTGTAAATTTTAGAAAAAATATTTTATAAGATTAATTTTTTTTGAAATAATAATTTCAAAATTTACTTTGGTATAAATTTTTTGATTTTTCGAAAAATATTGATTTTTAGTTGAAATGTTAAAAATTCAATTTTTTGTAAAACTGTAATTTATTTTCAATAAATTAAATAAGTTAAAAGTTAAATTATGTTTTAAATATGACTTAAATTAAAATAAGTATTATTTAGTTATATTTAATCTTCTTAATTACTTTTTAATCAAATTAATATTGTATTTTAGTATACGTTTCTTTTTACGTTTAAAAACAAGTTTTTATTGAAAATAGTTTTAAAGTGCATAAGGATTTTCATTTTTAATTAATTAATATAAAACCTAACAATAAATTTTTTAAATAAAATTTATATATTGTATTTAAATAATAATTATTTTATATTCATACAATTTTTATTATAAATTGTATATTTGATATAAAATGATATTTTTCTTGAAAAATACACATCTTGAAAACCTGTTTTTTCATCACATATGCGGGTTTTGTTTTAAATTTATTTTTTTACAAATTTTAATTGAATTTATTAAAATTTATTATATATTTTTAATAATTATAATTTATATTTTATAATGAGGTTTACATAATTTATTACCATAGTGAATATTGAAAACAATTAAAATTAATTATCATCGCTAAGGTAAAAATTACTTTATAGTGGGGATAAACTAAAAAATAAAACGTTCAAAATGACCAAAGATATGTATAAAAACTATTTTATGGTAATATTTATACCTTATAAATTATAATTCAGAATAATAATTACTTTTTAAACCTTTTTCATGTGAATATCATGGATGTACCTTTTTCTTTTCAGAAATAACAAGTGGGCCACTCATCTCATTTATAAAAGGTCAATGCTCTCATATATTCTTCACATCATCAACCATTTTGGTTCAAAAAATAACTTTCCAAATAGCTTAATAAACTCCATACCCTCATATTAGAATACTTGGTTTGATCAGAAATCCATTCTAGGAATACATTCGGTATATTTCAAAAGTGGTGGTCTGAGAAGAGGTTAAATTACAAACTATGCATTTTAGTGTTATTTATTCTTCCACCTCCTTAAAATATTCTTTTAATTTTATCATATGATAAAAAAAATATCATATATACTTTGATGTAATTATATTAATTTAATGACTTAAATCCATAAACTTTACCATTAAATGGGATATAAAATCACCATTCGTGTGTTTGGCGGACAACCGCCACACTAACTGATGTCATTCCTTTTCCACCATCACTTCTCATAGAATATTTCAATGATGGATTTTAACTATATTTAGTATATTCATAAAATATTTATAATTTTGGAGTTATTATATCATATATACATTTTCTGATGCCTCGAGTCTTCAAAAGATGAATCAATGTTTGATAGCTTATGTGATACGCAACACTTAACCCTAAAAAACCATGATTATTTAAAAAAAATCATTATAAAAAATCCATTATATTTTTTGGTATTAACAAAATTAACTAGTTTATAACATATATATATATATCTGAAATATATTAATAATTTCTCAGTAAATAATCAAACAATTTTTGGTAATGTATTTTGTTCTTCAAAATAAGTTTTCTACAAAAAATATTTTAAATTATTTATATAAAAATATATTATAATTATTTTATATAAATTTTATAAAATTAATTCTATAAAAGAAATCCATTTTTTATATCAATATATCAAAAATAACATTTGGTGAAATTTTAAGATTTTTTAGAAAGTATCGATTTTTCAATAAATAGTTAAAAATATGGTTTTTATATAAAATTTAAATTTAAAACTATATATGAATTAATTTAAATGTAATATTATTATAATTATTTTATTTTATATTAAATTATGTATTATTTATTTAAATTAAATTAATTATATTTGAATCATCTTCACACAGTATTTTAATACATGTTTATTGTTACGATTAAAACACATTTTTCTGAAAACTGTTTTAAAAAGCACAATGTTTCAGTATTATAATTAATTAAAATCACCTAAAATGAGAAATTATTTAAATGAAAATTTTGTATTATTTATCTATCTTTATGAATTTAAATTCAATTAATTAATATTACTAGTAATATAGTTAAACGAAAATAATTATTTCATTAAAAAATTTATTATTTGAAAAACAGATTTTCATCATGATTGTAGGTTTTATATTAAATTATATTATTAAACCTCTGTGAATTTATTCTAATAAAATGGAATTCATATTTGGAATTATCATAATTAAATGAATGTAATTTGGTCAACTTAATTTTTGTACAATGTGAATAGTAAATCCGGTGAATATTAATTACCATGGTTAAATGATAATAAGTTAATTTAGGATAAAAATAATTTAATAATTAATATAAAAAACATTAGCCTAATATATATATTTCCTTTTCATTAAAATTTTTATTATATTTATTTCTTATTTTTTTACAATATAAATGATTAATTAATTAGTTTGATGAAAATTTACTTTTGATATAATAAAACTCAGACTATTTTTTTAATATTTAAATTCAATTAAACAATTTATTTGTGTGAGTTAATATATTTTAAAAAAATAAAATATTGTTATTAATTTGTCATAATTCTATAATTTTTATCAATTCAAATGAAATTTTTATAAGGTTTGGAAAACTGTTATTGTTAAAAATATATCATTTTAATTAAATGTGGATTATTAGTTTAAAAGTGAAAATCCACATATTTAAAAAATTATTTAGGTAAAATGAATATTAATTTTTGAATCATAAAGTTAAAATTTTAAAATGATGAATTTTTCATAATTTTTTGAGATAGTTAAATTTTCTGGTAAAAATTAAATACCGTATAAATATAATTTGTGACTTATGACATAATAATAGACCAAAAGTAATGTAAAGAATACATTAAATGGTATACAAGAAAAATTATAATTTTTTCCTTTAAAATAATGTGATTTTAAGTTTATTTGATTTATTTTATAAATTCCTTATGAATCATCAAAAACATGTAATATTTTTTAATATTTTAAAATCATTTCTTTAGGAGTATTATTATCCTTCAGATAAGAAGGGAAAAAAATTTAAGTTCGAACCATACCCTTATTAAATAATGGAAACCATGAAAACTCATAATAATCCATGAGAAAAACCATGGCAATGTATGTCATTTTAGTTATATTATTATATAGAGTACAGAACCCAAATAAAAAATACATCCCCTTCATTTCGTATATGAACACACAAAAGATCCCATTTATCTCAAATATAACTACTCGGAGCATGTACATAATCTTCCCTCCACTCTCCAGAGTCCTACCAAGGTTCCCCAATCTCTTAATAATCCCATTATGTGAATTTTGAGTCAAACACTGAAGTAAGGACCTTACTCTCGTCCTTTCAATTCAAGAACCATTTTTGAAATTATCCTTTTTAATTTAAATGGGTTATATTGTCATTAATTTATAAAAAATACCTTATAGTATAATTGATGTTATTTTAATGACATACCATTTATCCTATCTCATTTTTACTCTTACCTAAACTGTTACTATGCCAAAATTTAGTAAGGTGTCTTCCACTCTCCTCTTTTTAAAAAAAAATTCTTTTTGTAATGCCTCTAAATTTCCCTTTCCTTATGTTGGTATATGTTCTTACATATTAAAGTTAGAGTCCATTGGATGTATAAATAATTATAGATTCCTTTTACTCTCATTAATCCTTCCATTATAAATTATGTTCTCCCATTACTATACAAAAAATTCGTAAGGGATTTCACTCTTCTCATTTTCATTCAAGCACTTTTGTTATGATATGTCTCTAAATTCCATTTTATAATATTGCTATATGTTATTAAATACCCCCCATAAATTAAATTTTATGTATAAATTATTATATCACCCTTTTACTCTCATTGATCCCCCCATGATCATTTATGTTCACCCATTACCATGCCAAATTATAGTTAGAATTTTTTTTCATAATTCAAGTTTCTTCATTAACTTCTGCCTTAAAATTACAATTTATAATGTTGGGATTTGTTTTTACATTTCCCCATTACTTACCATTTGACTAATATGTGATGATAGACCATTTTCTATATCTCATAAAACCATTTTTATGAATCTTTAAGATATGTCTTTATGTTTCTAAAATTTCACCGGAAATTCTATTTCAAAATTTTTTTTAGTGAATACCATACCCATTTACTATCAAGGTTGTACACATTTATGACATATACTATTTTATTAGGGACGAAAATATGTGTATTCCACACTCCTTTATCATGAAATAAATTATTATGATGAATTAATTCATGTTGTATGCTCTATGTGGAATATGTAAGCTTGTGAATGAAATGAATATGGTGAGTGTGTCCAGATAGTGCTCAATGAAATCGGTAATTTTTAGTATCTTGATACAATATGTTGGGATTGAGAGTGAACCTGATTCCTTTATGGGAATTTGTCCACCATGATATCAGGAGGGTTTCACCTTAACATATACTTATAATGTAGTCTTTTATGTTGTTTCCACATTTCCCATGTTTCCTTTTTGATTACCATTCTATATAATGTCCCATTGTTCATGTTTATGATTCCTACTCTTTTTATTCCCCATTTATATGACTATTTTCTATCTTCTATCTCCTAATTCCATGTTTATTCACTTATTGGGATTTATATCTCACCCCTCAATTATGTTTATCCCCTGGTTATCCCACAAAATTTTGAAATCCATGGAATTTTAGAAGCACGTTAAATAAGTTTTAATAATGTTGTTTTATCCCTCGTTAATGATGTTATACTATGTACATAATTCCAAAAGACACTATAATTATCGTTATTTTGGGTTTTATTATGTGTACTTTAATGTAATAAATCATGAAAAATTGTGTAATAAAGAGAATGTTTTTCTAGTTGGTATCAAGGAAAGAGTTTAGTTATTTTGTGGATGAGTATTAGAAAATTCTAGCGAAAGCCTTATAGATAAGACTAAGTATAATAAAACATAAATAAATTTTGGAAAGTATAGAGTATATTTTTTATCAGTAAAATTCATCCCTATATGGATACTATATAAGGATGTGGTTCTGGAACAAATATACTTAGGGGTAATAACTCTGAAAAAGATCTCTAGCTTGACTTGGGGTAAGTTGGTATATGACAATAGATCGTATTGTACACCTAGTATGACTCTCCCATTGGATATTCATTGGTAAATTATAAGTTCAATACAAAAAATTATTAAGGGAATAAAAAAATTCCCATAATTTTCAATGATAGAAAATAGATCATGGATAACATATATTGAAGACTATAAATTTCTAATTTAAGAAAATATATATCATTTATAATTTATCACTTTAATTTCATTGGATTCCTGATTATGCATTTAAAAATATTCAAATTTAATTCTTTTCCTTTTTATTCTATCTAATGTATGGAAATTGAAGTAACCAAGTAAACAACCAATGTGAAAGACAATGTTATGATTTCCCAAATTATGTTCCCAATTGAATGAGAGCTCAAGTTTAACAAGTAGTTATTATGCCAAACTCGCTATCAAAAATCAAAGTTAACAAATGGAACTTTGTTGAATTCCCAAAGAATTAAATAAAGAGGAAGACAACATCTCAAGTAATTTGATCTGATAAAGGTGATAAGTGAAATAGTACTCAAATTATATACTGAAACATGTTTATAATGATGAACCATGGGAAATTTTACAAGGGGACTATGAGATGTTTTAAGTTAGGTAATATTGGGAATAAGGAATACAATTTCAATTAAAAATGGATAATGTGATGGATTTAAATAAAAAATAAATTATAAAGTACCTTATAAAATTTTATTTCATAAATGTGGAGATGTTGGAAATTATGTAACCAAGTTCCCTATTCAAACAGTTGAGAAGCCTGCTGAGCATCATCAATATCCAGGAATAAGGGAATAAGGAAATTATATAGTTAAGATGGACCATGATGACTGATATACTTGTAACCATTACTCTAGAGTTTTGTAATATATGTTATATTTCAATTCATTCACTACTAGAATTCTTTTATGTTTACTAATAAAATCACGTCACCATATATAGTGATTTTACATCATAAAAAGGGTTATGTGTACCATGTTGTGTTACTAGGATTTTTCTTCTCGAAAATATTATTAGTCATCCTTTAGTGTAATTTGTTTTCATCCTAGTTATGAAATTGTTTTCCTCTTATAAATCCAATATAAAAAAACCAGTGGAAGGAATATACCATATGTACTATAAATAAATTTTCAATTCTAAATAAGTATAAGGAGTAGGATGAAGATTCTATAGTATGAATATTATTTCAATACAAGAATGCATATAAATCTTAAGTGATTGGGGATAAGGAAGGACCTATATTATAGAAATTTTTGTAGTGTAAAGATTCATGTGTTTATTCATGGATATTTTAGATTTATATTGTAAAAATAGTATATCAATGATATTCTAGATATATGAATCAAGAAACATCTAAGGATTTTTCCACAGTGAACTTTCGATAAGGATATGAAATTTATTTTTTAGTTTACCAATAACCTATTAAATTCATTTAGTGATAATGGGTATTTTAGAAAACACAAGATTGATGTATTCATAATCCTTAGTAGGTAATTCATTACGGGAAAAACCTAAATATTATTGGTATGATATTTGTAAGGATAAAATTATGTTTAAAAGCATTGAAACAACTTTTAAATATTTATGTAATGGATGTTTGGTATTATATTTTCATTAATATATTATAGGAACAAATCTTCTTATTTTGATATGACTAACCAAATTTTGGGAGATTTTTAATTGGGTTGAGAGATATATATACTCATTAGGATTATCTGAGATGAATTCTATAACATTTTTGGAAGTGCAAGATTAATTTGATGATACATCCCTTGTGGTTAAAAAACTCTTTAATTTTAAGGGTTTTAGAGTTATATGGGTATTTGATTAAGGAATGATCTATGTTAAAACTTTGGTTCTTTGAATAATTTTGGAGTCTAATGTGGTAAGTTATTATATCACTTTTTGATAACCATTTTAGATTTCGTAGAGATATGAGGGATATATTGTTATTATTAAGTGTGTTTTGTTATCTGTTAGAAGTTTATTATTGTGCTCCAGGTATAAAAAATTCTTCATGAGTTTTCATCATTTGGATAAAAATATGATGTTGTAGTGGAAATTAATTATACTTATCAAGAAATAATATTTCCTTACATTCTTAGTTAATATGATAAAGGAATTCCTTAAATCTATAGAATTAATCATGAATAAAAAATATTTTCATATTTTGATGAATTGGTGGTGATTTTACTCATCACAGATTTATGGTTTTGTGGTAATTGAAATTCTCATGACCATGTTCTCGGTCAAAATAAATTATGTCTTTACTTTTTTTTTCTCTTTAATTTACATGTTATCACTTACCACTAATGTTATCTTACTAGGAAACCAAGTTATTTAATGACCTTCAATCTTCAATTCTCCCTTTTCAAGAGGATTATTTATTAACCCTTTTTATGATGTGGGTTTTTAATAAAGATATTTTAATGTTTCAAAACATTTATTATCAACTTTACGATTAAATTGTGATAATGAAATTTATTAAAGGGGGTAAGAATATAATTCTCCAAGCACTCAAAAGAGATAACTACATTTGATAGCGTATGTGATACACAACATTGAACCCAAACAAACCACGATTATTTAACAAAGACTGTTATAACAAAGCCTCTATATTTTTTGGGTAGGAATATAATTGAATAATTTATGAAATATATATATTTCATAAATATATTGATAAGTTTTTATTAAATAATAAATCAACATCTGCAACGTCTTTTGTTTTTCAAAATATATTTTCTCCAAAAATGATTTTAATTTATTTTTTTATGAAAATATATTATAATTATTTTATAGATCATTTAAAAAAATTATTTTATAAAACAAACTCTATTTTCATAACAAAATACCAAAATTAACTTAGTGTGAATATTTGGGATTTTTTAGAAAATAAACATTTTTTAGTGAATATTGAAAATAGCGATTTAATGTAAAATTGTAATTTCCTTTGATAAATTAATTAATTTAAATGTTCCATTATTATTTTAACTTGATTTAAATTTAAAATAAGTATTATTTATTTATTTTAAATTAATTAATTTAAATCATCTTTACACTAGATTTTAATACAAGATTACTGTTTGGATTAAAAATTCTTTTTTCTAAAAACTATTTTAAAATTCATAATTTTTATCCATTATAATTAATTAAAATATCCCATATTGAGAAATTATTTAAATTTAATATATATATATATATATATATATATGTTTACTAATTGAAATACACAATATTAATATTACTAGTTATAGAGATAAAGTGAAATTATCTTTTCCTTAAAAAATATACTATTCAAAAAACTTATTTTCATCATGATTGTGGGTTTTATATTGTATTCAATTCTTATTTCTCAATTAATTGATTTATAAAATATTAAATTCATATTTTAAATCATCATAATTAATATTAGGTAATAAGTTCAACTTAATGTTTTTACAATAAGAATAGTAATTGTAGTAAATATTAATTATAATGGTAAAGAAATAATAGGTTAATTAAGGATAAAAATAATTAAAATAAGAATAGAAAAAAAATATTTATGTTTTCTTTTCGTTAAAATTATAATTATATTTTTCCCTTATAATTTTTACAATATAAATTATTAATTAATTAGTTTTTTGAAAATTATAATTTGATAAAGGAAAACACAAAGTGTTTTAGGTAATATAAAAATGTATTTAAAGGATTTAGTTTTATGAATTGACGGATTTTTGAAATAAATAATATTTTGAATAAAATATAATTATTAAATATAAATGATCATATAATTTTTATGAAGTCAAATGAAATATTTAAAAGGGTTTGAAAAGTATTATTGTCAAAAAAACCCTTCCTTTCCAATAAATATTGGTTTTTATTTTGATATTAAAAATCCACATATTAAAAAAATTATTTTGATAAAATTTGTATAATTTTTTTAATCAGAATGTTAGAATTATCCAATAATGAATTTTTTATAATTTTTTGAGTAGTCGAATTTTTGGGTAAAAAATAAATACCGTATAAAGATACATTGTGATTTATGACATCATAATGACCAAAAAGTTATTTAATAAATACTATAAATGGTATCCAAGAAAAAATATATTTATCCCTTTAAAATAATTTTATTTTATTTTTATTTAATTTATTGTATAAATTCATTATGAACCCTCCAAAACATGTAATATATTGTAAGGTTTTAGAATCATTTCTTTAGGACTGTGATTCACCTCCAAATAAGAAAGGGCATGTTTTTATTAATTTCATACCTTTACCATATTAAATAATTAAAATGACTCCATTTTGATAGAAATAATGGGAAGAACCTTGGGAATTTTCTAGTATTAGTTATATTATTATTTAGATTAAAAAACCCAAATAATAAAGAAATCTGCCTCATTTTTTATATGAACCCACCCAATAACACATTTCTCCTTACTCAAAGTCCATAAAAAATGTCCATACTCTAAAATTAGTTTTCTAATGTTCTCTCAAGGATCCCCAAGCACTCAAGAATCCCCTATCATGGATTTGGAGTCACACACTCAAGGAAGGGGCTTTCATATCCTCCTTTCAAATCAACAACCATGTTTGAAATTATTCATTAATTTTAAATTGGTTATATTTTCACATATTTATAATCATTACCTTACTATGAAATTGATTATATTATATTACATACAATTTAACCTCTCTCATTTTGACCATTACCAAAACTGTTACTTTGCTGTAATTTAGTAAAGGATCTTACACTCTCCAATTTTTAACATGCTCTTCTTTTTTGTTTTATCTCTAAATATCAATTATCTTACATTAATATATGTTCTTAAATATTCCCCTTATGATCCATTATAATATAAATCATCATTTCTTTCTATCACTCTCATTAATCCTTTAATGATCCTTTCATGATCTTCCACTCTCCGATTTCTTTTTATCACTCTATCCTCTCATTAATTCCATTTTCTTTTATTGGGGAATGTTATTACATATCCCCATTAATATTAATTTAATTTAAAAATTATTATATCTCCCTTTCACACTCATTGTGCCTCCCATGATTCTTTATGTTTACCTTTTACCAAGCTAAAATATAGTTAGGATTCTTTTCTTTATTCAAGTTTTTCAATAACTTATGCCTTCAATTTCAAATTTATAATATAGGTATAGGAATTTTCATGTCCCTATTACTGAAAATTTTATTTATATGTTATCATATTCCAATTTAACTATCATCAATCCATTTTTATGAATCTTTAAGTGATGGTGTTTTTCTGCTGAAATTTCACATCAATTCTCAATGCCAATACAACTGTGTAGTGAATACCATACCCATTTACTATAAAGGGGTTTAACATTTATGGAGATATAAATTTTGATTGGGTACTTACATATGTTTACCATACAATCCATTATTTTTTATAAAAATATGATGATAAATGAATCCATTTTGTATGTTCTATATGGTACACTTAAGCATGAGAATGCAATGAATATGATGGGTGTGCCCAGTAAGCACTCCAATGAATTGGGTAATGTTTAGTATCATGATACATCACGTTGATACATGGATTAAAACTAATTCCTTTATGGTAATTTTTCAACCATGATGTCTTGGTGTGTTTATCATTGACCTTTGTTAATAATGTATTGTTTTAAGTTGTTTCCACATTTTAAATGTTGCCTTTATGATTATAACTATATATCATGTGGTATTGTACATGGTTATGATTCCTACTCTTTTTATGCCAGATTGGTATTCCTATTGTCTAACATGTATCTCCTTAAGAAATGTTTATTTCATTACTATGATTTATAGTCCACCTCTTTCTTCTGTTTTTCCTTAGATTATCAAGTGCAGTTTTAAAATCCATGGAATTTTAGATGAATTTTATGGAAGTTTTAATAATTTTGTTATATCCCATGTTCGAGATGTTATTCCATGTACCTAATTTTCAAAGGAAATAAGCTTGTAGATCTTTTGGGTTTTATTATTTTTACATTAATGTAATAAATAATGAATTAATGTGTAATAATGATCAAGGTTGTTATACCTTCTAATGTTCCATACCACATGGGATAAAATAATGTCTCTTGTGTGTACCGGGGACTACATCCTTGTGAAGTGATGTGATTCCTTTCTCACTAATTCTTTACATAGAATGTAATACGGATATTTTTTATTAATATATTTTATATTTATGAAATTATAATTATATTAATGAAATATTTATCATTCTTAAAATATAATATATCATTTTATTTCTTACACTAATAAATGATAACGTCATTTGAGTGAGTGTGGACTACCACATCTATGAAGAAACATGATTCGTTTTTCATAACCACATAACCCGAATTATATATTTCAGTATTATTAATTAAATAATATTGTATTTATGATGTGATTATAATTATTTAATGTTAGAATAATACATCCAATCTTTCAACTATGACTATTGAAAAATGGAAATGTTACTCATTCTTATGTATAGCCTACTGTCTCCATGACCATAACGTAGTTCATTTTTCATAACCATTTTTAATGATTGGTTTTAAAAAATCTAATTCATAAATAAATATTATAATTTTATTGTGATTATTATTATTTATATGTTTACCTAATGACCTACTTGACCACTATCAACACATTGAGGCTATTTTGAATGAATGAACCAAATGTCCTCAAAACACCCTGTGTAGACTTAACCGATTAAATATTTAAATATTACATTAAAAATAAATAATTTTTTTAATTATAATATATTAATCTATTGAAATGTTCTTATTAAATAAAATAATTGATGAAATCTTATTATATAGAAGTTAAAGGCCATCCATGGAAAATCTGGACACTGACTAAAAATTAAATTTTTTATTATCCAAACGCTTTTGAGGAAAAACTGAGAAACCATCAAAACACTTTTAAGAGAAAAGTGGTAAACCATACAAGACTTCATCACTTAAAAAATTCCAAATATCATGCATCAAAGGATTAATACCAACCAGAAAACACATTCAAAACACCAAATCAATCAACTCTATCATTCAACCTATCAAACATTCACACCAAGAGCCGAATTCACCAGAGATAAGGGCGAGGAAACCACGAACCAAGAAACACGAACATCAAAAAATCTTGAACAATACTCAAAACCAACCTCCACTAATGCCAACTGGTGCGACCATCAACACTAGCCCAAAACCACAAACCCGCTGGTGAGCTTCGGTCGGAGAGCACCCCACCCTCCAACAATATGATATGGCCTCCCAGAAATCCTCCCAGATGAACACGTCCACAGAAGGCAAACGAAGGAGATAGATCCAAGAAGAAAAAAGATTTATTGATGTTGAACCATATTATGAATTCAACCTCAGCCAACCTCATGCAGTGATGACTCTACAAAAACCAACCAGAGACACCTGAAAGCATTCCCCTTGTGAGTCGCACTGAGCAAACAATGACATGCCATGTCGGATCTGACCGCAAGCTGCGTTGATGCAGACCAAACTAGAAGTCAGTGCCACACATGGGATACCAGTCCGCGATCCACACATATTATGATATGAAACAGATGAATCCAGAGACCATGTCATGTCGTACCTACCCACAAGACACACACTGACGCCGGTTTTGTGTGAGTTGTGATGGATCTGGCCACATGACACACTGATGACATTCCATGGCAGATCTGACCGCAAGCATAACTCCTCCAATCCGAACCCAAAGGATTAGAAAACCATGCCTCATTGGATCAGCCCCCAAGCCATGCCGACGCCGTATCTATCCACACTGCAACGGATCTCACCAAAAGCCACACTGATGCTGGACTAAAGCCCAGAAGAAGCCTGGGAGCACAACTGAGCCACACAGCCACCAAACCGAGATCCAGGATGTCGACGTCGTGCCACCCGAGCTATGTCGGAGGGGGAAGGGAATGATGGCCGAAAAGAAACCCTAGGACGACGAGAGGGAAACCGAGACACCTCTAAGAGGCCAAGATAAATTATTGAAATGTGAAAAATCTGTACACTAGGTAAGGGTTTTTCTCATCATGATTTTACTTCTGTGTCCAAATTCACCACATGTTTTTATTGTGTGGTATATATACTATCTATTTTACATGTAATATAATTAATCCTTTATACATCATGTAATTTTATGTTTTAATTTTAATTAATTTATCTAATGGGTTTGACTTGAAAATTACAAATTGTTAGAGAGTTTCCTAACTCAATTTCATTTTTTTGGGTTATAAAACATCTTCATTGACTCTATTCTGATAATATTATGTGTGAATTGATCTCCAAATTATTTTATTCTATATTAACACGTTTTTTAGGGATTTACATTTTTACACATAGTCTCTCTGTAGATTAACTCTCAATTCAGTGACAATAGCTTTGTATGTGCTCATTATCCCAAATCCATTTTAATGGGACATAGGATTATGATATACTCTGATCTTCTTTATGAGGCACATATAAATAATTTTTTTTGAATTTATATCATTTATATACTTATGTTTGTGATATTTAAAGTTTCATTTAATGTTATTATTTTATAGGGATTACAATTAATGAGTTACCAAAGTGGAAAATTCTCTATTTTACAATCTCATTTCTTTCGAGATTGTGTGTTTTCAACTTTAATTGGGGGAAAATATTATATTATTTTCTTCAACCCAATATCCTTTTTTATCATTTGATAATTAATTTTTTTCAAATGAATAATTTCTATTTATTTTCTATTTGATTTCAAAAACATCTAGAAATTCATTTTTAATTGAAATTGATCTTATATTTTCTTTTAGATTGTGTGTCTTTCTCTTCTATATCCATGTTTTCTAAAATGATTTAAAAAATGTTCTTTATAAAAATAAATGATATTATAAATATATTTTACATGGTATTTTAATTTATTTCAAATTTTTCTAAAAGGAAAATTTTTAATGTTTTACAAATGACTCATTATTGATTCTCTTTTAAATTTTTTGAAAGGAATGTTTATTTTTTAACATTCAAAAAATGAATAGATTACCCCATCATCATGGACATTATTTTATTGAAAATTAATTTATATTTTTTAATGTTCTTCTTCAATAAAATTGATTTTCATAATATTTTGAGAATTTGTTTTAAAAAAGTAATTTTGAAAATAAAAATAATATTTTCCAAAAGAAATTTTTTTTAATGATATTTTAATGGTGTTTACATTCATAATTGTCAAAAACACTTATTGTTGCTTATAATAGAATGAGAGTATTTTGTAATTATACCATCCTCATTATTTCTCTGGATGACTTATTATTATTTCTGAGATATTATTATGGAATTCATTTCTTTTCCCTAGGTTAATCATGTTTCAAAGATATTGTTATGGAACCATTTTCTTTTCCATGGGTTAATAATTTTTCAAACATATTTTTATGGAACCTATTTATTTTATAAAGTTTAATCATGTTTCAAATATATTTTTATGGAAACCATTTATTTTTTATAGTTTAATCATGTTACAAAGATATTTTCATGGAACTCATTTTTTTCATGGGTTAATCATGTTATTAATGGAATAACGATGATTTTTAAGAGTTTTATGACAAAATAAAAAATATATTAACATTATTCATGTTATAGTTCTTTGAAATTTTTTATATGATGGGTGAACCCTAAAAGAACTGGGTGATCCTATTATTGAATATATGACAGGTTCTCTCAGAAAGTGTCATGTGATCCGGTTATAGCTGATACTATGGGTGCACCCAGAAAATGTTCGAATGCATTGGGTAATGATTATGCTATATAGAGACTTATTTTGGAAGTCTAAGATATTCTTATTCCCTTTCTATGTGTTTTATAAGGGTTCTATAAGTGTTCTATGAAGATGATTTTCCAAGATACTAACATTATTTAACTATGCTTTCCCTAGGTTTATAATGTCTCTTTAAGTTATGATTGACATCATATGGATCATGATTATTGATTAATGTTAATCTTTCATTTATTAATGATTTATTCAATGTTTCATGTTTGATGATCCAATTAGTTATGGGTATAAATAATTTTATGTTATAGTCATGAACATTGATTATGATTTCATACCCTTATGAACTTCTTTTTCTCAATGATGATATTCAAGTGTTAATGATTATTTTTGCCCTTACTTATCATTTTAATTCAAACGTCTTAAGTTTATTTTTCCCTAGGCTATCAAGAATGATTTTTAATGAATTGTGTTTAAAATAATTTCATATGGATGATGATGATTACTTAATGTGAAATAAGGAAGGCCAGGTTAAGTAGGATAAATGCTCATTTGAGGAAATGGGTACTATTTTTGTAAGAATTTTTCCAAATTATATAAAACTAAAAACCTAAATGTTTATTGAGAATATAAGTGACGCAATATTTTATTTTTATATTTCAAGTTCTGCATGGAAAAAAATTGTTTCACCTTCATTGGTTTTAATGTCTTAAATGTTATTTTCATGTATTTTTCACTAAATCTAGAAGTGTTGGATGGGTTGTTATATTTTTTTATTTTTATTTGAATTGCATATTTATTTTCTTTTCAAAACCATAAGATTTTGGGTAATCCTAATGTCCATTTCCACCATAATAAAAAATGGATGACTTACTCAAAGCTATTAAAGTACCTTATGTATAATGCCCTTTGGGGACTTGGTTTTAATCTATTGAATAATATATTGACCATACATTAATATTGTATGATGATAAAATAATCATAACATGAAATTCTTATAATAGTTTCCTTATAGGTACAAAATGTTTCACCATCCTTTACTTTAAGGTCACGAAATTCCTTCCCCATTTTCATATGAAGAATATAATTAAAGTACTTATTGAAAAATAATCTCTTAAACTAATCCCACTCCATGGAGTCAATTTTATATTATTTCCGCATATCCTTTATTATAATCCACCATTTATATGATTCTCCTTCCAAAAGATAACAACCAAAATGAATTTTTCATGCTCCAAACACTGGAGAATGTAAATTATATTTTCAATGTTACTAATCCTCTATTTAGTGATTAGTAGATTAATGGAGCTACTAAATGAAGGTAGTTATTTTAAAATAAAGGAATCAATAGAACATTTTTTTGCTCTATTATTCTTTTATAAGATCAATGTGATTCAAATATTGAGAATTAGTGTGAACATAAAAACAAGATTTTTCATTCTAGTTTCTATAACATTTTGTTGCTCATAAAGAAAATCATTGAATTATCTATTACATTCTACATTAACATGATTTATTTAGGTTCCATACATTGAATAAAACCAAAAATTATAGTTTAAGAAACAATAATAATAATGGGGAACCACAAAATAATGAAAAAGAACATATAGATATCTAAATCATGAAACATTATTTTCAATCTATGACACCTTATGATTAACCTAGGTCATTCATGGCCATTATTTGAATATTTCATGATGGTTTAAAAGTAGTTTGTAAATTTACAAAATGTATCACATTGGTTTCTCAAACCAGGTGTGAATCAAGCCCCACTATCAATAATCAGGTGACGATCATGTCAAATTAGAATTTTACCTTCTCAAAGTTATTAACCCTTGGAACAACTATGATGAATCCATATAAACTTGTAGTATCTTGATAGGGATGTAATTACTTGGAAACCACTCACTCTACCCTTCACCAAAATTCCATTATATCTTTATTCAATTGAAATTATCCTTATGGTTTTAACTAATGTTTTATCATCATATATTTCCAAGGTTAACTAAACCTATCCTCGTATACCAACTATAGCAACCTAGGATTTTCATACGTACATATTAAACATTTATATAAGAATATACATTTCATTTTACAAAAACATGCCTAAGGACCCTAAAGTTTTAGTGTCTTTGGAAACATCAATACATAAATGACTGGTTTATAAGTAAACTAAATCATCTCCCACAATTTTCTTTATAATTAACACCCTTCATAGGCATATCATATATGATACCTTTCTTCATAACCTGGGAATAAGAAACATCAAAAAAAATGGGAGATCAGATTCTCTGTATGGGTAAACAAGTGATGTATGAATAAAACATGATCATACAGGTATAATAACATGAGAATAACATTTTAAAACCATACCCTTCATTAAAAATATCAGAGTGTTTATCCATTACATAAATATTGATTGTTCATAAGACATAGATCCTAAAAGACTAAAATAACATGACACCTAAGAACATAACATCAGTATAAGTAATATATTTTATTCATACACATAATTATACAAAATCATTTCCTTAATAGTCAACGATAACTTCCAAAACAATCTTATTAGAATGAATTCACTCACCAAACCATCATAGTAGTCAAGGGTCACTACCAATACTATCATATTGGATAGATTCTACTACATAATTAGGTTAACTCCCCATTCCAATAATGTTTGTCTCATGAGATATCAATCATTAAAAAATTAATTGGAGGGATATATAAGTCCGACCAATTATATAATGAAAAATTTACATATCTATGCAACAAGATCATAAAACATTAAACATATCATTTCCCATGAAAAGAAAATAGGTTACATAAAAATTTCATCATGGAATTACCTATATAAATGAGACAAGTTTTATAATAATTTCATTAATTTTTGTATGAATAACTAGAGGAAAATAAATGGGTTTCATAAAAATTTCATTATTTCATTCTGGAATAACCCATGGAAAAGAAATTGGTTTTATTAAAATAAATTCAACCTTAATATAAACCATATAGAGAAATAATAAAGATGGTATCATCTTATTATATCCTCATTAAATATTAATTAATATAAAATTATTCCATATTTTAAGTAAAATTATTTTAAAGCCTCACTTGGAACATTTTTTTAGAAAATATCTTTTTTTATTTGAAACCGCTTTTTTAAATATATAAAAATTTTTAAAATATTAAAGAAACCTTTAACTTTTTAATTAAAATAGGAAAAATATATAGGAATTTTTAAATCATTGAGTTATAAATATGGTGAAAATAGTTTTAATGTTGTACATGTTAAAACAAATATTAATTTAATATTATTATTAAAAATTCAAAAGAAGATTATTCAGAAAATGATAAGAATATTCCTTTTAAAATATTTTGTAAAAAAATGAAACATTGTTAAAAATGAATTTAAATTAAAATTTTAGACTATTAAAAACGTTATTTAAATCATTTTTAGAAAACATAGACATAGAATATAAAGGGATTTCGACCGAATAAGGAAATAAATCCAATTTTCCTTAAAGACATTATTTTGGAATCATGAGTACCTAAAGGGATTAAAATGAATTTAAAACATGAATTTTAATTAAATAACCATATTATAAAAAAATTAATGAGTTTATTGAGAAAATTAATATAATATTTCATTATCATAAACTTAGTCATAAATAATTCCTTTGATGAGTGAGATTATAACATAAAAACATTCCAAATTTAAAAACATTTAAATCATAGGACCCATGAAATAAAGAAACCAATATTGATATTTATATACCCTAATTATAATGATAATAATCATAAAAGTAATTCATGGGATGTATATACACAACACAAAAGAATCAAGTAGTGTATAAGGCATGTGTCCCATAGAATTAAAAGTGAGGCAAAAAATCAATTACCTTGTGTATCGACTTCATTTATACACATTCAAACATCCTATATAATAAATATATATTTATTATAAATCAATTATAAAAACTTACACATATATATCATACAATATAAGACATACTTAAAACCTTTTATCACATTTTTTTTAATAATTCCTTTTTTAAAATCATGCTTCGGGTAATAACTGTTTCATTTTTCATATATGTTTTGGTTTTTCAGTTTCGGTACTTTTACACAAATCATAGTTAAATAATCTGAATAAATTTTACTATTATATAAATATAATATATATTAACTATATATATATTTATAGTAATCCATAAAAGTTATATTCAAAAAATGAATTACATCATTCATGGAGGCCATATGTAACACCCCGATATTTTATGAAAAATATTCTTTTTAATTTCATTAATGTATTGTGTTGTTCGCTACACCAAAATGAGCTTGCAAAACATGCATCCTTGACTTTCCTTTCATTACACACAATCGCGACCTTCCTCGATAGCATGTGTAGTACGCAATACCGAGTTTCACTAAACAATGATATGCTATTAAAATATTATTAAAACTAGCCGTTATGAATAGTAATAACCACCTTTTAAAATTTTAGAAATTTTATCTCTCAAAATGGACTTCATTTTTGGATTCGGAATATCAAAATTAGCTTAGGGTGAAATTTCGGTACTTTTCGGATAACTTTCATTTTCTGAAGAATAGTGAAAATTACTAAATTTTAATTAAAAAAACGTTTTTAATCGAAGTAATTAATAGTGATAAATTAATAATTTGAGTGGTTTTAAAGTATATTTAGAATATATTTTTACAATTTAATACAATGTTGGTCATTGGATGTAATTTCACATTTAAACCAGACATAAACAAGTGTCAATCTTTTGATAGTTATTATCTTTTAAGAACACGCTATTTGTTTTGACGACGGGAATTAATTTTTAAATTAAGTAATGAAACTGATATGTTTTGAATTCAGTAAGATAGACATCTTTTTTCAGTTCATAATATCAAATATATCTTAGGCCTAATTTTTGGTATTTTTCTGGAAACTTTCATTTTTTGATGAATAGTGAAACCACTATGTGGTAGATAAAAAAATGAATTTTTCATAAAACATAATTTTACCGCTTCTGTGAGTAGAATTTAAAAAATCCGAGAGACACGGTTGATGTTAGTAAGTAAAATGTGGTTCAATGAGATGAAAATAATTTTTGGTGAATAGTAACTATTTACTTTTTTTACCACGGTTGAAAGTAAATATTGTAATTAAGGGTAACAATGATATTATTATTACCCTAACACATGTCCTAATTCTATTGGATAAGTGTAATTCGACCAAAAACAACCTTACGAATAAATTATGACCATTTAGACCCACTTGGATTAGATTAGGACATTTATTATTAATTTATTTAAAGAAGGGTTAAAATAGTTTAAATCAAAGTTTAATAAGTATATCATTTTTAATATTGGGTCATACATAAGATAAATTCGAATATAAATATTAATTATAAATCTAAGAATATTTTCTACATAATGGTATTTTATTTGTAATTTTTAGACATTAAATAATTTGATTTATTTATGACACAAAGATGATGCAGTAATTATCTTATTAATGAAATATTGACATAATTGACGTTATAAATACCAAAATAAATGTAATTTGGGACTTTTTATGAATTCTACTAATTTTATAGGTTAATAATACATGTTATTATTTATTTATTTAACTTTTTTTGAACTAATAATTCTGTTATGATTTCACAAAAATCAATTACTAAATAGTGTCAGAATTGACATTAAATAGTTTTTAAAACAAATATTATATTATTTATTATTATTGTATTCCTAAAAATATAAGGTTCCACAAAATGACTTATATAAGGTTATATATATTAATAATAAACAACTTTGGGTTCTTTTGTCTTCTTATAGTATGTTTATTAACCTTATAGTGTAAGAACACAAAAAGACACGGTAAAAGTAAAATTATCTAACTTAATGTTAAATCTAAATGATAAGGTTAAAATAGGAATCTAAACTCGTCTAAATTCTATTGGATGAGAGGATTTCGACCCATCCTCACCTTATCTTCGAAATAAATCAATTTGGAGCTATTTAAATCCGAATTTTGCTTTATAATAAAATAATATTTTTAGTTATTCCAAAGGTGCCCCTCTCCTCCCTTATAAAAGGGCACCTCCTCCCTCTCTTCCTCACACCACTTTGAACCTTCCAGCTCGGCCAAACCCTGAAGAATTCTCTTCTCCACTTCCCTAGAAACATTCTATAGGTCCTGTTATTCTTCAAAGACCAATTTTAGTTCCCTAAGAGGAGGACTCAAAGAGGCGCTTCAAAGAAGAGGTAATGTCCGTTACCGATTCTTTCAACTTTATTTCTTCTTCCACCTTTTCTTCTTTAGTTTTTTTATTATGAAGTAATAACATCAGTATCACCCATATACATATATGTTATTATAAGTTTGAAACAACCCTATTTCACCATCTATCCATCCTACGGAAAATGAAATCACCGTGCATGCGTACGTACGGAATACCATCTCCACGCCGTAGTGTAATCTATTTTCCACCACCACCTTACTTGGATGGGTATAATGGTGTAAATAATAACTATAAATGATTATTGTAAAGTGATATTGATTATGAAATATTATACATACACTCCAGTACAATTCCACGATCATGGGAACGATATCATCGCTCATACATAAGTACGGACTACCGTCTCCACGACGAGATGAGATTCATTCTCCACGTTAACCATTAATGAATGATTATAAAGTATATATAATAAGTAATCATGAAATATATGACTTAATAAATATACTGTATTTATGTGTATATATATGTATGTCATCTACTTAATTCCATTCAACTCAATAAGGAAATGAAAACAGCGTTCATGCGTACGTATGGCCTACCGTCTCCATGAACGGTGAATTTCTTTCCATTTACTGATCTATTATATATATATGTATATTCTAAATATATAAATCATGTTATATATTCTGGAAATAAGTAATCATGATCTATGTAATCATATGAATAATTAAAAGTCAAAACACGGACGACAAATGAAACGATTGTACCCAAAACGCTTTTTAACATGGAATTTACAAAAGAATGGGTAATATAAAATCATAAGTGAACCATATATGATATCATAACAATGAGTATCATTCTGGAATAATTCAATGACATTATTTAAATCATTATACAGGAGGTTCAGACTCTTACGAAGCAAATCAGACCTAAGGTAAGGGAAATACCACAATCTCATTTTTATCCGAGATTGTTTATACTTTGGTATTTACTGGGGTGTATTTTATCATCCAAATCTATGTTTCCTCAATATGTAATAATATTTCCATCCACCTACAATTGTTTAAATGCTATTTTACCCTTCGGTGAGTTTTTAGTAAAAGATTTGAAAGGAATATTTTGTCATTTTTTGTACGAGGTACTTTTTTGACTTTTCTGACAAAAGTACGAGAAGAATGTTTTTTTTAACTTATACGCCATGAATGGATTTTTAAAACATTATTTCCAAGAAGATTCCTTTACAAGCTTTCACGTTTATTTTTAATCAAATTCTTTTAGTTTAGAATGGTATGACATGTTAAGAAAGGAAAAGTGTTTTTGAAGTAGAAAGGATATTTTCTTCAAGAATGGAGTTCAAGTGTTTTATCAAAATTATTTTCCATCTAAGATAATAAAGGGTTCTGTTTCTATCCCTATTATTACATTTATTTGATTATTTTGTGATGGAATTATATTTATGAATTCCTTTATCTTATATGAATTGTTTTATGATGTCACAATGTTTAAGATTCCCATTTTTATTACATGGGTTATGCAATAATGTATGGTTTATGATTGTATGGCACACATAAGAATGGTATCATTATGAGATGGGTGGGACCTATATCACCCTCCAATGCATTGGGTAAAAATTTTATATCTCATGACATAGACATGGCTGGAACGGCAGGTTAAACCGGTTCAGTGAAACAGGACTGAAACAAGGAGTGAACTCGGTTCAGAAATGGACTTTGTCCACTAAGATAGTCTTGGAAATGAGTCTTGACTTATAAGAAATGATTCTCTATGATTATGTGTGTATGCCAAAAAGTTTCATGTTTTATGTTAAGATTATTGGGATTACATTTCACTACTATGATTTATCCCATGTTATGAAATTATGATTTCTTTTGCAGGTTATGATTTCCAAAAATTATGTTCTTATGTATATGATGTGATTGATATTTCTTTTTTTTACCCTTACTGAGCATTTGATCTCACCCTTTTATGTTTTCTTTTCTCCAGGATATAAAGAAAGGTTTTAGGTATAAAAAAAGTAAGATCTTTATGGGAGATGTTGAAGATCTTTCACCACGATTAGAAGATTTTATTCCGAGTTTCCAAAGACACTAAACTATTACGGTCCATGTGTGTGTGTGTTTTTTATGTACTAAGTATTCCGCAAAAGTAATGTAATTTTCATGTACGTTAATCTTAGGGTCTCTACACCATAGGTCGGACGTATGCATGAACACTGTTTCTATTCTCTCGACAAATGGAATGAAATAAAGGTAAATGTTAATTAAAATTTACAGAATCATTTTTAAAACATATAAATTCATTATATCTATCATTATATCCATATATTTTAAAATAAAATAAAAGAATAATGGCATGGCTTCATGGGATAGATAGCCCACACATATACATTAGCAATGTTATCGTTTTTTAACAAATTGTAAGGTAAGAAGGTAAATATGATATTATAATTATATAAGTAAAATTATTTCATAAATATCATATAAAAATGTCAAGTCTAAGATTATATAAATATTTGAGAGTCAGTGATGGAAAATGAATCTCATCGGTTTGTGAAAAGGTAGTTTGTTGTACGCATGATCGACGGTTTAATTTCCAATTTGCAGGAAGAGAATATGTATATAAGTTATATAATTAAAATCATAAAATATATATTTTTGGGAGATAATTATAATATTATAATATTATATTTTTACAATATTTGAAGTAGCTGTTGTAAGAAATAAAATAAAAACACTTGGTTAAGAGCAATATCACTTCAACGGATAACCTCCTCTGGTTTGTAATAAAATCCCTCTTAGATGAGTTTTTTTAAAAAATAATTGATATGTGACATGATGGGGAAAGTAAGGAAGTGATTTTAGTAGGTATTGGATGATCCAAAAGAATATATAAGTCATAATAGGAGAAGAGAGGTGTGCACTTTTATAAGTGGAGAGGACACACTTCAATTTTTTGAAAAGAAAGAGTTATACCCATATTTTACACTTGTTACAAGGCTCCAAAATGGACCATTGTCAATTTTTAAATGAAATAAGGTCAAAATATTGTCATTAAATAATAATTGGAAAAACAATTTAAGGCATTTTAACAAATATATTTTTAGTTTAACCCCCAGTAAACCCATTTAAACAATAACCACATTAATTAGTTTTTGTTGTTTTTATGATTCATAATGAAAAAAATAATTTCATATTATTATATAAATTTAATTACACATATTAAAAATATGTAATCTATTTTTAAAATTATATACACCGAAGTGGCTGAATTTAATTTAAAATTAAACCTGCAGGCACAATGAAAAAGAATTTTTCCAAAGAGAAACTTTTCATAAGTATTGAAAGTTTCAATATAAAAATTAAATATAAAATCAATTAAAATGATCCAAATTAGATTAATAAAAATATAATAGTAATAAATATACTTTTAAAATTATTTTAAATTATAATTTAACTTTCTAAATACTTTAAGTGAAATGGCAGTTTTCAAAAAAATAGTATTTTCTCAATTCATCTAAAAATTAATATTTTCAAAAAATTATCGAAAATTCACTCTAAGATAATTTAAAAATAGTGATTGAAAATTGAATTTATTTTTTTAAATCCAATTTATAAAAATATAAAATATTTAATTATATTATTTTCTCAAGAAAATAAGTAAAAACCATTTTTTATAAACTTGTTTTTTTAAAAAAAATTAAGACTTTACTTGAAAGTATATTTAGTTTATATAAACATTTATACATATTTTAAAAATATGTTCATTTACATTCATACATTAAATATTAATAACTATGTTATAATGATCTTTTAAAAGATAATAATATCATTTTTATATTATGGTGTGTTAAAACTCGATGTAGTTTGTAACACAAGCTGTCGAAGAAATTAAATTTTTTCAAGAAAAATATTTCATAAAATCACATGGTGTTACAGATCACCTCATAACCATCTACACATGTCGATCTATTCAATAATAATGAAAACCTTTTCATTGACTTCCCCCACTACCTACACCCCTAAACTCCCTACCATTTACCATGTGTCCAACCACTCATACCTATCACATTGACTCGTTCAAACCCTTTCCCCCTAAGAACCCCACCACTTACACCCCTTTGAACCCCAACATCTTCCATGTAACTAACTAAATTCTCTTCTTGTGCATCATGAATAAACCACCCTATCGCCTTGAACCCATAGTGACCTCCTCCAAAATATCCTTTACACATAAATCATCCCCATAAAATTAAATTATGGGTATAGTACATTATCAAAGGTGTGAACCCCTGATGAGAGTCATAATAGACAGTACCTATTCCACTATAATATGAGCTCACATGATACTTTCTTCATATTTAGACATAAATTAGAATAATGCCTCGTATCATTATAAATAAAACATTTCACAAAATTATTAACATTACTGGTCTATCTAATACCATTTCTCATTTATTTAGAGTAATGGTATAAATTTTTGATCCCGCCACACCCGGATCAGTTCTCTAATGTCGTCTAACAGTCCTCAAGATGATTCATACCACAATTAGATAAAAGGGGAAATTTACCTTCAAATATTCTGGATGTCTATTCCTGCAACACATACATATCATGACCCATCCCCTGGGGCCCGTGTCGTGACTACCCCAATCCAGCATCCCAAATGCCAGGGGTTGGTGACTAGTGCCCAGTCAGAATAGCCAAATAAAATGGGAGGCATTTTCTTAAGTACGTGTACACATGTACACAAATCCAAGCCACTGACAGTGGAAGGTGAAAGCAGTAAGTAAACAAACGCAAGGTACCAGAGTAGAAATCTGAAGGTAAACGGAGCTATAATGCATGTCCACCTAAAATAGAAAAGTACAAGTACAATTATATGAAACTCCTCCATAGAAAATACTACCTTAAGGGTAGGTACATAGACAAATGTCTCAAACCACAAATGAACATCTCATCTGTTGGGTCACTCTAAGAAACCCCTGGCCCCAGTCCACTAATGACTTTGTTAAATCATCAGTCATCTGCACAAGACACAACATGCATAGGTGAAGCCCGTGCAGGAGTGAGTAAAATAATAATCAGTAGTTACCCCAATCTATAAGTGTATACCACAAATAAATACACAAATTAGACTACCAAAGAGGTACATGAAGTGTAGTCTCTAAGAAGTACAGTCAAGGGAGTCACTAGAGTCAACTCAAACTAGTATAACTAAAGTATGAAAAGCTAGACTATTAGTCGTGAACACAAAACACCTTGTACTACGGAGGCACTCATCCCTGACGATTCACTAAGTCCCACTGGGTCACATAGACCTACTCATCTCTTAGGCCTACTAGGTCACCTAGACATGCTCGTCACTTAGGCTTTATGGGTCCCCAAGACCCGCTCGTCACTTAGTCGTGCAGGGTCACCTAGAACCGCTCGTCACTTAGGTATGCTGGGTCACCTAGACCCACTCTTTACAGTCTTCTCATCACATCCACCCACAATATTCCTGCTAATAGCGTGCTTGATTCTGGGAGAATCCACTCCTCAATCCATCAGTCATATCTTAACTACCACGAAAACCCACTTAGAGTATATCAATAGGAAAACCTCGTCAAGAGCGTCCCAATGCTGTAAATGGATCATTAATTGTATGTGCCATTTGGAAGGTAAGATATTTTTAGTGAAAGGGGGATAGTTGGGTCTGGTTCCAGTTTGACCTAGTCGGACCAACCCAACCCAACCCATTGGGTCGGCGTGGCTCACTAGGCCCGGCCCATCTACCTAGTTAATCATGCTGAAGCGGGATGGTTTGTTCCGGCTGGGACACCACAGGTGCTGCATCTCCAAACCACACCATAGGTCCCTATAGGGTTTTTCCACTGCAGTCCAGCTAGACCGGCACTCTCCTACAGCATCTCCCAAAGCCACTGCTAGAAGCCTGTCAGCAGCCTCTATCCACTTTCTAGAGTGGTTTCTATGGGCCATCTCATTGTCTGTCATCGAGCTGGAGGCCCTTTCCACTGTTGTGGCCCTCCTAACTTTAGCCTTTTTCCACCAAGGGCCTTTTATCAACATTCTTTTTCCACCACTTTGGCCATCCCATCCATATTCTTCTGCCAACATCGTGACCCGCCTAGCCACAACCTTCTGCCACCGCCGGCTCCTAAGCTAGCAGTCTTTTTCTTGGCCTGGCCATGTCGTTGGGCTAGTTTCACTTCCATCATTGTCCTTGTAACATTCTGAAAAAACATGAATAAAGGGGAAGACTAATAGCATAAGAACACCCAAAAAACAAACCAGGCATTTTTTCATGTCGGCCCAGATTCTTTCTTGTTATCAGGGTCACAAGGAAAAAATTTAAAATTGCTATGATTCAATCCGCAATTAAACATAAAGAAAGAACGGATAATCATAGAGATCTAACCCCTTTTTAATACCCACAATGGTAATCCTAATCCTGCAAGAATGATCGACTAACAGATCAAGATGTTAGTGGGTTTATCCCCATTCATCGTTTAGAAAAAGATGAACAACAGAGAGGGAAATGACACAGAAAGAAAAAAACCACTTCCTCGATGACTAGATCGGTCGTTGGTGAAGGAAAGAGTTGCACCACCATCATTCATTGATCCACGATCCTCAATATTTGATTCAAAATTCACAATCAAAGATCCATCAGTATTCATCACCACTTTTCATTCTCCACTGAGAGGCTTCACCAACACCTTTTATTTTCAAGAGCTTCCAGGGAATTTCTCTAGGATTATCAATTTGATCTCGTATCCCTATCAAGATGTTAAATAAAGAAACACATTTCAGCGTCACTATTTCACTGTATTGCATCATCAACACATTGATTCATGTTTGAAAGGAAACAACTACTTTTTCATGGCATCATAGTGTCACTTCACCACTATGAAATGTTAAATGAAATAAAATAAAATTTTTCCAAATATTATTTTATTATCTTTTAAAACCACCATAAATTAACTTTTACCCTCAACCAGCATTGGTCGAGATTAGGCCCCACTTAAGGAAATCACATTCTCACGATCTCAATGGTACTCTTATATTTCCAATCCGAGTTACCATTTATGAGTTATAGAATTTGGAAATAAAATAATATTTATTTATTTATTTTATTTATGGTCCCATCCAAAAAAACGATTTTCTACAGTTGACCCATGACATCCTATGTTAGGATCCACATAAAGAAAACACCCAATTATGAGTACAATGGTGGTATCATATTTTCAATATAATTCACCATTCATGAGTTATAATGATTTTAAAAATAAAATGATTTTATTTAATTATTTTTTTATGGTTATGAAATTTTCAGTTTTCCTCACTAGAGGCCCACACGAACTAATGTCATGTCATTCCTAGGGTAAACCCACCATCCTAAATGCAATGGTTCCCTAGGATTTCATATCCAAGAACCCATTTAAGAGTTATTAAACATTTTTAAGAAAACCAATCACACACGCTATTTAAGAACATAGAATTTTTTGACTGACTATTCCAGGTACACAGGGTATCGGAATCTCAAATCGTCTCAGATCCTAGTCTCAAAAAATTTCTTTAAATTTTCTAAAAAAACTGGGAAAGTACGAGTCATGAAATTCTACCCACCTTAACGCTTTACATCCCTGAAATCCAAACCAAGGGATTCCCAAACAGATGAGGGTATGAGCACGAACCTGAGCCTCCCGCTCCAATGTTCTCACATAGAGATTCTTATGCTGCCACCGAATGCACACTAGAAAAATCAATCACCCATGGAAGGTCATCTCTTATAGATCCCCAATCTCCATTGGAAACTCCACAAAATTATTGTCATCGTCTACATCCATCTCACCCTAGTCAATGATGTGTGATGGGTCATGTATATATCTCCTCATTTTGGGATATGTGGAAGATGTACTGCAACCTCTCTTACTGTGGAGGTAAAACCAAGAGATATGTCACATATCCCACTCTATGATACATTACAAAAGGTCTGATGAACCTCAAATATAACCTTCCACCCCATCCAAATCTATGTATCCCATGTTGAGGAGACTCTCGAAGAAATACATAGTCTCCCTCCTCAAACTCCAGAGGTCTTCTTCGCCTATCATTATAAGACTTTTGACGACTCTGTTCAGTCTTCATCCACTCTTGGATGACATGCAACTTCTCTATAGTAGATTGCACCAACTCCGAGCCCATGAGTGATGACTCCCCGAGGCCAGTCCAGTAAAGTGGAAACTTGTAGGGTCGCCAATACAAGGACTTGAACAATGCCATATAGATGGTGGATTAGTAGCTATTGTTGTAAACAAACTCAAATAGAGGTAGGTGAAATTCTCAACTACATCCCAAATTGATGATTCAAGAACATAGAATGTCATTTATGACTAGAATTTTAAACTTCACTTGAACTTCTGTCTGCGGGTGGAATTTTGTGCTCAAGGGCAGCTGAGTCCCCAACACCTCCCTAAATACCTTTTATAACTAGGATGTAAAGCATACCTCATGATCTGAGATAATCATCTATGGGACTCTATGGAGTCCAACTATCTCATGCACATGAAGGAGTCGAAACTCCCTATGAGACTCTGTTCCCAAAAATATAGGAAGTGACTAACATTGTGAGTTGATCGATGATCACCCAAATAATACCACATCCCATGGACATACATGATAAAACCTTCATAAAATCCATTTATATCATTTCCCAATCCTTCCTTGGAACCCAAAATAAGAAAAGCGATACCCCATTAAAATCGCAGGGGCTTGACATCGTGTGTTGAAAAACCATAAAACTAATTAAACATGCACTCAACTTTTATATCAAAAGGTAAGCCCAACTTCAACCTACTCTGTTATCCATGATGCCTTCCTTGACACCCACATGCATATCCCGATGCATCTCATAAATTTAGGAATCCACTAATAATTACTTCTTATCCTCTGAAAGGAATAATGTGTTTCCCACCTTTCGAATATCCATCTAGGGTATTCTCTACAGAAAACTGATCACTTAAATTCTCACAGCCAGTATCATCAAGATGTGCTTCCCTAACTCACTTTAAGAGTCGAGGGAAAAAACCACCCGTTGGAGCCAAGCTATATCATCTCTATCCATGAAGGATAACTATAATGATACCAAATACTTTGTTTCGTCATTCAAAAACTAATATCTGGTTCTCCTGCAGAGAGCATCCACTACCACATTTCCCTAACAATTAGTACAAACTATTTTGAAGTCATAGTCCAAGAGGAACTCCATCCATTGTCTCTATCTCAAGTTCAAATAATTATGAAATAGTATATACTTGAGACTCTTGTGGTTATGGTAGATGGTAAATCATTCTATCATAAGTTAGTGTCTCTACATCTTTAGTGCGAATACTATCGCTGCCAACTCAAGGTCGTGGGTCGCATAGTTCTGCTCATGTGGTCTTAACTTCCAAGAACCATCTTTCTCCCTTTAGTTTATTGAAGATGTCATTGATACTCAATAACAGATACTTATTCTTCATATTCACCTGATTCAGGTGCCTTAAGTCCACACATAACCTCATGCTCTCGTCTGCCTTCTTGGTAAACAATACTAAGGCTGCCAATGGTGACACACTAGATCTCACGAAGCCCATTCTTTAAAAGTCCTCCAACAGTACCATCTGTTCAAAAATATATATAGGATCCAACTAACATGATGGTGTAGATATCGAGGTCATCCTGACGTACATGTCAATGTAGAAGTCTACCTCTCAATAAGGGGGTAATCCTAGAAAATCTTCCAAAAAGTTGTACTCGTAATCATCCCCCACTATAGGAAACTGGGGAATCATCTCATCCACTACACCAAGGGTTATTCTATCCAACTAAAGAGTGATTAGTTGCACCCACTTGTGCATGAGTCTATCCCATGCTACTTGGGTTTCCTTTTTTTATGACCAATGAAAACCTAATTCCATCACTATGGACATACCACACCCCTTTTTCTAAAATAGTCCAAATGAGCATTGACTATCGATAATGAATCCATACAAAGAATGTCTTTACAAGGCCTCGATGCTGCCACCAAGACGTTAAAACCAAAACTCTCACCTCAAGGGTATGTTCACACTGCCAGCATAACTATGATTATCAAGTCTCCTACCATAGGTATGTCTAGACGTAAGGTTCAATTCAACGGTTTTACCAGAAACTCTAGGTCTTGAATAAGATTCATGAAAAATAAGAATGATTAGAACCAATTTCTATTAATAATTTAGCTAAGAGTAGACATAGACTGTAACTCAAATCATTTCTAAATCCCTTGGGTAATATTCCATGACCACATGAAACTACCCCTTCCCATGTCCTCCATCTCCTTGAGCCTGGTGTGGACCATGTGGTCGTGGTGGTGGTAACATGTCGAAATTTATACCACCTCTTACTACTCTCCCAGCTCCTCTTCCATGTCTGCCGCCCTACTGATTCATCTGTTCCAATCACTATATCTACCCTAGTGGACAATCCACCATTATCCTGTCAGTACGATTGGATAGAAAATCTCAAGGGAGATTTCCCATACCATATTTTTAAATTAATTACCTACTTCTAGGATGACTGGACTCACCCTATGAGCTCGAAGTTGTAGATACCCTAACATGGGACCTCCTCTCAAAACTTCTCACATGTCCAAGTTTTTTAGACTAATGTCGACTTCCTGCTCCTGTGGTCTCTGCTCTTGATTTCCCACTGCTGAAATCCATTGGTTATATCTTCTTATACAAAGGACTTTCAAAAACCAAGGTTCTCTCTACAACACTATCATAAGTGGGAATGTAGATAACAAAAGAATTGGATCAGATATGCTTAGACACACCTTTCTCAAAGGTCTAAGCTCTGATACATTGGTCATATCGTATTCATCGAGTACCTGTAAAGGTTGGTATGATTTGATGAATACTAAACTTCTGACAAGTTGTCATGCCAAATATGTTGAAGCTCTTGGCCATGCATAACCCTTATCTTTTAGGGATATATCCTCTTCTATGAGAATAGTTCTCAAGATCTGTCCATGGAAGAGTAACCTCGTCATAAGATTGGGTAATTTAATCCCCACCATCACCCTACTGAGACACATATAAGGATCACCTCATGGACCTCTATCTAATCTAATGGTGTCCTAACAGGAAGGAATACTCAGTAATCACCTCAAACCAGTCCTCAGCCGCATACACTACAAGAAATATAGGTTTTCCCAACGGTTCTGAACCATTGGGAAAGGCTGCAGAACCGCTTGTATATGTTATACCAACGGTTCTGCAAAATCGTAGGGAATTAAGCCATTGGGAAAGCTTTTCCCAATGGTTTAAAGTGAATTGTTGGGATAGTTTGGAAAAAAATAAACCTATCCCAACGGTTGTGCCAAACTGTTGGGATATTTTTTCCCAACGGTTTGTTTTGAACCGTTGGGAAAACCAAGAAGAGGGCTTCTTTCCCAATGGTTTCTAAACCGTTGGGAAAGGAGTTTTACCAACGGTTCATTGAACAATTGGTAAAAAAATACATAGAGAGGCTATGCCAATTGTTTGAAACTGTTTACATAGCCTATGCTGTGCAAATTGCACAGCAGCTTGCAATTTGCACATCAGCTCTCATTTTGTGCAATTTTCACAGCAACATTCCTTTTCATTTTCAATCATTTCCAATTATTATACCAGCAATAAACTAACACATACAAATACAATTATTGTACCAGCAATAACCAACTAACACATACTTATAGAGAACAAATTCATACACATTTAACATATAATGCATCTTGTAACTATACACATCCATAATTAAATCATAATTCATAACGTAATTATAAACATACATAATTAATTTAGAATTCAATTTAAAATTTAGATGACAATTATATGTGGAATCCAGAATTCAATTTATAATTTAATCGGTTTTTCATATACAATATATTTTTACTAGAAATGATGTCCATTTTAAACAAAATACATACACTTGGAGTGATACCGGCCACATCGTGCCTCGGATTGAGGCGAGGTTAACTCAAACACGTCAAAAATGACTCATGGATCATTGTCCTAAAGTATCAACATATTCCGAAAGCGTTCGTTTGGTTTTCAGTATGTTAGTTGTTATTTTCACTTAAAATGAAGTGTTTTTTAAATAAAAGAGAGACAATTTGAATGGTTCCGGCCACACTGCGCCTTGGATTAAGGTAGGGTTGACTCATACACATCACAAATTACCCATGGATCTTTGTGCTAAAATATCAACACAATCAGAATCTGTTTGGTCAGTTTTCTGTATGTACTTAAAATGTTGTCCATTTTAAACATAAGAGAGAAATTTTGGGTTCTCATAGCCACACCACAACTTGTATTGAGGCGCGGTTGGATCGTACATGTAACATATTACCCATGGATCGTTTTCCTAAAATTTCAATAGATTTCGAATGTGTTTGGTTGGTTTTCCGTACGCCAGTTGTTCTTTTCACTTATAATCTTGTCCATTTTAAACAAAAGAGACACATTTAGAGTGGTACCGGCCACACTGAATTTCAGATTTAGACGGGGTTGACTCATACATGTCTCAAATGACCCATGGATCATTGTCTTAAAGTATCAACACAATCCGAATGCGTTTGGTCAGTTTTCTGTATGTGAGTTGATGTTTTTCACTTAAAATGATGTCCTTTTGAAACAAAAGATAGACACTTTGAGTGATGTCGGCCACACCGTGTCTCATATTGAGACGGGGTTGACTCGTACACGTCATATATAACCCATGGATAGTTGTGCTAAAGTATCAACACAATCAGAATCTGTTTGGTTAGTTTTCCATATGTACTTAAAAATGTTGTCCATTTTAAACAAAGGAGAGCCACTTAGAGTGATCTCAGCCACACCATGCCTATAATTAAGGCGAGGTTGACTCGTAAACATCACATATGACCTATGGACTGTTTTCCAAAAGCATAAACACATTTGGAATGTGTTTGGTTAGTTTTTCAAATGTCAGTTGTTGTTTTCACTTAAAATGATGTCCATTTTAAAACAAAAGAGAGACACTATGAATGGTGTCGGCCACACCGCACCTCATATTGAGGCGGGGTTTACTCATACACGTCACATATGACCCATTGATCGTTTTGGTAATGTATTGACACAATCAGAATCTATTTGGTCGGTTTTCCATATGCTAGTTGTTGTTTTCACTTAAAATGAAGTCCATTTTAAACAAAAGAGAGAAACTTTGAGTGGTATGAGCCACTCTGCGCCTCGTATTGAAGCAAAGTTGACTCGTACACGTCAAATATGACCCATGGATTTTTATCCTAATGTTTCAATAGAAACTGAATGCGTTTGTTCAGTTTTCTGTATGTACTTAAAATGTTGTCCATTTAAAAAAAAAGACACTTAAAGTGGTCCCAGACACACCGTGACTTGGATTGAGGATCGTTTGGCTCGTACACGTAACATAAGACCCATGTATCTTTGTCCAAAAATTTCAACAGATTCCGAATGCGTTTGGTCGGTTTTTCATATGCCAGTTGTTCTTTTCACTTATAATCTTGTCCATTTTAAACAAAAGAGACACAGTTAGAGTGGTACCGGAGACACCGCATCTTAGGATTAGATGAGGTTGACTCTTACATGTCTCAAATGACCCATGTATCATTTTCTTAAAGTATCAACACAATCCAAATTCTTTTGGTCGGTTTTTTGTATGGCAGTTGATGTTTTCACTTAAAATGTTCTCCATTTTAAACAAAAGAGAGACACTTAGAGTGGTGTCGGACACACTGCACCTCGTATTGGGGCGGGGTTGAATCATACACGTCACATATAACCCATGGATTGTTGTCCTAAAGAATCAACACATTTCTAATGCGTTTGGTTAGTTTTTCTTATGTCACTTGTTGTTTTCACTTAAAATGAAGTCCATTTTAAACAAAAGAGAGACACTTTGAGTGGTGTTGGCCACACCACGCCTCGTATTGAGATGAGGTTCACTTTTACATGTCACATATGACCCATTGATCATTGTGCTAAATTATTGACACAATCATAATCCGTTTGGTCAGTTTTCTATATGCTAGTTGTTGTTTTCACTTAAAATGAAGTTCATTTTAAACAAAAGAGAGACACATTGAGTGGTGTCGGCCACACCGCACCTCAGATTGAGGCAAGGTTGACTCGTACATGTCACATATGATCCATGGATATTTCTCCTAAAGATCAATGGAAACTGAATGCGTTTTTTCAGTTTCCCGTATGTACTTATAATGTTGTCCATTTTAAACAAAAGAGATACACTTAGTGTGGTCCTGGACACACCACGACTTGGATTGAGGTGCGGTTGACTAATACATGTAACATTAGACCCATGGATAATTGTCCTAAAATTTCAACAGATTTTGAATGCGTTTGGTCAGATTTTCGTATGCTAGTTGTACTTTTCACTTATAATCTTGTCCATTTTAAACAAAAGAGACACAATTAGAGTGGTACTGGCCACACCATGTCTCTAATTTAGATGGGGTTGACTCATACACGTATCAAATGACTCATGGATCATTTTCCTAAAGTATCAACACAATCTGAATGCGTTTAGTCGGTTTTCAGTATGCCAGTTGATGTTTTTCACTTAAAATGATGTCCTTTCAAAACAAAAGACAGACACTTTCAGTGGTACCGGCCATACCGAGTCTCAGATTGAGGCGGGGTTGATTCTAACACATCACATATGACCCATGGATAGTTTTTCTAATGTATCAACACAATTAGAACTTGTTTGGTAAGTTTTTCATATATACTTAAAATGTTTTCCATTTTAAACAAAAGAGAGCCACTTAGAGTGATCTCGGCCACATCGTGCCTCAGATTGGGGTGGGGTTGATTTGTTCACATCACATAAGACTCATGGATCATTTTCTTAAAGAATCAATACATTTTGAATGCGTTTGGTCAGTTTTTCATATGTCAGTTGTTGTTTTCACTTAAAATAAAGTCCATTTTAAAAAAAAGAGAGACACTATAAGTCATGTCAGCCACATCGCGCATCAGATTGAGGCAGGGTTGACAAATACACATCACATATGACCCATGGATCGTTTTTCTAAGGTATCGACACAATCAAAATCCGTTTGGTATGTTTTTTGTATGCTACTTGTTGTTTTAACTTAAAATGATGTCCATTTTAAACAAAAGAGAGACACTTTGAGTGGTGTCGACAACACCATGCCTCATATTGATGCGAGGTTCACTCATACAGGTCACATATGACCCATGGATTGTTCTCCTAAAGTTTCAACTGAAACAAAATGAGTTTGGTCAGTTTTCCATATGTACTTAATATGTTTTCCATTTTAAACAAAAGAGAGACACATAGAGTGGTCCCAGCCACACCATGACTTGGATTGAGGCACGGTTGACTCTTACATATAACATATGACCCTTGGAACGTTGTCCTAAAATTTAAATAGATTTTGAATGTGTTTGGTCTGTTTTTCGTATGCCAATTGTTCTTTTCACTTATAATCTTGTCACTTTTAAACAAAAGAGACACAATTAGAGTGGTACCGGCCACACCGCGTCTCGGAGTTATAAGAGGATGACTCGTACACATCTCAAATGACCCATGGATCATTGTACTAAAGTGTCAACACAATCCGAATGTGTTTGGTCAGTTTTCCTTATGTCAGTTGATGTTTTTCACTTAAAATGATGTCCTTTTGAAAGAAAAGATAGACACTTTGAGTGGTACTGGCCACACCACGTCTCAGATTGAGGCGGGGTTGATTTCTAAACGTCACATATGACCCATGGATCGTTTTTCTAATGTATCAATACAATCAGAATCCGTTTGGTTAGTTTTCTGTATGTACTTAAAATGTTGTCCATTTTAAACAAAAGAGATCCACTTAGAGTGATCACGGCCACACCATTCCTCGGATTGAGGTGGAGTTGACTCGTACATGTCACATATGATCTATGGATCGTTTTCCTAAATCATCAACACATTTTTAATGCGTTTGTTCAGTTTTTCGTATGTCAGTTGTTTTTTTCACTTAAAATGATGTCCATTTTAAACAAAAGAGAGACATTATGACTGGTGTCAGCCACACTACGCCTCGTATTGAGGCGGAGTTGACTCATACATGTCACATATGACCCATGGATCATTGTTCTAAAGTTTCGACACAATTAGAATCTGTTTGGTCGGTTATCCGTATGCTAGTTGTTATTTTCACTTAAAATGAAGTCCATTTTATACAAAAAAGAGATACTTTGAGTGGTTTTATCCACACCGTGCCTTGGATTGAGGCGAGGTTGACTCATACACGTCACATATGACCCATGGATAATTCTACTAAAGTTTCAACGGAAACTGAATGCATTTGGTCAGTTTTCCGTATGTACTTAAAATGTTGTCCATTTTAAACAAAATAGAGACAGTTAGAGTGGTCCCAGCCACACTGCGACTTGGATTGAGTCACAGTTGACTCATACATGTAAAATATGACCCATGGATCTTTGTACTAAAATTTTAACTGACTCTGAATATGTTTGGTCGGTTTTTTGTACGCCAGTTGTTCTTTTCACTTATAATTTTGTCCATTTTAAGCAAAAGAGACACAGTTAGAGTGGTACCAGCCACACTGTGTCTCGAATTTAGATGGGGTTGAATATTACAAATCTCAAATGACCCATGGATCATTGTCCTAAATTATTAACAGAATCCAAATGTGTTTGGTTGGTTTTCCGTATGCCAGTTGATGTTTTTCACTTAAAATGATGTCCTTTTGAAATTAAAGACAGACACTTTGAGTGGTTCCAGCCACACCGCGTCTCATATTGAGGTGGGGTTGATTTGTGCACGTCACATATGACCCATGGATCGTTGTGCTAAATTATCAACACAATCAGAATCTGTTTGGTTAGTTTTCTGTATGTACATAAAATGTTGTCCATTTTAAACAAAAGAGAGACACTTAGAGTGATCCTAGCCACACCATGTCTCGAATTGAGGAGGGATTGACTCGTACACATCACATATGACCCATGTATAGTTTTCATAAATCAAAACCACATTTCTAATGAGTTTGTTCAGTTTTTCATATGTCAATTGTTGTTTTCACTTAAAATGATGTCCATTTTAAACAAAAGAGAGACATTATGAATGGTGTCGGCCACACCGCTCCTTGGTTTGGGGTGGGGTTGACTCTTAAATGTCACATATGACCCATGGATCGTTGTTCTAAAGTATCGATATAATCATAATCCATTTGGTCGAGTTTCCGTATGCTAGTTATAGTTTTCACTAAAAATGAAGTCAATTTTAAACAAAAGAGAGACACTTTGAGTGGTGTCGGCCACACCGCGCCTCGGATTGAGGCGAGGTTGACTCATACACGTCATATATTACCCATGGATCATTCTCCTAATGTTTAAATGGAAAGAAAATGCGTTTTGTGGGTTTTCTGTATGTACTTAAAATGTTGTCCATTTTAATCAAAAGAGAGACACTTAGAGTGGTCCCGGCCACACCGCGACTTGAATTGAGGCACAGTTGACTCGTACACATAACATATAACCCGTGATTCATTGTCCATTTTAGATATCAATTGTTTTAGAAGATCTTGAATGGATTTGATAAATCATGCAAGTTGTAATGTTCACCAAGTTTGAAATATTATTTGACTAGGTTTTAAGACCGTTCAAGTCCAAATTAGAAAATGAAATTCAAATAAAACTGCAACCAATAAACATTGAAAATTCACATAATGGTCAAGTCATCTAAAACATATTTTTGATCAATACTAAATTAATTTGAATATTACCAACCTAAACAACCCAACTCGAGGTAAACCAAAAGAATTGAGAACATGGATGAATGATTCTATATATTTTCAACCACAACTTCAAGTTCACAATCAACTCTGACAATTGAGCTATTGGAGTCATAAAAAGAAATAAATGGTTTGGTTCCAATGGAACTAGAGATAGTGTCAATTAAATCATCACCATCATCAAAAATATGTCTTGGAATTACTTCAACTATGACCCCAAATTCAGGTCGAAGTTGGTCTTTGACATAAAAAACTTTTTTAGACATTGACGCCAATAAATATGGTTCTTTGGTAACAAGAGTTAGAGTCATATTAATTACTCAAAATCCAAAATCATCAATAAATGTTCCATGTCTCATCATCGAATCCAACCAATGGAATTTCATCATTGTGACTCATCCATGAGAGTAATAATCCAATATTATTATTTTCTCAATAACTCTATAATAACCCACATTTTCAAATCACGGTCTACTATTTGATGCATAGTCATAAAAATATGTTGTGGTAGTAACCATAACACCATCATGTTGTGTTCTCATGTTCTTTTCTTGTTTAGTGACAATAAATTTGTACCCATTGATTACAATTGATTTATAGTCACGAACCACAGTATTAGGACCAAAAGCCAAAACTCTTATTTAATCAGAGATAGAGTCAGCAGAAAAACTCAAAAACTGCAATATAAATGACTATTAAACTTAATTAAATATTGATATAATTATTTTAAACAGTAATATTTTTACCTTCAATTTTAACCAAGCAGAAAACTCTTTGCTATGAAAAGTCTCTCTCCTTCTCAAAGAAAAAGAATGATGCTTCCTATTTATCATTGTTTTATATTCCCTATAGATAAAAAAATATGAATAGTTTAACATATATATATATGTATAATATATGTATTCAATTTAGTTACCTAATATAGTCATCGAACAAATCACAGTAAAACAAAACTGTGTAATGTGTCATCTCCCGCTCTTCATGGATTAATGTCTTCAATATATATTATCCAGGAATTCCTCCAGTTTGAGGAAGTGATGGAAAAATGGGTTCAATTTGCTCATACTATTATTCTTCATTTCTCATTGGTATGTTCATTCTTGTAGTAAGATCAGCCAAATACATTGAGCAGAAATCCATACATTCTTGAGCCAAGTAACCGTTCATAATAGAACCTTCGGGATGATTTCTATTTCGGACATAAGACTTTAATGTGAACATATTTCTTTCAGTTGGATACATCCAACGAAATTAAACAGGTCCTCCGAGAAGTATTTCAGTGGGAATATGGATGGTCAGATGCAGCATGCATGTGAAAAATGATGGAGGAAATATTTTCTCCAACTCACAGAAAATTAACGGGGCATATGTCAACATTTTTTGCAAGAAAGACATGGAAAAATTCTTAGCCCAAAGATCTCTAAAAAAATTGTACAACCAAATAACATTCACCCTTACATTATTTGACAAAAGATGACATATTTCTATTGGAAGCAACTCGTGTAGTAGAACGTGTTAATCATGAGTCTTCAAAGATTTTAGCTTCAACTATCTTCTGTTTACCTATTTAGTTATGTTGTTTGAATAGCCATTAGGAACTCTAATAATCTCTAATACTTCCAGAAATTGTTTTTTTCGTAGGTGTCATCACATAAGAAGCCCATGTAAGTTGACATTTATTTTCACTGATATGCATAGGATGCTATTCTGGTCTGATTACCCAATCCACCAAGTCACGCCGAGATCGTAAATCATCTTCTATGTTCCCCTTGACATTTAGAAGAACCAAAAGCAACATTTCTCATATATTCTTTTAAATATGCTTTAATTCTAATAAATGACATAACAAATTTTTTGACAAATAAGGAAAATCAAAAAAGATACTCCTCTTCCTCCAATTGTAACAGGTTTTAGTAGAAACATTCTTTCTCTCTACAGATTTCATTTGACCCTTCCCGAATGAAAAACTGAAATCTTTCAATTGATTAAGAACATCAGTTCTAAACATACACTGAGGTGGATCATCAGTCTCTATGGTATTATCAAATATTTGACGATTCATTCTATATGGATGATCATTTGGAAAGAATCTTCAATGTCCCATAAAACTGAAACTACATCGAAGTTTCAGTCTTATGGATCATGTATTCTTTATAAAAAACTGGGCATGACAGTTTTCCCTTCGTGCTCCATCTAGACATCATTGCATAAGCTGAAAAATCATTGATTGTCCACATAAGCACAACACGAATCTGAAATATATCTTTCAAACATGCATCGTATGTGTGAACACCCACATCCCAAAGAAGTTTCAATTCCTTTATTAAAGTTTTCATGTATACATCTATATCAATGGCGGGATTATAAGGACCAAATATGAGTATACTCATGAAAGTGAAAGGTTTTTTCATACACAACCATGGGGGAAGATTATAAATGTGTATAAAAGCTGGCCATGTGATGTGAAAAGTATGCATCTGCCCAAACGGATTAAAACCGTCGCATGAAAGACCCAGCCTCACATTACGTGCATCAACTGCAAAATCAGGATGTCAAGCATCAAATCTATGCCATGCTAATCCATCTGCAGGATGAACCAACTCATCATTAGTCTTCTTTCTCTCAGTATCATGCCATCTCATTTTTATTGATATTTCATCAGACATAAAAATATTCTGGAGTCTGGGGAACAATAGAAAGTGCCACATTACTTTCTGTGAAATGCGGAATGGTGTTCCATCAGATTTTGACTTCCAGTGGGATGTGCCACATTTTATAAAATCATTTGGTTCAGTAGTTTCCTCCCAGAATAAATTGTAATCTTTCAGGAAAGCATGAATTTTGTTTCTTGAAAATACAAGTTCCTCAACTAACTTCCATGCCAAATAGTGGTTTGAGGTAATATCTACATCAACTAGAATTAAATTCTTCAAGAGGGTAATAATGTAATCAATTGCTGTATTAGAAATCCCATACATTGTTTTCCCATGAAACAATCAGATTAAAAATTCCAGTTTTTTCATTTTATTTCATTGTCGGTATACTGGAGTCGTGGAAGCATCATTCAATTTTTTCACCCTATCAATATCATCAGTTTCACTAGATGCATCAGTTGTCCTCATATCGAAGTCTTCTTGAGTCTAAATCCTTTCTTTTTCATGATGATGAATTAATAGAAACCGATCATCTAACAAATTCTCTATTCCAGTCCTTTCATTTTGATCATCACCAATTTGAGATTTCATTTTCTCCCCATTGTGATACCACACAAAGTAGTTTGCTTGAAAACTATTTTTGGTTATGTGGTTTCATACTTCTTCATGGATCAACCAAGGTCTACCAACATAATTAGAACATTGGTTGTGTACGTGACCACTATCTGAAGCATTGTAAAATGAAAAATCTATAAAGCTCTCCAAATTGTTTTGAAAATCGCTTGAGATCCGATCGGTTTCAAACATCCATCTTCTGTCCATTCTGTAAAAAGAATTTATATAAGTCATTTTGTCATAAACAATTCAATAGGATTGAACTTTAATAGAAAATACATTTAAGTAAATGATAAAGGAAGAAGTTTCTAGTCGATGTAGTGAACTATTAAAATAATGTAAAGAAAAAGTACTCATAAATTAAATTAAAATTTATTTATATTTATTTTCATTAGGTCTATAAGAGGCACATGTCTCAGGTCCCATTATGTGTTATAGGCATCCCAAATCATTCACCCATGTTCAATAACTCATTATTGGCACATCTATGGCCATACCTTTCATTACCCAATTACTTCCCCAAGTCAAGCGCACCCCATGGGTGAATAAATTTTAGGCTTCTACACTAATAGGTTGTTCATCGCTTGTAGAAAGATTAAATTTTATTAAGTATAGAAAAAAACATTTATTTTTAAATTTGAGATTAATAATAATGTATGTCAATGATAACAAAATTACTGCATTAAACTTGTGACTTATCTAACATTTTTATGGATGTCTACACATGCCAGCATGGGTAGTGAAAAGCACCCCACCCTCATAAAAGTAAGTATTGTCCAAGAAGGACACATAATATACAACGTACAATGACAACCATATTTAATTGACCCTAAAGTTATATTAGTACAGTCATCTTGGGAGAAATGGAATATATAATCCTGGTTAATTGATGAATTCAAAAGATCATATTTCATATGTTGGACACTATCTAAGGTAAAAAATCATGTGAGGATGGGTTTACATCATTCAATTTCTTACATGCTAGTGAGAATAAAGGCTTTAATTAATTACTTGAGTTCAATGATTAAATGAGGGTAGAGGTCGCATAGGCTGTGTAAATAGAATGATTAAATAAGGGTAGAGGTTACATACACTTTTCATGGTGGGGGAGTCTCAGCTGATTTAGAAACTAAAATAAATTCCCATCATAGGTATCAATAAGAAACATCACCATCAAAAGAAACTCCAAATAAAAAAGTACTAAAAACATAAAACATTTCAAGAATTCACTACTATGCATGGTTTATCCACATGTTTAGCAGTAATTATATGTCTTAATAATGAACCACCTCTACAGCTCCCAGTTTTCACCAATAATTATAAGGTAAATATCTCCAAATATATTAAAAACAACTCATTAATAGGCTCAAAATGTAAATATAATCTTGAATCAACCCTAGAATCTCTTTTACAACACATTCTCACACACCAGTTATCTCATGGGTTACTAAATACCAAACATAGTCACATAGTGAACTATAACAAATTACAATACACAAGCCTTATTAAAAAATCATTTTAATAAAACACTTTCCTCAAGGAATTTTATGGAAAAAATTAATAAAAACTTTGCTAAAAATTAATAAACAGATATAAATAAATTTCAAAGTAACAATTATTTACAAGATGAAAAAAAGCATAAAAACACATACATAGAAAATCTAGAATCCAACCGCAATTAATTAGAGATGGTTTTTCTTTGATGGAGGGTTGAGTATTTTATTAAATAACTGGATTGGAATGGATAAAGTCTAGATTAAATAAAAACACAAAAAAATGATATACACATAAAAATCAAAACTTAAAACTAAAATATGAGATGAATAACAATATAAACAAGGTAGAACATAACTATTTTATGTGTATGAAGAATAAAATACCTGATTTGAGATGATTTGGATGGATTTTGACAGGTTTGGATGGGGGAAGTCGCGAGAGGAGCTGATCCTTGGACAGATTAGGGTTCTGTCACGAATGGGGGAGAGCAGCGGCCGATTCTGTATTTGGGGTAAACATTTCCCAATGGTTTTTAGAAACCATTGGGAAAGGGGTGTCCAAGCCACCCTTTCCAATGATTCAATAGAACTGTTGGTAAAGGGTCACCCTTTCCCAACGGTTATCAAAAATCGTTGGTAAAGGGCTTCTTTACTAACAGTTTGCTTAAACCATTGGTAAAGAAGTGTTAAGAAAACCTGGATTTCCAGTTGTGATGCAAGTTAGGTTCACCTCATATCTTGAAGGGTTTCTGTCACTAAAATTCATGAAGTGCACTCAACCCATGCATCTCATTCTCTAGTACTAAGAGTAGCATGTGCTACACCATAGGTGGTGGTATAGATGGTACACCACCCAGAGGTTTTGTCTCTAGTATGAACTCCTATACCCATCTTGTCACATTGTGGATCATCCTCGTGATCATGTAGTGGAATCATGGATGGATGTCTATGTGGAAGCATATTGAAATGAAACAAAATGTACCACGATCAATAGAGTATACCTGGTTAGATGACTGAAGAAGGACATGGAAAACTCAACCCATTCCTATATGATGCCTGTACCATCATTTTTCCCTGAAATAAGTGTTTTCATGTACTGAGTCGAAATGATTAATTATGATTCTTGGTGTATGGATAAGCCAGCTGATGCACCAACACTAGATTCCCTAGACTGAAACTAGAATCACAACACTTAACACTGTTTCTCGAAACCAAACTCATAGACTATGGGTTCTTAAGGTAGAACTGCCTTCCTTTGATACCACTCTATCATGTCCCATCCCCTGAGGCTCGTGTTGTGAATACCCCAAGCTCACCTCCCCTAGACTATGGGCTAGAGACTAGTACCGAGTTGGCATATCCCAAACCAATCGGAGCCATTTTCCTAAGTACCTGTACACATGCACACAACTCCAAGCCAAAGATTCCAGATAGTGAAAACATTAAGTAAAAAAATACAAGGTACGATTGTACAAAACTGAAGATAAATGGTGCCAGAATACAAGCCCAACTGAAATAAAAAAGTACAAGTAAAATTCTTTGGAACTACTCTATAGAAAACCTTACATGAAGGGTAGGTACATAAATATTTGTCTAATGTTGTAGAATTATATCTCATCTACCAGGCCACTCTAAGCACCACCTATCCCCTTTCCACCAAGGACTTCATCAAAGTATCAATTTTATGCATAAGAAACAACACGTGAGGGTGAATCCCATGAAGGGGTGAGTAAAACAATACTCAGTAGGAACCCTAATCCACAAGGCTAACCACAAAAAAATACATAATGTATACTACCAAATAGGTTTGAAAAGTGTAGTCTTTAAGAAGTACAGTCAAGAGAGTCATTAGTGTTATATTAAAAAAAAATAAACTGATGTATGAAAAGAAAAACTATTAGTCCTATAAAATGAACACCTTGTACTATTGAGGCACTAATCCCTGATGAGTCACTTAGGCCTACTGGGTCACCTAGACCCACTCAACACCTTGTTCCTACAGGACACCTTGTACTATTAGTTCTATACACTGAACACATTGTTCCTATAGGCCACCCTGCCACCGGCCTTCAAACCAACAGCCCTTTTCACTATCGTAGACCTCTTCATCGCTACATTTTTCCACCACCGTAGATCTCCTGGCCACAGACTTCCACCAATTCCATGGCATGCCTCGCTGCAGCCTTCTGCCACCACCGACTCCCATGCTTGCGGTCATCCGATTGGCCCGACAACACTGTCAGTCTAGTGTCACTTCCCCCATCAGCCTCATCTAATACCGAAGAACATGAGTAATGGTAAAGATAAAATACACCAGAACACCCAAAGAAGGATCTAGGCCTTTGTTCACATCATCCCAAATTCATTCTTGTCAGCAGTATGATGATTCCCAAATTTAAAATCACAAATATTCAATACCAAATTATTCATAAAGAATGAATGGAGAATCATAGATATATAATCCCTTTCTAATACCCATGATGGTAATCCCAATACCGTTAGAATGATCAACCCATGAATCAACATGTTATTGGGTTGATCTGCCTTCATCATTTAGAAAATGATGAATGGGGGAAAGGGTAATCACCTAGAAAGAAACAAAATCCTTACCTCAGAGACTAGATAAGTCGTTGGTTAATAACTGAGTTACACCATTATCATTCATCTATCCCCAATCCATGGTCTTTGATCTATGATTCGTGGTCCACGATTTGTCATCATTCGTCACTGCTTGTTGTTCACTGCCGAGAGACTTCACCAATGCCTTTTCTTTTCTAGAGATTTTGTGGAATTTCTATAAGATTATAAATCTGATATCATATCACTGTCAAGATATTAAATGATGAAAAATGTTTTAGCATCGCTATTTCATTGGGTTCCAATGTTGACAAACTATTTCATTTATCAAAGGAAACAACTACTTTGTCGTGGCATCACAGTGTTTCTTCATCCTTTTTCAAACATTAAAAGAAATAAAATAAAATTTTTAAGAAATTTATTTTGTTATCTTTTAAACATCAATAAATTATCTTTTACCCTCGACCCGGAACGGTCAATGTTATTCCCCATCTAAAGAAATCACAACCTCACAAGCTCAATGATACTTATGGATTTTCAATACGAGTTACCATTTATGAGTTATAGGATTTGGAAATAAAATAAACTTTATTTAATTGTTTTATTTACGGTAACATCCCAAAAACTACTTTCCATAGTTAACCCATTCTGCCCAATGTTTGAATCCACCTAAGAAAAAAACCCACTAAAAACTCAATGGTGGTATCAAAATTTCAATATAGGCCACCATTCAGGAGTTAGAAGGATTTTAAAAATAAAATAATTTTATTTAACTATTTTATTTATAGTTATTCCATTTTTCATGTTTGGTCACTGTAGGTCTGCACTAACTAAAGGTAAGTCACACATAGGGTAAACCGACCATACTAAACGTAACGATACCCTCAAATATCTAGTCCAGGCACCCTTTTAAGAGTTATTCCAATTTTTTTTAAAGCAACTCATAGGTGCTATTTATAAACATGAAATTTTCCAACGGACCATTCCGGGCACACTATATCTCAGAATCGTACACCATCTTAGCGCCTAGTTTCTAAATTTTCACAGAAATTTTCTAAAAGTAAAACCTATAAAATCTGAGTCATTATAATAAAAACATTTCCTCTTCTAATACTTATTTTTATAGGACAAAAAAGAGTTGGTAAACTTTATTTCAACCTTCTCATAACCTTAAACAATTTCATCATAATTCCCATATTTAAAAATATCTAGTGCACTTTGAAAATATGATTTTAAACTAGAGTAACATAAATCAATTTTAATTTCAAATTTCAGAAAAACAATTTGATTCATACCTATAAAGTATAGTAAAATTTACTTCATAAATATCCCATGAGTCATCATACTTCTATTTTAACTCTTATTGCTTCCTTTTCAACCTAAGTAAAATAGATTTTGGAAAATAGATTTTGAGAAATATATCTTTAAATACCTTTCACATCATGGTATCAAGGTCATTATCATTTTTTTATCATTATCGATGACCAACATTGGTTAGATTCACCTTTAATTTGGTAAATGGAAATAGTTGCCTTATGATTCTCTGAAAGACCCAACACTTCAATTATCTTTTCAATATATTTTATCCTTTCTTCTACCACCACTGGGTATGATGTTCCACAAAATGATAGAGGATTTTATCACAAGAAATTATATAATATTGACATGTTATATTGACCCCATATGAGTTAATGATATTTTTTATTCTTATTTTTATGTATTTAGTTTTTTTATTGGGTGTTTTTGAGATTTTGAGTTTGAAAATCATAGCTTCTGAAGAAAAAGACCCCAGAACATGGTCAAAACATAGTTAGTCTAACTATGAGATTATCTATGATAATGTGATTTTATGGATATAATGAGATTTATCACTTCTTAATCACAGCTTCTCTAAACTTTTTTAGACATCCAAAAACTGTGGTCGTTGATTTTTAGGGAATTAGTGGAAACCACATGGTTGGAACATGGTTTTTATAATTGTGCAGCCAAACTGTACTATTTATAATGGTCATACAAAATGAGGCTTTTAACCATTTTCCAATTATGGATTTAACTCCCCTTAGATTAATTTCTTCTCCCACACATTAGTGTCCCTATTCCTTTGGATTTATATATTCTTCCCTTATAATTTGGTGTATTTTTTCTTTCATTGGTTTTTTATTTCAAGGTACTCTTTGGTTATTCTTTTTTCTCCTTCCTTCGCCCTTATCTCACATTATTATTCAATTTTCTTATATAATGGAATCCTTGAATTATGATTTCTATTAATATAGGGTTATCAAGGGGTGGTGATTTTTTATGTACGGTATATTTTTTTGAGGATCTCTCTTTTTTTATTTGATAAATTGACATTTAAGGTGTGATGTTTCAGTTCATTTACAAATAGGTTTCACTATTTAAGGTTTATTTTCCATGGTTTTCCATTAAATATTGATTTCCTTTGATTTTTTTTATCAAATTTCCCTAAATTTTATTTATTAGGGATGGTTAATCCATAATTATTGTGATGTTTGATTTTAGTTTAAAACATAACAATTTAATGTGGATTTTCAATGGGATTTGATATAACGCACTCTATGTGATTATTGAAATGGATCAAAGAGTATATTTGGATTTAAATTAGGTTTAAAGTGGGTTTTAAAAAGTAATTTCCTTTAGGAAGACATTTTAATTTTAGGAATATGTTATATTAAAATGGATAATTTGGTTTTTTAACATGTATTTTTTATTGGTACTTGTTATATTTTTTGTGTTTTTTATTAAGTAGCACATTCGAGACTTTGGGTATGTGTATGTGAATTACTTGGGAAATGTTAGTGTTATCCAAGGGAGTGATGGAAAATTTGGTAGGAAGACTAATGTAGCTTTCAAAAAAATTTCTAAGGTACTAAGTGAGAATTTAAGGGGATGACATAGAGAGATTAAAAAATTATCCCATGTATATCGATAAAGACCATATAATTATGGTTGGGACATAATAAGATATAGAGAGATTCCAAACATGTTATATATTTCATAGCCAGGTAGAAAATCTTATTTTAGAGTAAGTCACATTATAACCTTATGGTTATAACCTATTGTGGGAATTACCAATGCCTAGTTCATTTTTATATGGTTTTCCCAAGATGATAGTGCCTTAGTTGATTGAAATATTTTTATTCTTATTCCCATGTTACATAATCTGGTTATATGATGGTGTTTATACTTACGCCCAAATTTATTCCATATTTAGTTGTTGTTAATTTTTATACTGAGTGGATTTATTTACATTATTTGAGACTTTTTTACCTAATTTTGAAAAGATGAATCATTTTTTATACATACCAATGTAATTTCTAATGTATTGTTTTAAATTGATCTTGTTTTAAATGTGAACATAGTTTTAAAATAAATGTGTTTTGAAATAAGACTTGTTAGTTTATATGGATAATGGAATTACATTTATTCATGGTTGTATCCTAAAAGGTATTATGTATCACACCCTATGTATGCCTTCGAGTGTTTTCAAAAAATATTTTTTAGAATACAAGAAAGGGATATAGAATCTTAATATTCAATGTCCCTTATTGATTTCTGAGGTCCGTGGTTGTTTTGAGATAGTAAAGTTATAGTTTCATTGAGATTAGTACTTATGGAGCAGTTTTGGGATTTTGTATAATTGAGATGATGTATTGGAATTTTTTGTCCGTGTTCCCTATTATGAGTATGACTATGAATATTATTTGTATGTATTGTTTTTGAATTTTTATATTATAATATATTATTTTAGTCATTTATATTTTCACTCATATTTTTGTATTTATATTTTTTGATCATGTTTATTCATTGCTGTGGTCGTCTAATCCATGGTTGGGTCATATCGAATTTCCAAGAGAGAAACCATTCCCAAAAAGATAATTTTTTATTCCCCGGTGCTTGTCGCTAACCCATGGTGATTAAGAATGCGCTATGGAACATTTGGAAGCTTGGATCAGATGACATGTCGAGTTTACTCTAATAGGTTTGTTACTCTTCATTGGTGGTCTCTTTAGGGTTTTCCAGATTTTGGGAGGCGATGTGATAGTCTTGGAGGGTGGTGGTTCGTGGGTCAAAGGTTTAGGAGTGGGATGATGCCTATGGTGGGTAGATATATCCAGTGGCATGAAGAGGGATCTCAGTCGCATCTCCCTAAAATTGGGTAAAGGGCTCAGATCTAGATCTAGTTTTGGGATCTATGGTGCATTGGATGCAGCTCATACATTTCAATGGTGTCATCTGATGAAATCCAAGGATGGAACCGGCGGCCCTTACGGTCCACTATGGCGATGCTAGTATAGTTTTCATGATTATTTGAATGCTGGAGATCCCCTAACATGTATGGGTATAGATGAATTCAAAGTGGAAGAACTAACCTCCGGTAGTGAGATACTCTTAGCTACCCAAGATGATGTTGTTTTTTGGTTGGTTCCTTTGGCTATTAATTTGGTCCATTTTTTAGTGGTTATTTTTTGGGGTAATGAGATTTCGGGTCACTTTATTTTAGTTATATGTGCCTTTAGGCCTTCATTCATATTATGGTTTCTCCCATAACCCTGTTTAAAAGGTTTTTTATTCTTCCCTTTTTTAAAATAAAAGGGATTTCCCCAACATTTTTCACAATTTATTTAACATACCCTAAAAAATCATCTACAACTCTAACCAATTTAGGTGTCTGGTTATAATATAAATTTTCCTATCATTGTCATCCATGTTCTTTAACCTTGTTAACTATATAGAAAAAATCTAAAAAACGGACATTAATTTTGTGAAGAAATAAAAATCATCTAAAATTAATTAAATTTTATCATAAACATAATTTAAATCTTCATACCATAATGTCATTTTAACCTATTATGTTATTTAAAACTTTGATTTGATACTAAATATAATCTCTAAAAACATAATAAACCCATGATTAAATTATTCATAAAAATGGTTTCACATATTCATATTACTATGTACATTTAGGTTCAGTGTTTTATAAAATTAGGAAAACCATAATATATCAAAGTGAAAATTTACACACTGTAAATTTTTTCCAAAATCAATTTCAAATGATTGCACTATTTTTTTATTTATGAATCTTTTCCTTAATTCAATACATTGCACCATTGAACTTTATATGACTTATACATATCCTTAAGCCCTTATAAAATATTTAAAGACATAATATGAGAAGAAAATGGTCAATATGGGATATCCAAAGAAAATAAAACATGTTTTTACTTTTGAAATTCATGAAAATAAAAAATTAAAATTTTCCTTATTATGTAGTAAAACTTAATGTGAAATGATAATTTTCATTCTTTTGAAATAAAATTAAAATCCCAAATTTTTCTTAAAACATTTTTGTAAACCAGTGTGAAGGAAAAATATAAATAATGAGAGTTACTTGGGAAAACATGAGAACTCAAGAATAAAATTCCTTAGAAAATAATCCTTTCACATTTAAATAGTTGAAACCTTTCACAGACCCATTTTATTACCTCATGAAATCAAAATATTACAATTAAATCTCACGGAAATCATAAAAAATATTTGAAGAAATCTTGAGGCATTATAATTTTATCAAGTAATCACCGTGTAGGATAATTCTGATACTCTCATAGAAGTAACTTATATTAATAAACTATGTCACTTCACATGAGTAACTTGTTAAATGTTAACCTCATTCACATAATAGGAGTAAATTATCAAAAATTAACTATTTTCACTTCATAATTGTAAGTTATAACATTTTAACCTCATCCACTTTATATGAATAACTTATCAAAAGTTAACCCTATCCACATTACCAAGTCCATTAGAGATATATCATGGTCACACCCATAATTAGAGCTATACCAGGCTCACCGGTCATCATATAAAATTTAAAAGTATAATATAATGGTAAGAACAGGTAAAATCAATCATTTACATAAAAAAACATGTAAATGCTTTTATTTTATACCATAAGAATAAACACTTTCATTTATCTCATAAAATTGAGAAAAAAATATCCTTCTATTTTGAAAACATTGAAAAATTAAAAATTCAAAGAAAAATGAGAGTCAAATACTCTTTAAAAAACCATAGATCCTTTTATGATAATCATGTTAATGAGAAATAGCTATTGTTGTGGGAAAAATTTATCATGAGTAAAACATTATCAAAAATATTTTTTCCCTTTTGTACTGTATTTCAAAGAAAATCCTTCTCACAAACATTGAACAAATTCATTTTTGACTCATTTTAAGGAATATAAAAATTAGTTGAAAATGTAATTTATTTTCTTTAAATATATCTATATAAACATTACCAAAACATTTTAATGAACATGGAAATATAGGGAAAATTTTTTATGACATATAAAACACAATTTTTATGAAAAATATCTTACCTTGATTTCTTACTTGTCACATTCACCTTTTACTTTCTTGAATAATAAAATTATATTAATTTTCTACATGATTAAGAATGTTTTTGAAGTTAATTATCTAATTATTATTCCTTTTATTTCATTTATTACCCTGTTTTTTTTACTATATTTCTTAAATTTATGTCGAACATTTTTATGTTGTTTTGTTCATAATCTAAAAATCACATTGATTATTTGACCAAGGTAAAAGGGTTTGTTATTAAATTATCAAAAAAAAATTAATCATGTTATAATTATGATGATTATACATTAAATATACTTCTAAACCAACCATGTGAGGTAGCTCTGAAAAATGAAACACATCATTTCAGGGAATCCCACACATACACATGAGAAATGCTTCCATTTTAATACTAGGAAATAATGAAATAAAATAGATATAATTTAAATTTTTTAAAAGAAAAAATATTTTACACTTGTAATATGTATTCATTAGTTCCACCCTTATTAAAAGCCTCGTAATGTGGTAACAAAAAAAAATCACATTATTTCGTGGAGGTGGTAGTCCACATGTACGCATGAGCGATGTTATCATCTTCTAATAGATGGAAGGGTAAAAAGGAAATCAGTACATTTTATTTATAAAATAATAACTATTTTATAAATAATATATATATATAATCTTTTATTATAACTATCCATGATAGATGGTGTCGAAAAATGACATTTATTATTTCTGGGAGTAGATAGTCCATACGTACGTAGAAGCGATGCTTTCATTTCTCACTAGACAAAAAATGAGATGAAAAAAAGATACACCATAAAAATACAAAATTTTATTTTTTTATTTATTCATATTTATTTATATAATAAGGGTTATTTTAGTTTTGATAGAGGTAGAATAATAAATAAACTTAAAAGGAATCAATTAATACATATACCACCTCTTTTGATATCCTCCTTTCAATCGATATTAATTCCTTTGAAAGCAAGTTTTATGGTCCTTTTAGGTGATTGGTGATGTGGTAATCAAATTTTATTCATTTATTTGTTTAGATGTTTGAGATAAAATAGAACTTGACTTTTTAAAAAAATATTGTGTCCCTTTTTATAGGAAAAAACAATGGTAGGTTTGCAATTTGTAAACATTTCAGGGTCATGAATGAAATTTTAAATATTAAAAGTGGCACATAGATGAACCATGAATGATATTAACATTAATTTCCTACCCAATTGATTAATTATATTGATTTTATGATTTTATAACAATTTAAAAATAATTATTAGACATTGAAAATCATTTAAAGTCACAATCATGAATATTCACATATTTCAACTTTAAAAGAATAAATAAAATGTTTTAATTAAAATATAAAAACTTTAACCATATCTAATAATTTATAATTATTCATTAAATTCTTGTAAAATCATAATTCATTAATAAAATACAAATTTTAATGTTTTTAAAATCATTTACTTGATTTTCCGATTGTTTTCACAAGTAGTGTATCAACGTTGCATAAACATTCTAGGTTATTATACCATCAATAAAAAACTAAAATAAGTTAATATTATATATATATATAATTAATATTGAATATAACCATTTTGAATCATTCATAACTGATTTTTATCCTTATATGAACATATTACACATGCTAAAACAAAGACAATCACATTTTTTGATTATTATTTTCTTAAAATAATATAATAGTTATAATCAATGAAAAATGACACCAAATTTGAATAATTTTGAATTTGGGATGTGGATGTTAAAACTCCACTCATATAATTAGATTAAGTAAATTTTTTGAGATATTTTGAGATCATGGATCATAGTTTAAATCCCAATTAAAAAATATTTCCCATTATTGTGGGTATAAACTTTTATCATGGTTACTATTCATTATGAATAAAAAATGAACATATAATATAATTTTAAAATTATTATCACTAATATGGATTCCATTTCCTAAGATTCAATTTCTTGTATTGGAAAAAAAAATTATTTTAATATAAGTTTTCCAAACATAATGAAACCCATTTTTAGAAAAATCTTTATTTTAAGCATAAAAATTATTTTATAACAAAATATAGTGTAATTTTTATTCCCATGAAATTAATTAGATAATGTTAAATCAAATTAAAAAATTTTAAATTATAAAAAACAAAAACAAATGGGAAATTAAAATTGATTTAATTAAAAAAATTAATGGTATGTCCTACAAACACAGTTTTTTACTGTTACCGAAAAAATCAATATTTTATAGAAAAATATAAAAAAATATATCTCAAGATTATTTTTAAGTGATCATTTCAAAAATTCTGTCCATTTTATCAAATATTATTTCAAAACTAGTAGAACTTAATCATAATATCTACAAAAATTGTAATGAATCCAATTTTGGAAGAAGAAGAATTTTTTTGAACAAAATAAATTTATGTTTATTCCTTATCTAGTAAACCCCATTATATTAATGTTAATTTATTTTATTAATTCTAATATATATAAATTTCATAAAAATAATTTATCTATATTGATTACATTAATTTACTTTGGTAATAATACATTACACACATTAATTGTTTTTTTGAAAAATATATTCTTTAATATTATGTGATTTTATTTAAAATTGAGTCTTTTTTCTAAGGAATTAATCAGAACATTTATATTAAGGTTGAATTATATATATATATATATATCAAAATGTGGTTACTTCTATTCATACCCTCAAATTCAACAGTTTGGTTATAACTATCATATTTAAATAATATTATTTTAATAGCATCTCACAGTTCTTTCTAAGATTAGTATTGTCTTTGGTGTAAACAATAAAATATAGTATTCTTTTAAAAATAAAATATTTCAATTACATTCTCCTTTAATATTAATAATTAAAGGATCATAATAGGTATAATGATATTTTTTAGCGATTTTCCATGTGTATAGACTTTATAGAAAAATTTGAATGTTATTTTTTGATTCTGAAGGGGAAGTTCTTTATAAATTTGGTTTCAAATAAAATGATATCTTATTAAAATGATAATATTAAGAAGTTGTCTTCTTCATAATAAAGAAATGATATGTTCTACATATTTTTTTTCATTGGTTTACCCAGACATTAACATATGTTTAATTAGTACTTCTAAAAATTGGAACCACCTATGATTGATTTGACACAAAAAGTAGTGATGTTTGAATATTACAGTTATTTATAAGATACATTCAAATAATTTAATAAGAAACTAACATCAGTTCTAATTTTGATTCTTCCTAGATCAAGAGTTTATCATAATTTTTTGTTGAAAATCCCCAGGATTGGGTTTGTGTTGTGTTCTAATATAGAGAAGTTGATTCATGGTGAATGGGTATAGAAAGATGATCCCTTATGAAAATAATTACCTTACATAAGACATGGAGTGTGGTATTGTTATTTTTTTTCTTAATAGTTTGAGGAATTACCTCTCTAGTGAGAAATTTTTGGTGTATACAGATTATAAGAGTCAAAAGTATGTTCAGTAAAAACGTGACCTCAAATAAATAAACAAAGGTGGGTATAGTATCTTTAAAATTTTGATTATCAGATCATAAACTCACCATGAAAATGGAATGGGGGTATTTTTAAGGAAGAAAGACTCAATTCAGACTGTGGATAAAGCTGGATAAGAGTGGTAGATAATATGACTGTTGATAAAATTTTCAATAGAGGTAATAAATAAAGAACATGGTTTAGTATTCTCTATAATTACTATGATAACTATATTATTGGAGAATGTAATTGATGGGAAACTATTAGATAATAATGAAAATGGGATTAAAAACACCATAAATGGTTGAGAGACCATATAAAGGTATCTATTTTTGTAATGTATTTTTCATTATTTTAGAGAATGTATGGTGGCTCCTGTTCAGATCGAGAAGGATGTCTTTTACATGTTTCACCATTGATGTTGGGTGATACATCAGGGAGAGACCTAGAGATATCATGATATCATACCCTAGTTTGGTTGGTCTGTGGTGAAAATGGTTGTTACCGTTATTATTTTTTATTTTATGGTAGGTTAGTTGGTAATGTCCGTGAATCAATAACAAGTAGGATCATCCATATTGATCACCATTATGTTGGTTTGAGATAGGTTAGAAGACTTAAGGGTACCATTTTTGTACCAGATACAACACAACATATTAAATTTGTTTAGATGTTTATAATTTCACCTCAAAGTAAAAAAATCATACACTTACCATCGATGATAACCCTTGAGGTTTGATGTTGAAGATTCCTTGTTCTTGGAAGTGACTCTTCAGTTGAGGCACATATGGACTGAAAAATATTTAGAGATAATTCCATGACATGTGGGTCTATTTTAGATCATTTATTTGATAAAAAATGCGTCTTATATATTAAAAATTATCTAGGATAATTTGGTTTTCATAATGTATTATGTGTCTCCTAGTTATAAAATTATCAGTTAGACCATTCCCATGTCGTGATATAAGAGGCGGTAGAGTTGGAACTAAATACTTCTGATATGGAAAAACTAGTATATGTTATGGATCATTGATATATTATTAATTAAATAATGATAATTCCTTTGATATCATAATTATGGTAGAACATGGTAATTCAAGAAGAGTCATGGGAGAGAGAGGTTGAGATATGATAGCATTGGATAGAGTAATTCATGTAGAATGAAGCTTAGTGACTTTTCATGGAAAAAATACTCTTTGGTGCAGAGAATTGTAATTCCTCTATTTTAATAGGTACATATATTTTGAGTTTTTAGGAGTTTTGGGGTTGAAATTTTATATTTTTGAGGAATCCAAGTGATAAAAAAAGGTTCAATGTAAGATTATCCTAGATATTCCTATCAACTATGTGAGGTAATAGAATGTGGTGGTAGATCTATATAGTTAGATACATGGTTAGCCTAACCACATGGGATAACAATGCATTGTGAATTTTTAACCCAAATTAGGTTGGACTATTAAATGAACCACCAAACTAACCATGCGAGTTAACTATAAATATTGGAGATTGTTACATGTACTTCAATTTTTTCAACTATTTTAACAAATTTAATTCTCCTTCTTCCACTCATTCAAATAGGGGTTATTTTAAGGAATCATGGGGTAATTTTTGGACGTTTCCTACTATAAACAAAGTATATATTGTAATTATTCGTTATTTTAGTAAAAAAATGATGGTTATAGTTAAACATTATTATTGGTTCTTAATTCTATATCTATGGGTCTTCTATTCTTCATAAATCCAAATATATTATTGTTAAATTTATAAACTCTTAGGATAAGGAATTTAGAATTTATGTTCATAATAATTTGTGATTTAAGGATTCAACCTCGTTTATGTGATTAACTAATTTGAAAATATGGGAGTTCTAGAGAAATAAATAACTGTGTAAGTGGCTTCAATCTCTTATATTAATTGGGTAATATAAAATCAATTATTAATTGATTATTAATGTTACATAATGTTTTGATTTAATTCCTATGAATTTTTTATTTTATATAAAATAATATTTTTTTCATAATCAACTTTGATGAAAATTTTAGAGTTTAGTTAATAGTTGTTGGTTTCAATGAATTTAAGGAAATTGAAAATAAATATTTGAAATTAAAATAATTAAATTTATTGTAACTGAAAATGGAGTATTTAGTGTTAAAAGTTTTGTTCTCTTAAGTGATTTATTATTTTTATTTTTTTTTATTTTTTTTAAAATTGATTGGAATACATTAAAAATATAATAGATTTAATTGAAATGTGATTTGAACTTGGATTTTTAGATTAATTACATTGGGTGTTTTCATGTGTTAATAATATTTTTTTGTTATAAATTGGTTTAAAAACTCTATGTTTTATCCAAGGGGATGGGTGTATTAGGGAGCATGAATTATGGTGAGAAATGGAGGGGCCAACAGGTCCAAAACAAAACAAAAAGTCACTATGGTGTAATTTTGTGTATATATATATATATATGAATATTAATACCTCTGAATTCTAGAAAATAATATAGAACTAAAAATAAGAATTTTCCATTTAGTGTTACTGTAAATTATTTAATATTAGGGAATGATTTGAGAAGTGGTGATTTTCTTTAGATATTGTAAAATTTGAATTTTCTAAAAAAATGGTAAAAAATGGTTTTTCATCATGATTTGAAAATTGGATTTTTATTTGAATTTATGGAATATAAAATTTTAATATAATTTTTTTAATTAATAAGTATTTTTTTAACGAAAAGTATTATTTTTTTATTTTTATAAAATTAATTTTGGTAAAATCTATAAAAATTTTGGGAAAACAGGGTTTGAGTTTGGAAATTAGGATAAATCAAATGTTTTAGTTTTAAAAATACTTTTTTATTTATCATAGTTTATTGGAATTTCATTTGAAATTACTTTTTAATTGTTATGAAATAGATTCTTTGAGAAATCTTATTGAATTTATACCCACCCCCTCATGTTCAACTTTGTGAAAATATAATCTTGGTTATATAGGGTTCTGGTAGAGGAAATATTTTATTCTTCATCAATAGTGATTATTAATTTGACATTAGAGTTATGGAAGAGGATAGTGTAGCTCATAATTGAAGAATTTTGTTGTAAGATCCCGAATCTCTCTTAACGTATATTTATGTTTAGGTTTTAATATAAGTGACTTATTTTGAACTAAATAAGAATTTATAAAGTTCATGTGGAGGATCGGGGGTGTTTTGGGGGTTTGGGGTACAAAAGTGGGGGGAAAGGATTTTTATGGGTATGTTTCATAGTTTACGCATAGTCTGTGTTAACCATGCGAAGCATCCTAGGAAACTGTGCAGCCTAGAGGCTTATGCCCTATAAAAGCATGTTTAAGCTAACTTTTTCGGATTCCTACATAAACAAATGAAGGGGATGTTTTCGGATAGTATCTTCTGTGTGGTTTTTTCATAGTTTGGAAAACCGTGCAAGTAAATTTTGTAGCCCAGCAACATTGAGAAAATTTCAAAAATTCCATTACAAGTTTTTTATACCAACTTGGCATTTCTCCCCTTTCCTCCTCCTTTAACCCTAGAGAAGAGACGAGGTGTCCATGAGATTTCAAGGGTGATTCTCCCTCAACTCAAGGTTTTTTGGAGTGTCGTTAGTTGTGGATTGAAGGTCTGGCTGATACTAATCTCCCTCTTGCTTCTCTTTTTGTTTTTGGGTTCCCATTATTTCCCTATCTCCATCCAAATCTCTAAAACTCTTCTTGTCTAGTGACATATAGGTAAAATTTTATAACGGGGTTCAAATCATTATCTAAGACCTTTTTGGTGGGTGTGTTCACCAACAGATTTGAGGTAGGTGGTCTACAAGTTATATCCCGTGGTTTTTGTGTAGATTTGTGCATGTAGGGTTATGTTATTGATTTTTTGTTATTGTTTTCATGGTTTCCATTGAAATATTTTACATAGTGAGTTTATAATCAACCAATTGAACCCCTCATGATCCCCATGGGATGCATGGAGGATTAATCAACGAAATTAGGGCCACCGATGGGGTGCATCGGCCCTTCTGATGGGGGTAAAAGAAATGTAAGGTGTAAAATTGACTCATCATGAGGTATTTCCCAAGAAAATGTGTTAATTATTTATCTAATGGGTTAGAATGGATTTTGGGTAGTTATGTATAATATAGTTAACGAATGAGAGATCATTTGGATGTCATGTAAATTGGTTAAATGGGGTTAATTGGATTATGACAAGGTAATATGTGTAACACCCCAAGGTTCCACGGTATGCTTCTCTATGAATAATACAGTAGTTTGTGTTGTACACAACTTCGAGTTCTAACACACACCACAACCAATCAAACTAGCCATAATGAATAGTAATACCCACTTTTTGAAATTTTATAAATTTTATCTTTCAAAATGGACTTCATTTTTGGATTCAGAATATGAATGTTAGGTTAGGGTGAATTTTTGGTATTTTTCTAAAAACATTCAATTTTTGATGAATGGTGAAAAAACACTGAGTTATAGTTTAAAACCGAATTTTTATTTAAACAATTATTTATTTTGTTTAAATTTAATTAAGTTCAAAATAGATACATAATACCTATATAAGTTTAATGTAATTCATTGGAGTTAGTTTAGAATAATTTTAGATATATAAAAAGTTTATGAAACCTTTCACCGTCTTTTACCCACCTCCTAGGAGAATTTAACAATTCACATAAAACATAATTTTACAGCTTCTGTGAGTGGAATTTCAAAAATCCATGAGACATGGTTAATATCAAGGAGTAAAATGTGGTTCTATAAGATAAAAATAATTTTTGGTGAATAGTAACTTTTTACTTTTATTTACCACAGTTAAAAGTAAATAGGGTAATTAAGGGTAAAAAGGATATTACTATTACCCTAACACATGTCCTAATTCTATTGGACAAGTGAATCTCGACCAAAAATAAACCTTGGGAATAAAATATTATCATTTAGTTCCACTTGGATTAGATTAGGACATTTATTATTATTTAATTCAAAGAAGAGTTAAAAGAGGTAAAATCGATGATTAATAACTAAAAAAATTTTAATATAGGATTATACATAAGATAAATATGATTATAAATATTAATTAGAAATATAAAGAAAATTCCTACATAATGGTATTTTATTTATAATTTTTAGACATTAAATAATTTAATTTATTTATGACACAATGATGATGAAGTAATTACCTTATTAGTGAAATATTAAAATAATTGATATTATAAATACCCAAATAAATATAATATGATAATTTTAATGAATTCCACGAATTTTATAGCAAAATATGACATGTTAGTATTTATTTAATTATGTTTGTTAGAATTAATCATTCTGTCATGATTTTCACAAAAATCAAATAGCAAATAGTGTCAAAATTGACATAACAGAGTTTTTAAAAAATATATTATATTATTAATTGATATTAAATTTCTAAAAATATAAGGATCGGCCAAAGGACTTATATCGTGATATGTGTATAACTAATGGACCACTTGGGAGTCTCTTGGATTATATAGTATGTTTATTAACTATATAATATATAAATAAAAAGTGACATGGTAAATGTCAAACTAATTAACTATAGTTAAAACTAAAAGATAAGTGTAATATGGTGACCCAAACCTATCTAAAATCTTTTGGTTGAGTGGTTTTCGAACCATCCCTACCTTAAACCTTAAATAATCCACTTTAGAGCCATTAGAAACCGAATATTAATATATTATAAAATAATATTTCTTGCTTTTCCAAAGGTGCCCCTCACCCCTCTTATAAAAGGTCACTTCCCCTTCCCTCTAATTTACACCTTCAAAACCTTCTGTCTCGGCCAACCCCTGACCAAATATTCTCCCAACATCCCTAACTGCAACCTAAAGGCCTCAGTTTGATTAGAAAGAAAACCTATGGATCCCTTTTGATCAAATCAAAAGGAAGAACCTGAAGAAGAGGTAATGATTTCACCAACCTCTTTCAAGTTCCTTTCTTCTTCAACATCTAATCTCCTTGTTATTTACATTATAAAATAATAAATCCAATATCTACTACATAATATGATCTTATTATAAATATGTAACAACCCAATTCATTATTCTATCCATCCCTTGAATAACATGTCACCATACGTGCGTACGTACTGCCTACCGTCTCCACATCGTGGTGTAATTGTTATTCAATATATTATTATTTAGATGGTTATAATAATGATGTGCAATTATTTTAAATAATAAGTATAACATGATAATTATTCTGTATATATTATATAACATCCAATTATATATGATTTTAACATCAAAAGAATGATATTATCGTTCGTGTGTATGTACGGACTACAATCTCCACGAACGCGATGAGATTCATTCCCTAGCGTATCCATACAAGTCTAATTCTCAATTTATTATTAAAAATAATGTTTAAGGAATTTATATCATTCTGTATATGAATAAGATACAACCTATCCATAAAAAACATGTCTTATGTAACAAAACATATAAAATAAAACAAGTAAGTTAACACCTGAAACGATGATAACACTAAGATATTATTAACAATGCAATGTTAAAAGATCATATATGATATCATATTAATGTATATGATTTTTTTATAATTCAATAATGATTATTTCACCATTATACAGGAGGCTACCCTACCCTCAACCCAGGAAAAAGTACAAAGTATGGGGTTTCTTATCTCACTTTTAATTCCGTGAGATTTCCATTGTTCACCACTTATTTATTGCATTTGGTGTGTGTACTACCCATGATTGTATTGATTCTGTAATATACTTTAATTTATGGATATTTACATCATCATTATTTGATACTTCTTTCATGGGTACATGTTTCGTAAGTTCCCTAATCGATAAAGGAATTTGAAATTTCAATTTCCACTCATTAGGCTTTACGCATACTTCATTGATTATTTTACTCCAAGATTATGTGTGGAATCACTATTCATTTTCTAATGTCATAATTTCCACTACCATTTATATGGATATACTTTTGATACACATTATCACTCCATTGATAAATTCTCAATTCATCGATATGAACTTGATAAGAGTAATTGTTACTTAATCTCCATTTGTTGAGTTAAACATCCAATTCATTGGTGTTGTTTTTACAAGAATATGTGTGAATGTACTTTGATTGTTTTATAATGAATATCCAATAATATGGAGTGTATTTATATTTTTCACACATAATTATGTCATTGATTTATCCTTAACCTAAGTATACGGCCTTTATGAGAGATTTCATCTCAATTTACATTCAATTGAGACTCCATTGTTGTTATACACCAAATCACTTTCATATGGTGTATATAATGTACTTTGACATAGTATATCATGAATCCCTTTATTCTCATGATATTAAAAAGTTTTTATTACCTCAATTATTTGTATTCAAGTGTCTCTCTTTTGGTTGAGAACTCTAACTAAAATATCATTTTAAATTTTTTTAAAGGTTTATTATTCTAAATCTTTCT